>MU392179.1:0-327368 GCA_022578495.1 Nemania sp. NC0429 | reverse complement strand
GACCCCCCCCCCCCCCCCCCCCACACCCCCCCCCCCCCCCCCCCCCCCCCCCCCCCGCCCCCCCCCCCCCCCCCCCCCCCCGCCCCGTTAATCATGTTTATATCTTCATGCGGGATATTTGCATCACAACTAACATGTTATCAACTACGCCAGTTTATACCTATAGATAAAAATCAATACTTTGTAAGAATAAAACAACTATCGTAATAAAATTCAAGTTCTGTTAAAAGACACAGGTACAGTCGCTAGGATACAAATGCCGGGGGAGTGAAGTTTACACTACATTTCAAGCTCGAAATATAAAACTCCTGGACTAAAGCAACTTAACCTGAACGGGATGGCAAGACCCATTCGGTGTCTCGACTAGTAAAACTTGGCGATACGGCACATATGGGCCGCGCCCAACTATTTAGCTCTTTTCATCCTTGTTCACTCCCCTGCATAATCTCTCAACGTTGACTGGTACCGAGGTACCTAGTGTACTCAAACAGTCGAGACAGTAGTGACATTAGTAATTAGGCACATATAATCTAAGCATGCATCTAACCTAACTTAGGTACTTACCAGAAAGATAGCTATCGAGGTCGGAACTCAAGAGAGTGATGAAACAGAAAAGCGCTACTTTTTGTTTTTCGGTAATCGATAGGTGGTACCTAGGTAGGACTGTATTTTCTTGACACTGCTGCTACCTTCTGCATACTCGTGTATTCCCAATTTCCCAAAGTCTCTCCCAAGCGCCTGGGACCCATTGCTCTGCCAGTGTAGATCTGTCTCTCTGTCTCCTCTCCATCATGTCGTAAGCATCAAGCCTTGGACATCACGTTACCATTAGGTCTCATACCTACCCTCCGCCAGCAACCTCTGGAGACAATCTGTTCATGCAAACTAACTACTCTACAACACTGGGTCTCTCTCAGCCGCAAGTTCTGGCCACTGATTGGACCTTTTGGCTCACCTCACCGTCCCTGGGAAGTTCTCAGCAAGGCGTATGCAAGTTCAATTCCTGACGTTCACAATCAACTCTCGTCATATGCTTCCACATCCCACTGAAAGGAACATGGTAGGGTAGGGTGCGTCATGCCCGATGGGCGCGGCAGCCAGCGCCAAATCCTTGCCTCCGTGCCGAGACTCGAGACCGGGGCCCGCCTCTGACAATGACTTCTCGAGTGGGTGGCACGACATCGATGCTGTCTTCCAACGACGAGTCAGAAGAGGTTGCATCGCGATACCCTTGTCGTCCTATCAGAAAAGGCTTGCGCAGGCTTCGTGATCACCCAGATGGGACATGGAACAAGGAAGGCCTCCCGATTCGCGCTTGTCAAGAAATGTTCATAAGCACTAGATCTGTCCCCCAGCCCTGGCCGGGAGGGGTGAAACTCCCAAATCCTACCCAGCTAACAGACCTCGGGTGTTGTACCTTACTTGTGTACCTAGGTAGCATGTGTGTGAGTGAGGAGGAGGTGACTTCTGGGAAGGGATGGGAGGTTAAGCGTTGTCAGCTGGGCGCCTACTGTAGAATGTAGTGTCGCACCGGATATATTAATTCAACCAAGTCAACCAACGCGTCCCAAGCCCTACCCGGGACGGCGTTGCTGCGGATTGACGAGGCTGCAAGCAATCATGCACGGCAGTGTAGGAGCGTCACATCGTGCGCTGAGCGCGTCGAGCAAGCTCATCTGGACCTACTTCGTACAGGGAGATATATCGGCCTTCGCCCAGCTACGACGGTTCGTCCCCATGCCCTCGTGTGCGCGACATATCAAGGATAAAAGGTGATGGTGGTCTGGGAACACGTACCATTGGCACGGGCAGAGAGGCACAGCACAGGCAGAGATGCATGGTGGATATCTGTCTGTGCCATGCTTCCTCCCATCTGCGACAATTCTGCTCCTCACTGGTCTCGGTCATCACCTACCTACCTCCCTGGTCGTGTACATGTGCTAATACATGTGCTAATAGCTAATACCTAGCTACAATTGAAACCATATTATATACCAAATATACTTGCCTAGGCCTCACTTAGTAGTGAGCCACGGCACGGCAACGGCGTTCTCAGACAACCGCTCCGAAGTACCGAGCCAGATAGATATATGAGATATACACTATACCACTGTCACAGACAGTTGACCGCAGAAGATAGGTAAACAACATCTCTCCTGACTCCCTTCGCGAGATGCTTCTATACTACTATACTCGTTCGATGATGATTTTTTTTTCTATTTTTTTTTTACCTTTGAAGACGCAATGATCAGGTTTCCTAGGCATCTTTTGCACACCGACAAGGACTCTAACAAACACGTTGTGCACAATTCGCTACCAAACCTACACTACCTACCCTACAAACCCAGTTCCACGTAATCGGAACCGTGCCTAATGGGATATCCCTGTTGGCCCTCGCTGGTTCTCACTCAATCCCAGATAGTGTACCTACCTAAATCAGATGATCAGCAAACTAAGTAGGTTTCTAGTGCAGCCGGAACGCCTACCCAGGCGCTCGGTGTCTTAGACTCTTAGGCAAACCCCAGACTTGACTTTACACTCCTCCGAGGAAGTATCTACTTTGTACAAGTAAGGTAAGGTAGGTAGTAGGTATGCCTCGGGAAAATGTGACGTCTATCTCAGACGCGATATGTACCTAGCCGTCAAAGAGGCATTAGCGCCTTGAGAGCTCCCAGCTAGCGTATCCTGCAGCAAACCAAACCTCTCCCCAAACCCCAGACCCTCGACCCTCGACCCTCGACCCCCACGATGTTTCACCGCAAAATTCGAAATTATTTTTCTCTGATTGATTGCTCTCTTCCAAGGCCCCAATGTTGTCTAGAATCCTTCTAGATCGACAGCAGCACGCGACTAGCCAATTAGACATAGAAAGACGAGGGCGCCACGTACACGAAGTAATTAGGTATTGCTTGCTTGCTTATCAGCCCAGACAACAATGGCCATTCGTCTATTACACATCAAAACCATCAACCGATACTTATTCCTACAGTGGGAAGTATACAAGTTACCTAGGTAGTAGACCTTCAACATCCCGCTGGGGCCAAAGGATAAAAAAAAGGTTTTGCAGACGCACCCATCAGCCCCCCTTCATCATTGGCTTATCTGAAGTCCCAGCAGAGCACGTGGCTGGTCCTACAAGGCCAGCGCGTGTCCCATACACTACACCACCTATGTGGTATAGCGGGAGAGCAGCTGGACTGAACTGCATGGCGCTATTCTATTCTATGGCCGCTCTATTCCTTCGAGAGCCTGTTCCTGGTGTTCCTGGTTGAATCGGAATATCTTGAGAGAGGATGAACGGTAAAGCTGCTACGTAAGTATACAGGGTGCGATTCGCCTACCCGCAGCGTAATGCCTTGAGCGAGCTTATTGCGACGGAGTTTGAATGGCTTGCTTATCTACGCCATATAGCCAGTCGGAATGCTCGCCGATCTAGTCAGCAGGTGAAGAAACGCAGTTCGGAGAAAGTATAGATAGGGGCCCGTCGAAAACGTCGGTGTAGCCACCCATTTCTCAGGTCTCTCTTAAGCCGGGCAGGCACCTGACTCTCGAAATAAGCTTGCTAGACACGTCATGTCTCTACACTAGATAGGGCCGCATCCCCGAGGCGCTTAGGAGGAGGTGGGGGAAGGGCTCATCCTCCATGTGTGTCTCGTCTTCGATGCGGCTACTTATGTAAGCCTACCGGTGGCTTGCATTTTGCATCGTGATGAATTAGATCCTGCAGATGGGTGCATCACGTCACAATTCGCCACCGCCCGACGACATACGTCGACAAGGCGTCCACGACAGCATTGAGATATTCTATCGGGATCACTAATGGAGTGTTTCTCATGGTAGAAATCCACCAGGATGTATGATCAGAAGGTGATGTGCTCGGCTAGTCATGTCCCGAGTCAACCTGAACTTTCACATGCGACACTTTCATCTGGAGAGTCGATTCGCCTTCATGCGACTGGCACGATGTTCAACCATCAAATAACTAATCGATAACTAAGGCAGTAGCTGCATTGACGAGTAGGTGCTCCCCTGGAGGCTTCCCTTCGGCTAGCGATTCTTGCCTCTCGAATATTGGCATGCGGGTTGTTTGGGTAGGCGGAGCTCCTCTCTGGGGAGGCTCTACACACGGCGATAGAAGTCGCGGCCTACGGTTTCTCACCAGAGAGGACATGTTGACGTAAATTAAAACTTCGGGGCTCGACCCAAATGCCACGAGCATTTGGTGGTACCATCCGAATGTTTGATTCACAAGTCTAGGTTGCCAGCCTCGCGGCCTTTGGCTCTCTCTTCTGTTGCCCGTCAGTTTGTTGTTCTTCGTCGTGAGGCGGTCAGGTTCACCCAACTACCATGGGCTTCTTCGGCGACCTTTAGTATTCTGTTGCTGGATTCAAGAGAGACGCCAGACGTCTCCTCTGGCCAACCCCCGACGAAGAAGGGATGTATAGATTCAAAGACAAGAGACCGCAGAAGCGGTCGGCGCACCGCTCGAGCTCCGAAAGCAGTTCAGCTTGCCAGCTGCCGCCCTCCCCAACCAGAAGATGCATCGAATGGCCTAGTTACCTCCGGCGGATGGTTCGGCTTCGCGCCAGGCTGTGTTTGCTTCTCATAGCTATTGGTCTAGTCGGACTGTACTTCCGTCACCAGATGCTCCTAAAGTTCCAGGAGCGAGTGTCTAGTGCACAACCAGAATGTGACTTTCCCCTTGGTGCATATGTGCTAGGACGGTCAAATGAGCTCTCCAACACGTTTGCCGGCTACAAGCATTTCGGCGAGAAATGCAATATCTCATCCCTCGAGCTTCACCGCCCATACGAACCCATCTGTCCCGGCCGGGCGTCTATGCTGACGGCCATGTCGTCGGGTGGTCGCATCGGCCGAGACGCAGCCTACATTCCACGCGGCTGCGATATGCAGTGGTACACGACGGAAGAGGTATGCGAGATCTTAGGACGGTTCTCGCAGGTCGTCCTCGTAGGCGACTCCATGCTCCGACACGTCATTGGCGCACTCAACGTCATCGTGCGCCAGGACCTGGGCTACGGCGGCGTCACAGACTGGAACTTTGATTCTCGAGAGAGGTAGGGGAACAGAGATACAATATGGCCTCTGACGACATGATACTGACAAGCATCGATAGAGAGCGTTGCTTCTGCAATGACCAGTTTGATGTTACTGAATGTTCTGTCCAAGGAATCTACAAGACGGAAGATGTCATGAAACATGACCCCTTAAGCATGGTCTGCCCTCGTCTACTTCCAGGCTGGTCGACGGACCTTCGAAGTATGCTCGTGTCCCGTACCCTGGGCTTTTATCCGTCAACGGATTCCCCTCGATACTAACGAGACGTAGTGGAGCAGATGGTGCGTTATCCCATCGAAGATGTCGAACTCGAGCGGCTGGAAATGGCCATAGACACGAACCCGGGCTCGCGGAAGGCGTTTATTCTCGGCCACGGACTTTGGAATAACCTGGAGGCAGACAAGTGCAAAGCTTGGCTGGAGACGGTCATAAAGGTGATCGACTCGAGGCTGAGGCTCCGCATGCGACTCAGGACCCTGCGACAGGGCAGGAACATGCCGATTCTCTTGATGACGCCGAATGCGGCGGGGGAGAAGAAGCCGGCCGAGTTTCTCATGACGCAGGGCAACGAGGCTCTCGTCCGCTTCGAGCACGTCATGGCACAGGAGGCCGCCAGGCAGAGGATCGATCACCTGGGGACCTGGAACATGTCGATCCAGGCAAACCTGTACGATGGCGTACACATGGACATGCGGGGCAATCTCCTCAAGGCCATGATGGTGATAAATTGGCTCAACTTGCTCGAAGGTTGAGAAGGATATCCAGGAGGTGTTCTCTGGCCAAGTCGAGGGCCGCAAATGGGTTGCCCCTAGCTCTTGAAGCTCTCAGTTGCGAGCTATCCACGATAAGTCGTAGCTGAGAAATTGGTATCGAGCGACCATGTTTTATCTCCGGCCCCGTCCAGGCATGAATGTGCGTGTATCACTCAATAACGAATCTTGTCATTTGAGGCCTGGCACCCCAGAATCATCCCATAGTCCCAAGGGATCAGAAACACATCACAGTATACTAGCCTTGAACTCTAGCGCAAGAGGGAGTTTCGCGATATGCCCTTCTTTCTGTTTACGGAAAACATAGCCTACCTAGTTTACTACGTATTTATGGACTCTTTTTTCTCCAGCGGAGTTTACTATAGCTATAGCATAGAATGGTACAGTTTAAACTAGGCCTTTTAGGTGGTGCGATGCTCTTGGAATCCTCCTGGCTATGTCTATAGACTGTATGCTCATGACACGTAGGCGTGGAAGAAGTTTACCGACACGGTAGATATATACCTCAAAATGGTTGCTATATAAAGTAATACCTCAGACACCTTCGCTTAGAAGACAGCTAAGTAGCGGGAAATGTTGTTGGGGTCTCAGCAGTAACTGGGATTAACCACGCTTCTTAGGTCGTATAATAATATACTTGATACCACGGCAGCCCATGTAGTGTATGCGGCTCCATACAGCTACATAGAATAGGCGCCTAGGTTAGGTATGAAGGACAAATTAGACATCTCCGATTAAGGTAGTGCGAGATCCGATCGTTCTTCCGTCTTCGCTAGATAGCCGACCGCAGGAACGGTCGCATGCAAGTTTGTCGGCGTTAAGTCGCGAGATACTTTGTTTTGTATGGCGTAGATACTCAGTCGTTCGAAGTACTGTTTATCCCTGTAACTATCCTAAGTACATGGTAGTTGGTCAGATAATTATGCATCATGATATATGTTTTACAAGATCCCCTCCTCATGCGTGTAGCTTTCGAAATACTAAGTCTATACATATACCTAACCTAGGTGCTAGTCTAGAGAGTGCATCTCAGGCCAGCTCAAGTACCTGCACTACTTCGTACACTATCTATATATATCTACATGCCTCGCTGGCATGCCTGGCGGCATACAATTGTGATGATCGCTTAGTTAGCCTGTGATGATTGCTGCGCCATTCGCGATGAGCAGAAACTAGGTACCTAGTCTAGCACGAGACCAGCTATGCCAGATACCTGGATAGTGCGGCGGATCACGAAGGGGGCCCAGCTTTCGACTCAACTCCACACTTTTTTCCCCCAGGGATTCTGGAGGGATTTCTGTAGTGTAGTGTAGTGTAGGGACGGGGGGCTTGTTCATCAGTCATCCTGCTTGCTGGTTTGCCCTCATTGCGTCTTCTTTTCCGTTTTGCTCCGATGCATAGTGTACGCACCTCCCGGTACCCTAGGTAGTTCTTCATACACCACATGGCTTTTAGGCCAGGGTAGCCCGCTCGTCCATTTCCTCACGGTCATATTCAGATCGCTCGGTTCGAGATCCCAACCGGCCGGACTCGTTCGATCGTTTCCCCCCCGAGGTATCACCATGAGTAACTCGGGCAATGGGGTCGGTATAAGCCTCGAGGATTCGGAGGCGCCGCAGGGCCCCGCGCGGGAACCGGCCCAGCAGTCGGATCATCTGGAAATCGACGAGGCCGATGAGATCGATGTTAGTCTCTGTCTCTCTCTCTCTCTCTCTCTCTCTCCCTTCACTGCTGCTACTAGCTCAACAACCACTACCTACGGATTCCGTATTTTATATCCCCTGCCCTTGCCTCCTCAGTTCCCACTCTTGGCATACGATAGACACATGGCTCCATCGCAGTGTGTCGTTAAGATCTCACATCACCGCCAATCTCGTTATATATGAGAGCATGGTTCTCTTCCCGATAGACGTGGAGTCTTCTTCTCTCGCTTCTGTACGACATGGATCGAAGAACCAAGCCTGAATACTGACGACATGATATCTTCCATGGCACAGAACTGGGATGGGGACTCGGCTTTGGGTGGCAGTGAGTAATAAATCTCGGGGCTATTTCCTTTTCCCCTGTCTGTTTGCTGCACCGCGCTGTTGGAGTTACCCTATGACAATACCCTACCACTGCATGCATCCTAGGAAAAGAAACCGCTCATGACTAGACCATGAGCACACACAATAAAATTGTCCCATAGCTAATTGAATGTTTACTGCAGTGAGCCTGCTGTGAGTGGACCCATCAGAGAGGGAGAGGGAGAGGGAGAGAGGGAAAATAAAGGACGGACGGAAAGAGGCAAATCAGCTCTGATACCGACTTTTGGACTTGACACTGACATGCCATATCCTGATCCAAGCTCGTCCACGCAGAGCGTTCACAGCAGTATATACAACCACGTAGTGGAGAACGGGCGGACATATCACCGGTTCAAGGAGGGCAAATACCTATTGCCGAATGACGAGGTACCACGAGCTCACGACGCGCACAAGTGTCCTTTCATAAACCTCGAGAGACTAATCATTCGTTATAGAGAGAGCAGAAAAGATTAGGTGAAGCCTGCCTGCTCAAAACACGCGGGCGTCGACCGTCGACCGGTGGTGAGCGACGCGGAGATCGTTGGGCTGACTCGTTCGACCTAGATTTCCAACATCAGCTATATACCGCCTTCTTAAACGGGAAGCTATACCTTTCGCCCGTCGGGGACCGTCTCAGGAATGTGCTCGACGTCGGCACGGGGACGGGGATATGGGCTATTGAACTAGGTAGGCGACGATGCTCAAGTCTCACGAGCTACTAATTACATACTCTCCCCACGAACAACAGGACAAAGGGGGAAAGAGAGGCCATTTGAGAATCAGAAAAGAAGGGCTGATTTATCTGTATGCGAAAAAAAGCTCTCGAACACCCCGGCACCCACGTCATCGGCACCGATCTGAGTCCCATTCAGCCGAGCTAGTATGTTCCAAAGCACGAGGAAGGGCATTTGTTTCTCTGCTACCCTCATCTACTGTCTACCGTTCCCCTTCGCCTCTTCTTTCTGACAAAGCCATGCTTCAGCGTGCCGCCGAACGTCACCTTCGAGATCTGCGACGCCGAGGACGAGTGGAGCTTCCGGCAACCTTTCGACTTCATCCACAGTGAGTAGAACCCGGCTACTTCTTCCTCCGATCTGAGCCAATCTCGAGAGCGAGGCCTGTCTGTCTCCTGCGTAGATTAGACTACATCGTTGTCCTCCCCCTTAAAAGCCGCCTCATCCCTTCATCCACAAGTTTGGTCCAAGTGTTCGACCGCCGACAAGGATATGAAAAAGATTTTATTAATTAACACTATGCCATGACAACAAAGTGCGCGAGCTGGTGACGTGCTTCAAGAACCCGCGCGCCGTGTTCGCGGACGCGTACCGCTCGCTGGCTCCCGGCGGCTTCATCGAGGTGTGCGACCCGGTGCTGCCGTTCCAGTTCCTGACGCCGCCGCCCGAGGCCTGCGCGCTGCGGGACTGGTGCGACCAGCTGATGGAGGCGGCGCGGCTCGCGGGGCGGGACTGGGGCGTCGCGGCGCGGTACGCGCAGATGCTGGGCGAGGTCGGCTTCGTCGACGGTGAGTACCTTAACTTTCGGAGTCATTTTTCTTCCACGTTCTAGTGGCACGAGAGAGGGCTCCCGACATCGTCTCGGGAGTAATGTTTCGGGGGCACTAGAGCTTCTCGAAGGAGCAATTACTGACTCACTGACTCCGACCGACTGTTATAGTGACGGAGAGACGAGAGGCCATCGCCCTGAGCCCCTGGGTCAAGGGCCCGCACAACAAGCACCTCAGCCTCCTGCTGCAGCACGACGTCCTCAACATGCTCGAGGCCGTCTGCATGGCCCTCTTCACGCGCGTGCTCGGCTGGGAGGCCGGGCGGGTCCTCGAGTTCCTCGAGCTCGTCAAGAGGGATGTGCAGAATATCAGGATTCACGCGTATTTGGAGAGGTGAGTCAGATTTCGCAACCCTTGGTCTTCTATTATTCGTCGACTCTTCTCCTCTTCCCCCCTCCCCTCCCCTCCCCTCCCTTTCCTTTCTTGTCGACAAGAGGGTGTTTTACTCACTCGACGCTAATGAATGGCGTAGGGTCCATGTGTATGCCCAGAAGCCTCTTAGTTAGTGGAGATTCCCAGAGCAGGTGAGGTATAAACTTATACAACGCGGCCGAGATTGTACATAAAGACGTAATTAATTATTCCTGGCAAAACCTATACGAGTGGCTGTTCCATATACAGACAGTGATGAGAGCGATGGGCATCGTAAATATACAAAGTATACATCAATCAATCATTCAAGGTTGATCCAACATCTCACTATACCCCATATTCCCGAAGTCCTCTATGTTCACCTCTCCCATGTCGCCGTCCGCCCAGCCCATGGTCATGGTGGCCCAGAGATCGTGGTACATCAGCGGCTTGTCCTCGAACGACGCCGTGTCGAGCCCCATCTGCTCCATGGGCCCGGTGAACGGCGTCCCGTGGTCGGCGCTCAAGACGCTCGACAGGGCGTCCGCCGTCACGCTCACGCCCGAACCACTCGTGTGGCTCCCCGCGTAGAGCTCCGCGTTCTGGTGCCCGCCCCAGAGCGGGATGTACTGGTCCAGGCTCCCGTTGAGCATGGGACACGTGGACCGCAGATCCCGCGTGGTCCACTCCTCCCCCGTGACGGCGGTGGCGGCCTCGAAGGCCGCGCTCTTCTCCTCGAACTTCACCTTGACGGCGCGCAGCACCACCCTCATGGCGGAGGCGGCATCGCTCTTCTTCGGCTTCTTGGTAGCCGCAGCCGCGGCAGCAGCGCCTCCAGCTCCGGCACCACTCCCGCGCTTTCCCTTCACCTCTCCTCCTCCTCCTCCTCCTCCTCTTCCTTCTCCTCCTTCTGCGGCCTTCTTCTCCTCCTCGGGCGTCTCGGCCAGCTTCTGCAGCATGGTCCCGAGGTCGAGGATCCGCCGCGCCTGCGCGACGTCGAAGTCGCGGCAGATCCGCAGCATCGGGAACGAGAGCCGGTACGCGAAGATGACGGCCACGATGAAGCGCGTGTAGTCGGCGCCGCTGAGCCCGCCGAACTCGCGCGACGTCAGCGACGCGATGTGGTCGAAGATGGCGCGCACCACGCGCGCCGCGTGCAGCAGCCGGTCCGGGGCCACCGCCTCCACGTAGTTCTTGTAGCCCAGCTTCGCCGACACGAGGATCAGCGGCGGCGCGAACATGAAGGCCTCTATGATCAGGGAGTCGAGGAGGATGCTTGCTGTGATGTGATTCCTCGAGTTAGTCTTGACCTTGGGTAATATATATATATATATGAAGTACATAGTCCGGGCCATTCTATCTCTTCATGGTGCCTGCGATGCCATTGCATCTCCGATGGTGGGGTTGGAGAGGGAAGGAAAGGAAAGAAAAGGAAAGGAAAATAAAAAGGGGGGAGGTAGCGAGGAAGAAGGAAGAAAGAGCGCAGACTTACTCGTCGCAGCGTATTGCGCAGGCATCTTCTCCTTGAAGACCCGGTATTGCGCCTCCAGGCCGGCGCGGATGAGATTCCTCTGCATCTCGCCCTGGTGGTCCCGGGGCCCGCGGAGGAAATTGCGCTGGGCCTCGACGAGCTCCTCGTAGATGTACTGGAGACGCACGAGCCAGACGAGGTGGTGGTCCTGGTCCAGCCCGCTGTTCTGCTCCAGCGCGTCGGCGCACTGCGAGAGCTGCGGGCCGAACCGTATGATGGAAGTGGTCTTGCCCCACGTTACCGAGAATCTGGTGTTGTTAGTGTCGCGTAGAAGAAGGATGGCCTGGGACTAGAAGAGGGGAATGGGCTCGAACGTGAGTTGAAACTGACTTACGAAGACATGCTGTAGTAGCAAGCCAAGAGAGCGCGCATATCGTTTAGTGTACGAGCACGCTGGTCGGGCGACATTGATAAGAGATTGAGATCTTGCTCTTGATCCATCTCGAGATCATGAACTATGTCGACTCCCATCCGCAGGTACTGAAACGTCTGCTTCGTCTTGGGTCGGAGGTGGAACGGATACCTACGAAGACGAACTCGTCAGCAACCAGGGCGGATGATCCAATAAGATCGCCCATCCTTCCCAAAGCGTCGTAACTCACCAGGAGCAGTATATCAGTATCCCTTGGAGCAACTCCAACGATCGCTCGCCACCCGCAACGAACTTCAGACCGAGGACCTTGCGGAACTCCTCGTCGTAAAGACTGTGGCCCTGGAGACTACTCGAGCAGCTCGTCACGGCGAGGATCGCCAGCAGGACAAACGGCGACTGCCTCACGAACTCCCTCACGTTCAGGTCCTCGGGGAGCAGCAGACACGGCATGTGAGGCAGCATGTCGCGGAACGAGGCGAGGAGCTTCGTGGCACTGTCGAGGTTGAACTGCGGCTTGATGCCGAGGTTCATCATCGGCTTGAACTTGGGCCTCTGCATGGACGTCTCGGTCCACGCGGAGCTCGTCCCGGACAGCGAGGCCGCGGGCGAAGAAGAAGACATGTCGCTGAAGTCAAAGGGTTTCTGCGCGAACGAAGAAGACGACATGTCGAGTACATCAAAGGGTTTCTGCGCGGCCACGTCGCCGCCCGTTACACCTGTGACGCCCTCGATGGTCTGCTGCTGATCGCTCTCGTCATCCCTGTCGTCGAGCGCCAGGTTCTCCAGCAAGCTCTCATGCTGGTGCTGCAGCATCTCGAAGCTATCGTTGGGCTCCTCTGCCGCCGGCATCTCAAAGTCAATGCTGAAGGTCTTGCCTGGGCCGCGGGGTGGGGGGAGGGCGGCCGCCTCGGGATCTCTGTGGTGGCGTCGCGTGTGTTAATTTATAACAATAGGCGGCAGGATACCTATCACGCCCGGGAGAGCAAGATAAAGAGGAAGACGGGTGTACGGGGTTATTCGTGACATGAGATATAGCAAGGAGATACTGAGAAGGAGGGATAAATAAACACAACGAACGGGGAAGAGGGCGTGATGACGATACTTACACGCGTAGAGAAGCCTTGGGCCGTCGAGTACGGGGGCCAGTCCGAAATATACATTCCCGCTTGAACTCGGAGCACCTGTGATCCCATGCGCCTGTTAGCAAGCCCTAACGAGATGATTCCAGATATGTCCCCCCTACGCCCGCCCGGCCCCCCCTGCCTGTTTAGTAAATAGCAGAAGCGCCGCACGATAGTCACCCGGCTGGGCTACATATAAAAGACAAAGAAGATAGTAACTATGACACTATACCTCTTGCAGATATCCGGCTGAGGACCCGACTGGCACTTCGTCTTGGCCGCACGGCAGGCCTCGCAGGCGTAGTTCATCTTCTGCCTGCCCTGAGGCGGGCCGGACGACGGTTTGTGCTCCATAGTCACGCAGGACGTGGTGAGGACGTCACGTCGCGTCTCGCGCGAGAGAGCGAGCGACAGAGAGAGACAGAGAGAGAGAGCGGGTCAACGGGATGAGACGAGGCGCGGGGAGGATTCCAATTCCCTCGATGTTCATTGGACGCTTTCCGGATGCAAGAGACAGCGCTGAGGCCGATGCCATGCGATACGGCGTAGCAGAAGACACAAAAGTTTTTGCGTGAGTCGGTAGGACGTGCTAGTAGGAAACACTGCTGCCAGCTGAGATTTAGCGTAGCTATATGGAAAGCTCCGGGCTCGTTCGGGGTTTGGAAATTGGAGGTGGGGGGTTTGGGGGCCTGGACGGGCTCCATGTCCGCATTTTCATCCGCCGTATCAGCCCGGAGCTATTATTAATCGCCGATGAAGCTCCATGGCGTATCTTTGCTGCTTTGTCCTGTATGGCCCGGCCCATTCTTACTGCGTAGACGAGTCTTATAAACCCTTTCCATGGCACCCACCCCCGACGCAGGTTTATCACATCCTCTCTTAAAAAGCACGTCTTCATAAGTGGTTGGCATACTTACTTAGGCATCAGATCTACCCAATGGAGATCAGTGCTTATGCTCACGCTCGCGGAAACTTCCTTCTGGAAGCCATCTCATTTTAAATTAGCTTGATTAATAACCCAGTTAATAAGACTTGTGATGATGAACCCCGAAGTAGTCGTGGTCAAGTCCCCGACCCCGATGCCGCTATACCGGCGGTCCAGCACCACCGTGTGGACGCCTACGAAGCTCTATAAAAGACATATATGCATAGACCTTATAGGCCTTCGAACTAAGCCCTGCAGGCTGGGTCTATAGGTCTATAACTATTCCTATAAAATCTACTAGCAGACCCCACCCCAGGCGGAAGACCCTCTCTAGAGCATGCATAGAGGGTGCCAAAACTAGTAGACATTTGTTACACCTAAATACACTCTTCAGCTTTACTATTACACAACATTTCGTTTCGCTGGTGAGTTAATTCATGATGTAAGTAATTTCATGCTATATTACACCCGCACGCTATTTAATGTTCAATGTGCTCGTATGCGTACATATAAATATAGTATATTGTTTTGTTATACACTTATGTATTGTTGTAATGCAAGTAGGTTACGCCTGTCAGCTATACCCACGTGCCTAGACAAATACAGGTGTAAATAAGCTTAAATATAAACTTAATAAAGCTAGTTTACTCTCTTGCATGAGTTTTATAACTGCTAGTGCATCAGTTGTCTGTATGCTATTGAATACAATATGACATATTCTGGTAGACGTCCTATAGGCTATACAAAATGGGTAAGAGTACCATCGCAAGGTGTCTACGAATTTTGACATGTGTACGAGGCCTCAGGTGGGTCTTCTAGTACGTCTATAGCTAGCAGGTATTTCTATAAGATACTTTATCTATCAACCTTATACACAGCAGCATAAATGGGCGTCTACCGTTCGGCAGATTCCTCCTGGTAATTGAAAGATGACCTGAGGCCTTCAAACACAGAAAAGCGGGATAGATGGAGTTTCGAATTGGCCTACTACCTGACCTTAGGTGGTATATATATGTACCTATGTTACGTCCGTCCCCATGGAGCACGCGCCGTCGAGGCCGTTTTCATTCCTCTCGCGAATCGCCGGGGGGAAGGAACCATCTGCCTTTCAAACGCATCCCTCCCGCTCTCGCAGCCTGGGTGTAGATTTAGGTAATTATCCCACGGAATCCTATCCCTTCTCTCACTTTCAGCTTCAGCTCCGCCTGCGCACGCCAAGCACAACGCCCACCGCGACGCCCACGATAATCAGGATACCGAGGACGGAGGCGGCCACGATGATCTTGATCTTCCGCGCTCGCGAGCCCTCGGCGGTCAGCTTCTCCTTGATCTCCATCGCCGCGCCCCTGAGAGTGTCGCGGCGGCGGCGGCCTCCCCTTCCCCCTCCTCCTCCGTCGTCGTCGTCGTCGTCGCTCCACCACCCGGACCGCTGCTCGCCGCGTCCGTAGATCGGCGTATGCGAACCCGCGACGCTGGTGCGCGAGGATGCGACCTCGGGAGGGGGGAGAGGGGAGTGGCCACGATGCTGCTCCGAGCGGCTGGGCGTAGACCTGAGTGTCGAAGAGATGGAGACTTTGTTCGCGACGTGATGGGAGTAGGGGTAGGGATAGGAGGAATGCGGCTCGGGCGTCGAGACATCGGAGACCCGTGATCGGCTGACCTCGTGTCGCCGCGGGGTATCATGAACGGCATTCGGCTTCTGCAGCTGCCAACTGCTCTCTTCTCTGATACCCGCAGAAGAGACCGTGCTCATTTCGGGGTAATGCGTTGTTGTTTGCTCGGAACTCGGACCCGTGGACCAGCTGCTATAGCCCTCCCGACTCCTCCCCTGCGAAGAAACTGAAACTGTATTATTGACTGGATTCGGGGCCGTTCTCCTCCTGGACCGCGGTGGCAGGCTTGGGCTCCGCAGCCGCGGTACCTGGATCTGGACCGGAATGTGTCCGGGCGCCGGCCTGTGCTCCTCGGTGACCCGCTCCATATGCGCGGGAGTATATATTTCCGCATATGCGTTCGCTTCCATTTGCGTCTCGGCGGCCCGAAGCCCGTCTACGCCCAGTAGTAATCCAGCCCCGAGCGACGGGGACCAATCCGGCGGGATGGGCGTCTGCGGCGATGACGCGACCGTCGCTGTTACTGTGGTCAAGGTGTTCTGCGAGTAGCATGAGCTGACCGGGCGTGGTCTTGCTGCCGCCGCCGTGTCGCTGCCGGTAGTCCCCTGCTCATGCACCGGATTCGAAGCCTGGTAAGTCGTTGAAGAGGTGATGCTGACGGCACCAGCTACGGTGCCATTAGTGGAGTTTAGGACGGGCAATAACGACGGCGAAGGTGTGATGGGCGTCGGAACTGTCGCCTTTGGTGCGGCAGGGCTCGGAGGCGACGCCGATGATGGCGATGCTAACAACTCGTGTGTTGCGGCTGTTAATTCCACTCCGACGACACATTTGGCCGAGGAGAACAGTGGCTTCGGGACCAAAGGCGAGTTCCCCGTCTTGGGCACCCTCGATTTCCATCTATCCAGCTCTGGCTCCCTCGGCCCAGCTGCCGCAGGTGGAGATTGAGAGTGTGGGAAATTCCGCGTGAGCGACGGCGGGATGATGGGTGATTCTGCCATCTCGCTCCCTTCCTGTGATGCTTCGATATTAGCATTGCGGCGCACTCTCCAGCGGGCGTGCTAGGAGAGAAGAGGCTTGTTCGTGGTAGCATATGCTAGGTTCGGGACAACGTACATGGCCTAGATTACAATAGACGTTATTCATCGTGTGGTTGGAGTTCATATATCGCGTATACGGGCTGTGCTGGCGTTGGATTCGCTCTTTACTCTCGTCATAACATTGTCTCTTTTTCTTTTTCTTTCCTTTTCTTCCTTTTCTGTTCTGTTCTTCCTTTTCAAAGCCTTTGGACTCTTCTCTAGTGTGTCGAGCGCAGCCCCGTTACCGACGAGATGGACGGAGACCTGCTATAATCCTTCACGCAGCCCCAAGGCGGGTAACGGAACTCTTTTCTACCTGTCAATCCCCGAACGTCGGGTCCATTAATCATCGTCGCACTTGCCGAATCCTCATCGCCACATGGCCAACTTGGACTTACGGTGACATCGTGATCGTCTATATAAATCCTATAGCGTTTATATTTAGACAAGCCGGATGAGTCTTTCGGGACTAGCGGTTGTTGGAAAAGCCCTGGTCGAATGCCCCATGAAGAAATAAGTACCTATTATATAAGTACCTACCTACCTTACCTCCTCCTACATATGTCATCAGCTGAATTGTTGCGGCTTCGTTGTCATCATCATTGTCAATTCTCGTCGGTCGATTCTGCACTGAGAGAACAATTGCTGCCTTCGCATTCTTCAAGCCTTCCTGATGCTGCGTCTCTCTTCAGCACTCACTTACTGTTTTGTACACAGCCAAGCCAGTTATTACTGTAGTTCTTCAACACTTTACCTTACCTAACGTATGTACCTAATCAGATGCCCTATATTCTTACTAAAGCTGAGCCTTTTGCCTGGTAATAGCTATACGGCCCACGCAGCAGATGGGGAAATCCACGAACGCAACACTTCATTGACTGGTGCTTTTCTATATAATAGATACCTCAAAAGCTGGGTCCTTAGATCTGGTTATCCAAATTCTGGGAAATATACGAAACTAGGTTAAGTCTTTGTTACTGATGTCAATCGCACAAGTAAGGCGAACACCGATCGACACTACCTAAGGTTAGGTGCCACACGTAAAACGTTCCGTTCATGAATAGTGTAGATGCATTTCATCATCCCGTACCTCTAGTCTCGCACGCCCCGCCAATCTTTTTGGCGAATTGAATCTATTTTTGGCACCGCCAACCAATGCGCATTGGATTCCGAACGTCCAAGACGCCATGCATGGTTGACTGCCGTTGCTGGTACACACCACTTACCAACACTCGGTGCATACTGCAAGCCATCTCTCAATCCCTCTCTCCCTCGCATACTTGGTGATGTAACGTACTTAATATATAGAGTACATCGGCTCTGCATCGGTAACATGTACATGCTAACGCAGACATGCATAAGGCACCCCTCTCTACAAATAATCGAATATATATCCTCTATATTACCCAGGTTCGGTATCCGCCTACGCGTTCCGCACAGCGATTCCAACAAAACCGCAACACAAAATCACACCCCAATAAGTTATAACATCATCAGCCTACAAAACGAAATATGTCATCCTTTCCTAGGTATTGTTCAATTCTCGGCAATTTCGTCATAGGATTCACTACACTAACCGAGCTAGCTGCTTGTTCCTACTCTACCGGACATCATCGCCTACTTTATTTAGTGCCATACATACGGTATACACCTACTTCGTACATACAGTGCCTAACCTTCTTCCTCCACAGATCCTTTAGGAACCTGCAGCCGATCTTTACATACATACATCTAACGTACCATGCGCCGATGCACTTAATCTACTCGTAACCTCCTACCTAACCTTCCTCTTCCTCTTTCCCTTTCCTTTTCCTTTAAAAAAAAAGGAAAATCTGCCGACCTACCTCCTCCATCCATGCAAACTTTTCAAGCTTGACTCCCTCTCCCTCCCTCGCCCCCCCATTGGGCACGTAACCACGTTAAACAGGTATCGAGCTTCCATCTACCTTATGTGACGATATTGCTTTCTTGTTTTCTTTTCGTACCGGAGTCAGGCAGTCAGTCAGGCAGGCAGTCAGTTAGTCGCCATCCTCTACCTATCAGTTCGACAAAGATCGGATCCGAAAAATGGTCGAGTCAGCTGAGGTCAGCTCAGGATTTCATGAATGGTCCTCCCATCGCCGATACAACCCCGCGATGCAACTCTAACATGATAGCTGAGACGGGGCACACTACGAGTTGCGGCACGGGCCATGCCTAGAGCACATTACTGCTTGCACTACTATTGGAGCGCAGTTCGCTATGATCGCGGTCGTCATGCCGCTGCCGCTTATGCCTGTGTGAGGATCGTACCCGAGACAAGGAATTGTGCCACCACTGCGACACATCCACTAGATTCAACGCACTCTGTCATAGCTGCTTTCATTAACTGAATCCAGCTCACATGTCATTAATTGGTAGCGCGCGTTCTTCGCATTATCCTTTGGTATCTAACTAGCTAAGTATGGAGAGGCAAAAAACTCCCTTCGTATAGATAACAAAATTGTATCTGCGCTTCATGGACCGATTTATACAGCGAGGGGAACTTTGATCGAAGTTCCATGGTGCGTGATTGACTTCCCTCGTCGATAGTATGGATTTCGCTTTTGTACACCTGAAATGCTCAAATATGTAGGTAAAGCTGGGGGTATGGTCCATCTCAATTACGCCGTATGCAACTCGAGGCCGCGCCCGTCGCGCTCATCATCTGTACATGCATCGTCTAGTGCTCGTAAATAGGGTAATCAGTTGGCGTCGATTCAAGAGGATGCCAGTGCCCCGTCTTAGCCAACCTAAATGCTCTCTCCGTCGGAGTTGCTACCTCCGCCCACTCTCCCAACGCCCACATCCACAAACAAATTGACCAAGTCGACTGTGTTACCGTGGCCTATTGTAATATTTTGTGCTTGGCCCACTGGTGTATTCGAGTCAACAGAGTTGAAAAATATCTGAAGGGAGTTCTGCGCTGATGATGCTTGATCCACAGATTTCTCCTGCAGAACGTACAGAACGGCCGTACGTGCAAAGTCAGCCACGAGATCGGTCACGGTGAAGTAACCAGTGGGCTGGCTTGTATCGCGGGTCGTGCTCGGTGTGCTGGTCGTCCGTGATGTAACAGATGAGGCTGTTGTTGACGGGGCCATGGGCGTCGAGGTCGAGGAAGGGTTGATCGTCGGGTATCCGGTTGCCGAGGTATCCCTGGATCCGCCAAGTGTGAAGGTGGTCACAAAGACGTGACCAGGCTCTACTGGAGCGCTGAAGGCGATCGTAGCCTCAACTCCGGGAAGAAGAGTAAGTGTGATGTCAATCCTTGCCGGGTCACCGGCCCGGGCAACGCCTTTCCGGAAAGATTGGCCGTCAAACGTTACCAACGCATTTTCCGCATTGCAGGAGAGCCCAGCTGAGCTAAACTTCGAGATGATAGAGGCAGCGCTCAGAGGAACCGAATACTTGGATTGTGCTTCAAGCACAAGTCTTGGAATCGCCTGCCCGATGGTGACGTTGGTAATTTTCGTGGTATCTCTTGTTTCTAGTGTCGTTGTTGTGCAGCCTTGTGCCGCTGGAGTTGTGCAGGTTTTGCCCATGAAGCCATTAGCACAAATGCAAGAGCATTCGCCTTGGCTGACGACACTGGTCCCGCCGTTCGCGCATGGCAGCCGCTGCATACAATTCTGTGCCGGTTGCGCATTATTCTTTTTCACTAGCAGCTCGACCGGAACCACGACGGCAGCGACTATAACGGCGATAACGATAAAAAGCACGAACATGAACCCCCATAAGGGCAGGCCACAACAACGGCGCCGTCTTTTATACGTCCCAGACCCATCCAAGTCTGAGGGGTGTTCTTCTACTTTTGCTAACCCCGCTGGAACCCCTCGAGGTAATGGCCACGAACCGAGGCTTTGCCGCATGCTACGTCGACTTGCGGGAGGTGGGAAGGCAGCAAGCATGCCCGAAAGTCCAGATTGGCGCTTCTCTAACTCAACTAAAGAACTTGTTAGCGGGCTGCTTTATCCTGATATAACATCGTGATACGGACAATTATCTAACTCCCGGTTCCTACCGTACATCTCATCTGGGAAGTCAAGTTCGCCAAAACGACTGGCTGGCCGTTTACCTCTATCCATCATCGAGGCAAGTCTGGTTGCTCGTCGAATGAGGTCTGGTAAGCTGGTGAGACTGCCCCGTGCTTCAGCTTCCCTGACCGCATCAATGTCAAGGCGTGGTGGCCGTCGGAGACCAGACAGTCTCGAGCTTTTCGGTTGGGGATCCATTCTAGGTACCGCCGATGGGTATGCTGCGCTTGCGCCTTCAAATGCATTTAACATCGTGTTAGTTGTTAACGCGGACACCGCGGGATCCTTTCCAGAGGTGTGGGAAGAACCTGAAGAGCCGTCAACATATCCAGTTCCGCCGGCAAAAGGACTGCCTTGTATAGGTTTCGGCGAGGGTCGCTGTGATATCGAGACTGGCTTATCAACGGCCTTTGTAGTGACAAGAGACGGTTTCCCCCTTTTCCCCAGACTTGCGCTCCTCACCAAGCGACTATCATCTGCATCGTCGCTGATAAACGACTCCTCCGCTATTGCCTCGTCAAAATAAACATCGCTTTGACTGCCGGGCGACAGGCTCCCGAAACTTTCTGGGATCGCGGCGCTAGAAGCGTAAGACATATATGATCTTTTCCTCGGGCTCTCTTCTGGAATGGGGGACACATATGAGGCGGTAGAGTAGAAAGAAGAATCGCCTCTTCGCGAAGATGGTGGAGGGCCAAGATTTGCACTTCGTCTTGAGGGGGCGGTAGGTGTAGCCACAGGCAGGGGGAAATCGGGTATTGATCCTACTGATGAGAGAGTGGACGGCCTGGAGGATTGGGTGGCGGGTGTCTCTGGAACTGTGAGCTCCGAAGCACTCGCACTCTGTGGTGCGAATTGGAAAGCGGGTGTTGGGTCTTGAACACGAGAGCTGTCCAAAATCGAAGGTACTCTGCTAGGCCGAGGGGGTCGCTGTGGAGGCTGTAATCGATCGGGTGGTGGCCGATAGGACCCAGAGTCTACGGAAACGGGGGGCGCAACCGGACCAGCGAGGGGCCACTGGGGAACGGGCATGGGCCTCGATATCGCCATACCGATCGTCCCATCTTTCATCTGTAATCCGGCGGGCGCCTGGGGTCGCCTTGCTACCGTTCGAGGGTCTGACGTAGATAGAGGTGATCCCCTGGATACGTCATCCAGAGTTTCTTCTCTGGTTCTCCTGACTGGTCCCCCCATCCATGATGATTCGTCCATATTTCTCGCATTTTGAGGCTGACTCATTGAAGCCGTAAAGTAATTTCAGGGATTCGGTAGTCCGGACCAAACCATCAGCATCTCATGCGCGACCAATTGTATCGCACTACACTCGAAGCCTAATCACACTACCCGAAGTGCATACGGAGCCCCAGCTGATATCCGAAACTCAAATTTTCGAGGTGTCGGCAGCCGAGAATGCAAGTACCCAGACCACGCAAGTCGACCACACGAGTACCCTGAATATCTGGAACCAGGACGAAAATGAAGGAGACGCGGATATCGGAAGGTGAATGCTGCAAAGTTGAACTCAAGTAGCGGAAGCGATTGGCTTCAGTCTGTATCCTAAATACGAGGGAGCAGTTCCGTGGTGCATTCCGTTGGCGAGGCTATTCTATAAATAGTGGCGACAAATATCAAGTTGAAGATGTGAAAATGAGGATATACATATAAACGCAATGCTTTGTCCAGAGCAGTGCAGAAGACTAGGGACTATGAGTCAGTTCATGATCAGAAAGAATCGAAAATGGAATTAGGTATGATGGTATGCGCATAGACACATAATGCGGGGATTGGGAAGGGGGGGGAGGTCAAGTTTGAGAAGAGACTGCGGTAGGGAGACACAACGAATGGATGATGGTGCGAGACCTCGAGGTGCAGGATGCAGATGCAGGTGCGGATGCATAATACGACCCTGACATCCGACTGTAGCGAAGGACCCCGGTTCATGTACAATACAACCCTCTCCATTCGGGTATCCCAAGTAGGCTACACAGGTGCTCTCACCTCTACCTAGAAGTATGCAGATGGTGAAGGAAGCAGAGTAGAACAGGGTAGCCTAGCATACAAGATTTCTACTGACGGGGGTGTGGAGGAGGTGAAATGGCGTACTTTACAGATTCAGACACATTCGATACACTCACTCTCCTGAGAGCTGGGTGATGTCGACGGTTCTGCGCAGACCTGGCCGGGGAGATATCTATGCAAATGGATAGATGCAATTGAGGTCGGGCCAAGCAGATGCTTGTATATGTCGAGAAAAAAAGCGAACACGATGCTGGCCGTGTTTGCGGCGGATAGCCTTAGAGAACTCGTAAACAGCCAGGGCAAGGGATATCGAATCTTGGTAGTCGCACAGCACAGCGCGCTGGTATGCAGGTGGATGAGAAAGAAAAGGCCGAGGTGTTAATTCACTCGGACACCCTCCGCGTTTCAAATGTGTGAGCGAGCGGCACAAGCCAGGGCCAGGATGGGTGGTAGGTAGTATAACCGGGCGGGACAGTCGTGCCTGACGAGGGTACTTTAAGGGATAGCCAGGTGGCGGTTGTCTTGTTGGGCCACTGTTGATGGCGTTGGCAATCGGGCAAGCTTAAAAGAAAGAGAGCGTGGATGTACGAGATAGATATGTCCGCGCTTCTTGTCACGGCGTGGCGAAGAAACGGGAGATAGGCTCGTAATGGGGGCCGCAGAGGGCAAAAGAGAGGAAGACCAGCAATAGTCGCAGGTAAGAAATGAAAGATGGGTGACGTCTAGCCAGGGAATTTAGATCTCGTCGAACAGGGGGGAGAAAACAGAAAAAGACAGAGAGAGAGAGAGAGAGAGGATCAAAGCAGGCAGTACCAATGCTGCGTTGGCGCAAGAAGATGTACAAGTAGTGGAGGTAGTGTGTGAAGTGTCGACGAGCAGGAGAGAGCGCTGTTTGCTATCGTTTGATTGATCAAGCAGGGACCGGCTCCTTTGCCCCTGGTTGGGAAGGAGCCTTGTTGGAAAGTCGCTCGTCACACAACCTGTAGATACTTCCTCTTACCTGTAAGTACATAACAAACTTTAAGTACCTACCAAAATTACTTAGTGCCGTCCGAATACAAAGTACATATATTAAGTAGTAGGCAAGTCCAATTGCCTGGTAACCCATTTTCATCACATGAGTTACCTACCTATATGTAAACGTGGTGTACACTACTTACTATACGAAGTACAGAAAGATAGGAAGCCCAGGTGCATTCCTTCAGGTGCTCTAACAACATGCGGAGAGCACACGGTCCCATGGGTTCCGCGAGGGCATCAAGATAACAGTATTCAGGGGCGACCCCGATGATCGTGGAGATCTGTGGCCAATCAAATCCCTGTGCCTGGAAAGGTCAAACAGTAGCGTCCTAGCTTATTAACGGCTTCTCGCGCCGACTTTTCGATTGTGTGGCACTAGGTTCGATAAGTACTAGTCTTGAGCTTTTTAACATCTTTTGCTTCGGCCTCTTTTAAGTGCCCAGTAGTGTGCACTACAATCACCTACACGATAGATAAAGTTCCAAGTTATCGTACTTCGTATAAGACGCGGTAACCCGTAGGCATGTCTACATATTGTATGTAGTACGGGATATTTCCTAGAGATCATTAGTAACGTGGTGTGTAATTTATAGTACATATTCTAAGATTTGTCTCAGTTGCAACAAGTCGAGCGGCGTGACCATGGCGTCGTAGTCAGCCTCCTTTTCATAGGCTGTCGTTGTGCCTTGTGGTGCAACACCGTCACACACCGAGAGGCCGCGCCCACCACTCGATAATGTCGTGTGACGTCTTAGCTGCAACAGGCGCCGCAGGCACAATACTATTTCTTACTTACGAAGTACCTGCTCGTACGAAATAAGCTCGTAGGAGAATATGGACAGAGGACAAGTTTAAGACAAGACAAGACAAGAAACATCTTCCACGTGGGGCTCTCGTTGTCCCAGTTTGGCTAATCTCCGAATCCAGATGCGCTAGTCTCAGCTTGATACAACCAATCGCATGGAAATGTACCTAATACCTCGGGTAGCGTATAATGCATCATTTTAGCGCATCCCCATCTTCTCGCTTAATGGTCCCGTACCTCTCGCGTCATCTATTGCGGATATAAGGTAGCCTTGGCATAGGATTTAGACTCGGTCGCTGCAGTCGGAGAGGAGAGGAGGATAAAAACGCCATATATCCGATCGTGAATTCTGCATTCAGCACTTTCTAGCACAACTAGCAACAACTACTACGCCTGTGGGTTTATTTTATCTAGGTATACTTCGTATGGTGAGCACAGTTCGCCGCAAATTGCACCTACCTACATGAGTGTATCGTGTGGGAAATAGGGCGTTCACTGTGTAAGGAGAAAGAACAACGACCTTACATGACACGACATGGGTGGCCTACGTGGGTGGCCTCTCCATATACCTACAATACCTGCTTCGTATAAGAAGGGTATACGAAGTAAGTACGAAGTAGCACGTTCGGGATTGGGGGACACCTAGGAGGTACTAATAGGAAACTAAAAGTACCTAATCTACTCCGTAGGCCATCTTGGATTGTGGACCCTCCTCGGCAGCTAGATAGGTATCCTCCCTGTTCGACATCATGTAACGGGATGAGGATACCATCTTGGGCGCTATAAAATCCTTCTCGAATGCTCACGGCCTCATTGGCAAGGCCACAGCTCAAGAAGAAGAAGAAGAAAGAAAGGAAAAAACCAGTGCCAGTGGAATGTGATCGAGGCGTCAGACTTCAAGCCGGGTTATCATGTAGTGCCTCCACCTCGGGAACTACAATTACGATCACGTCTAAATCACACCCGTGTCAGTGCTCACCAGCCAGTGATAATCTCTCTCATGTTACGAGCGGGACTCGAGTATCAGCCGTGGCCGGCTATTCGGGCTCTCGCGTTACCCTGTCATTTGCCGTAGGTAGATATTCAGTTTCGAGAGAAGCGAATAACTTCTTCCTTTTCAAATCTGCCCTGAAATTGCACCCTAAAATCAATCCACTCACTCATCGCGTTTCCCTCGGCTAGCAAGGATCTATTATCTCTTAAGCTTATCCGAAGCTTAACTTAGAGAGAATGAAAAGGCAAGGTACCCATGAATTTCATGTTGAAGATACCTACCTAGTAGCCATTAGAAAGCCCATCCTTACACTCGGTACGTGGAAACAAACGAGCAGGGTGATGTCGCTTGTGAGATGGTGGTGAATTTCCAACGACTGATTATTCACTTCTCTGCTTCTCTTCTGCTGTGGTGTGGTTCCATACGGAGATGCTCTGCCCTACGGCATTAGATTGTCATGTAGTATAATCTACCTACTCTCAATCGTAATTACTACAGGTAGATCCTCTAATTATGTGTTCACTCACGGCACAGCAAACGGCACCGAGCCCCCAGGTCTGTGTTCATACAAGGTATACAGGTTCAACCTTCCATTGATTGCTGCGCTTGATATCCGCCGTCATAATGCCATGAACATAGGCATCTCCGACAACGCGATAGCAGCGCTGGTGCGAGTCATGGCAGAGAATCGTCTTGTCTTCTTGGACCTTGACCCCCCTCCCGGCCTCATATGAGGACCGCTCGCTGAACAGAACCCGTATCTCTTGGCCGGAGCACCGTCTCGGGGCTTGGTCATCACGGCGAAGAACAAAGGGGACCCGGCTACCCAGCAGCACGGCGACCGAGTCCCCTACATTCATAGCGGCCGGGCCGGTCCCAATGTACCCCTTTCTCGTCCGGAAGAATCGCCTGCCTCCGGAGGCACACTCCAACAGGTACTGAAACGCGTTCTTGCTTTTCGTTTCCACCTCGCCGTTTGTCGGCTCGACCCATATGCCGCCGATCAGAGATGTCCGCCTGTGAGACTGCTCGTCGACCGTAAGCCAGCGTTCGTAGGCCTCGTTCTCGCTGACCTCGTCCGGGAGCCGGCGGAATTCGCGAACATAGTCTGACCTGTCGGCATACTGCACGAATTCGAGGTCAGAACATAGCGACCGCCAGAACGCGGCATACACGGATCCGCCGCCGATATACTCTTCCCCGCCTCGCCCCGACGGTGCGGGCAGGGATCTCTGCCATTCGAGCACCGTAAGCCTGGCTCTGTTCCTCCCTTGCTCGTTCTCGAGTACTCGCCCGACGTAGTCGACTTTGTCTATTATATGTCCCTGTGTCTCTAGAACCGACTGTCCGTGCAGTGCAACGCTGCCGCTCAGATACCGAGCTGCGTCGTAGAGCTGAATGTTCGCTACTCTTATATGCTCGTTGACGCTAGGAGGGCAGTCCCAGTCTGTGACCCACGAAGGCATCGAGGATTGGCCAATCTCGCCCTGGAGGGTGCCCGCCAGGGCTGCCAGCGACCGCGTATTCCTTATGAGCAGCTCCGTGGTTTTGAAGAATACGTGATGGTCTCGAGCCGTGTAGTCCGGAACGATTCCCCTGATCGCCTGGCCGGACTTCTCCGTGCCCCACGATCTGATGAGCCCGAGAACGGCGAAGACTTTGTCTTTAGGGTCGGTGGCCAGCCGAGAGCGGAATTTCCGGAGCACCGTGAGAGGCACCATGGGTTCTAGTTTCTCCCAGCTCCGACGCGTCGACTCAATCTCCATGATAACGCGAGTGAACTGCATCAGACTGTGTCCACTCTTCAGATGCGAGAAGGCGCCGCCCAGGCTGTCCCCGATCCGGCCCGTGTCGTATTCAACTGCGGCCAGGGCGAACATCCGCCACGGAGCGCACAGCTTGCCGTAGTATACGACAGGCTTCTTCGCCACGACCGTCTCCTGCACCACCCATATCCTCTGCCACTGCGGGGACTCAGCTATGACCTAGTGGTTTTACCCATGAGGCGTCTTACTTACCCAGGCCTTTCCCATGATGGCATTTAGCCCGCTCACGATGCTAGCCGAGTAGCGCACGTGTCGCAGATGCCAGATCTTGTCGACGGGGACCCCGCTCGCGAGGAGATGCAAAATGCAGAATGCGCCAAAGATATCGCATCTATCTCCTTCAAACCGCAGCTCGCTTTCCGCCTCTTCAGCCGGGGAGAAGCGCGCGTTGAGCTTCGGGATGTCCCTAGCGTCGCCGAACCATTTCACGATGTTCGGGTTGTCGTGCGCCTCGCCACCTACGCCGGGGCCCGCGGCCGCGTGATCCCATATCCGATCTCCGACATCGTCGTACGGTCCGCTCTCGCCCAGCCAGATCAAGACCTCGCTGCTATTCTGGTATATCTCCCGCATCATTCCCACCTGACACGCGCGCTCGGCGTGGTCTTGCTGATTGATGCATATGGCATCGACCCATATCCCGACGACGCCATCCGGTGCCCTCAGCCTCCGCAGGGCAGCGTGCAGGTTCGCGCTCACGTAGATGGGTTTCGAATTGCAGAAGATGGCCACGTCCGGCGTGGCATCGCCGTTCTTCCAGGAGTACGACAGTGCCTTGTAAGAGAGGGAGGGGCTGAGGTGCTTCTCAACCAATTGGCATTGAATTGGCAGTGTCCAGAAATCCCCCGGCGAGAGCTCGATGAGCCGGATCGTGTGCGCTTCTGGGTCCAACTGTGGGTATAGATACCTACTTGCACGCGAATCTAGCCGAAGTGACATCGCGAAATTGGAGCGATGAGGCGGGGTTGTAGCTCCCGGCGCTGAAATCATTCATTGGGCGGGTCTTTACTGCTCAATAGTTGTTGAAGCTCGGCCCAATATGGCTTAGCTTTAGATCACGAGATATTCTAGCTCTAAGGATCGGACTTGGTAACTTATAAGTTATTAATGATATCTCCCTACTACTGTGAATTTAATTAAAAACGTGCCAATGCTGCGTCTTGTTATAGATATGGCAGGCAAGAGGCGTTTAGTAGCAACCCAAGGAGGGATGAAGCATTGTTCATGACATACTCGCTTTCCATGTTTTTCCTCTACAAAGTATGATAGCCAGCGTTTTCTCTAGGCTAGAAAGACATGTATACCTAATGCGAGTAAAGTAATACGTTGATAGCAAAAACATATGGTATAACACTAGACTGATAGAAAGCGAAGCCTGTATAACTCAATCAACGAACAACTGTAAGGGCTATAGTGTATGATCACAGTATATCATATCCCTCAGTCAATAGCTGAGGTGTTGTTGTTGAGGCGATGAGTGCACCAAGCAACAGTTAGGTACCAAGGTACCACACGTACCTCCTAGCTCACGTCATACTATCTGTAGGCTGTAGCCAACTTATCAAGTCGACCTGTAGATTGAAGATAGGTACCAATCCAATAACAACATTGAGTCTCAGTACATGAGTTATCTGAGGCAAGGGAAGATATGCGCCCAACTCTGTCCACAACACGACAACTTTTTCGTTCACGAGCCGTTTCCCTCAGCTTCCGTTCTCCCACCAACAGCAACCAACTCTTACCCAACACCTTAGTATACGCCTCCTCCCCCTCCTCTCACATCACGCCTCGCATCAAATCCACAACCCCCGCCACCACTATCATCGCAAGACAGACCACAGCGGCAATGACGACCATCACGCTCAAGTCGCCCGCAATAAGCGTCTCGCTCCCAGACGGCTTCTCGGAAGAGCAGCTGCTCTCATTCCAACCCTTTCAGGTGAGTAGGTGAGTGAGTGAGTGAGTCCCTACGCCTGCACTCCATCTGCCAGAGACATAAGTATCTATCATCATACCTATGAGCTACTACTGGGATACTGTATCCAGTCACTCAAACTACAAACGAAAGCAACCGCCTTCAGAAACTACCTACCAACTGCAACTTCAAGTTCACAAGCCACTAATACTATCACTAACTAACTAACTAACTAACTTGACTTCCCCCCTTCCAGAGCTGGCTCAAGACCCTGACGCACTCGCTCTCGCTCCAGCACAGCAACCCGAACCACGCGTTCCACGCGGACCCGTACGCGCTGCGCGCCATCACGGTGCAGAGCTACGACCTGTTCGGCGGGCGGCGCGTCGGCTTCCTCAAGCTGACGGCCGACGTGTCCAACTCGGCCGGCGAGTCGCTGCCCGGCGCCGTGTTCCTGCGCGGCCGGAGCGTGGCCATGCTCGTCATGCTTGTTCCCGACGACGCGCGTTCCCGGGCGGGAGAAGAAGAGGAGCGCTACGTTCTCCTCACCGTCCAGCCGCGTGTCCCGGCCGGCAGTCTGGCCTTCGTGGAGCTGCCGGCGGGCATGGTGGACGACGATGACGGTGACGATGGCTCGGGTGGTTCCAAAGGAGGCAGCTTCGCGGGGACGGCCGCGCGCGAGATCTACGAGGAGCTGGGGATGAAGATCTCGGCGTCCGAATTGGTCTGCTTGAGTGATCTCGCTGCTGCGTATGGTCACGAAGATGGGATGGCACAGGAGAGTACAGGGACGGAGGAGGAGGAGCAGGAGGACGAAGAGGAGGGTCTCCCGTCTGCGATGTACCCCTCGGCAGGCGGTTGCGACGAGTACATCCCTATCTACATGTACGAGCGTCGGGTGCCCTGGAAGACACTCAAGGAGTGGACGGGCAAGTTGACGGGGCTCCGGGACCACGGGGAGAAGATCACTCTGAAGCTTGTGCCGATGCGCGATCTCTGGTGGGAGGGTCGGCGCGATGCGAAGGCGCTCGCGGCCGTGGCGCTATGGGAGGGGTTAAGACGCGAGGGGAAATTGTAGGGAAACTCATGATAAGGCACGCCGCCCTGTTTTCTACGAATCACGATGACTTGAAAACACTGTAGATTTTTTATATCTACCTGTATTTCTCGTAAAATGCCGTTTCTTTCTGTGCGGCCTCGACCTTTGCTACGGTCGTAGCGTCATACACATCCTCCGGCTGTTGATCTCCGGAGAGGATTAGCTTGTCGTGGCGCGTGCCCTCCTCCTTGGTCATGAGGACGAGGTCGGTCAGCTTCAGGTTCGACGACTTCTGCTCGCTAGCCCCTTCCCCTATCTTGATCAGGATCGGACTCGTGGGCTTTCGCCAGCGGGTCAGAATCAGCCGGGTCGTGAGCCCAGTGATCACGCTACGCCCCTTAAATACCTCCTCCGCTAGAAACGCGACGTCTCCCGTCGTAATAGGTGTCTTTAGACCTACTGATATGCTGGGATCCCCGCCCGTCTGATATCGAAGAACCTTCTCTTCGCCCCCTTGCACCGAGGCGAGTAGACCTTCATACATTTTCTCACGTCCCTTTGCTGGCAAGTAGTCGTGGGGATATCCTGTTTCACAATTAGCTACACACAATGATGCCGAGGATGCGTATCATTTTTCAGGTACCTGTAATAGCAAGGATGACGTGGTTCGCAACAGTGTATCCAAAAACAGCCGGCATCGTCCCCAAGACGGGCAATATCCTGACCCTAAAATCGGGAAGAACACCCAGATCACCAACCTGGCCTTTTTTAAACTCATCCTCGGGCAGAGGCAGTAGTTCTGCTTTACCCTCGCCGGTCTTTTCCGTCGAGTAGACGGTGGGTATTCCCTTAGTGATGCCGAGTAATTTTAACCGCCTGCGTGTCGATCGCGACAGTCCATCATCCGTGCTGGTCCCAATATCGCCGACGATGATGCGTGTCGGGTCACTCTTGCACCCAGCCCCCATGGCAGAGATGACGGGTAACTCGTGATCATGGCAGTACTTGAGCAGCGCGACTTTCGTGTCAATGTTGTCGATCGCATCCACGACGAAGTCGGGCTTCTGTCCAGTCTCCTTCCACGGCGAGAGCAGGCGGTCCGCGGCCTGATCCCAGAACTTTTCCTGCTGCAAGTCGAAGTGCACCCACGGTGCGACGGCCAGCAACCGCCGCTGCAGGCAGTGGACCTTGGGGATGCCGACGTCGGCCAGCGTGGCGACGGCGTGGCGGTTCAGCGAGCTGAGCGTGACCTGGTCAAAGTCTATCAGCCGTATGCGCGAGACGCCGGACCGTGCCAGGGCGGCTGTGCAGTGTGACCCGACGCCTCCGCAGCCGACCACGACCACGAACGCACCACGAAGCTTGTCGAGGCCTTCGGGCGTCAGGAAGACGCGGTTCCGCGCGAGCTGCTCCAGTATGAGCTCGTCATCGTAGTCGCCGGCCTGGGCGCGGCGCCCGAGTATCTCATTTCGCAAGTCTTCCTTGTCAACCCTCGAGGGGCCGCCGAAGCCGTCAAGCTATCTTGCGCGGGTCAGCCGGTGCTCTGCGCAATGAATTACAGTACAGCAGTCTCTCATAGCGTATTGTAGTGAGTTGCAATGTATCAAAGTGCAGTATAGCATAGTGTAAGGTGGCTCTGTCGTGTGTGATGTGGACAAGGTCTCGCTCACCTTCCGCAGAGCCTCGTCGGCATCGGCGAGCGACGGGATAGAGCTCTTCAGCTTGTGAACACGCTCCGACCGCTGCAGCCTCTGGTAACCAAGAATAGCGCCGGCGACAACAGCGCCTGAGGCGATGGCCGTCGCCGCGAGCTGTACTCGCGGGTTGGTGCTCGCTCGCTCGAGAATCGATGTCATGTCAAGTCGATGTGGCTGTGATTGTGTCTGTGTCTATGCTTCCTCCTATATCATCTATAGCCGTCTATATCTTCTCTTGAGACTCGGGCCAGTCATGGCAGCATTGTGTATAGACGAGGGCGATTGATCGATGTGACGTGCACAAAATTGTTCTCACGATGACGAAATTTACCGACTGATCCAACATGCGAAGTACAAACCCCCGCCCCACTGTTTTAAGAGATCTGTACTGTTTACCACACAGTATACATAAGGTACAGATGCCCCTGGTCGTGCCAAGTACCCCTGAAAGGCAACTCGTAATTTCGTATGGTAGAATACTCAAGGTATCTCTACACGAGCCACCGGCTTTTGTGCTCTTTCAACCTGCTTTTATTTTGATTATTTCGTGGACCAACTAGGTATTTAAGATAACATTTCAATGTTCCCGACGTTGCTATGTTAACTGTAAAGCAGGTACGCTTCTATTACCAGCTCCCCCTTGCCACAGCCAGTTGCCCCTGCATTTAATCCTCCAAACCTCCGAGTTACGTCCGAAAATCTCATTCAACACAGCACCGTCGAGCTGGAGATGCCCCAGCCAGTGCTTACCTTTGGCATCGTGTAGGTCAGGGAGACAACCTAGATAGGTGAAATCTCAAAGGGGGTTCTAGTTTGCCCCCTATGCTAATACGTGAGAAATTACCGAGTCAGTTGGGATCAAACCAAATACACGAAAGGCCTTTTTTTTTTTTTCTTTTTTTTTCTCACACACCCACATACGCAAAATACAGTACGTATAAAGTAGTTATTCTATGAAGGTAATGAGCACGAGCCCGATGAATTAATTATACCACTTTGACCTTTACGCTCTCTATGTCTCTTTCTACCCCGCCTTTCTATCGCACAGCCGTTCCAGCGGCCTGTATATGCCAACAGATATATCCTCCTCGTATGATCTATCCTCGCTCTCCGGAGTATCCTAACCAAGTCTTCACGACAAACGCGCCAGTGCCAGAAGGTTCGCCATGCCGGGTGTGTTCTGCGTGTAGCGGGAATTGAACCCGACCACATCCCTCACCTTGGCGAAGGTCGAGCGGGAGAGGATCAGGTTCTTGGTCGAGACCGACCACGCGACTCCCTCCGAGCAGGGCGGCGTGGTCAGGGAGCCCGAGTAGCGCTTGAAGTCCGCGGACGCCAGCAGGTCGCTGAGCCCGGTCATGCTGAAGGCCCGCGTCTCAGTCTCGGTGCCCGGCGTGGCGATGTCGTCGATGGAGGAGAATATGGTCTCGAGCATGCTCGACGGCGTCACGCGCGGCAGCAGTCTCGCGGGGTTCAGCGAGACGGTGTCGACCAGGTCGACGTAAACGCCGATCACGGCCAGTTGCTCCTCATGTGAGAAAACCATGTGCATTTCCACTAGATGTATGGTTAGTTCGGGAGAGCAGTAGTAGGCATGGGGTTATCTACGGAGGTTACGTACTGGGCATGCTGACGCCATTGTCTACATGCTCGCTCGGGTTATGGAAGTGGAACTGCATGAGCTCGTAGCTCAGGCCCTCGAGCTCGAGGGTGCCTCCGAGCCCCTCCATCACCACCTCCACCGTGCTTCCGAGGTTTTCGAAGGTCGCCCCGCCGGTGACCCTGTCGGGGAGAGAAACCTTGAGCTCACTTCCCGGCACGAGAGTGAAGGAGCCGTTTATCATGTTGATGGGCGACTGGTTCGAACCGGTCGCGCATGCTGCGTTAGCAGGGCTGAGATGATGCCATAATACGGGACCTCCCGTGCCAGCTGTGATATCCGGAATTAGCTATTATCATTCGTTTGGTCATGTATGAAGTAGGCATCCTAGGTCGGCCCGTTTTACTGAAAAACAAAAACCTAGAGCAAACAGAAATTAAAATGAAGAGTCACTCACTGTAACCAAATGTAGCGATGGGTATCGTTTTATTTTCTCGTTTGTCCAAATGAGTACGTCCCCCGCAAAACCCAAGGACGGGCGTGATAGCCGCGGCAAGGAATAGAAGTGTTCTTGGTATGACAGCCATCGCGAACAAATCAAACGAGTGTAGATGATGTAATTAAGTTGTTTGAAGATTTTCTGCAAAAAAAGTCGAGGGAATGTCTGCTTCGAGATTTCAGTGAGGAAGATAGTTCTATAGAAGAAGAAGAGAAAAAAATGATAGAACGCTAGAAAACCTGACCAGCAGCCCCGTGAAGAGAAGATAATAGAAAGTTAGGTAGAAAAAAGAAAGAGGGAAAATGAAAACATAAACAATTGAAATCGAACAAATTTTTTGGAGGTTCACTGACATGTCTTGATGGAACCTGTGGGATTATATGGCCGAATACGTGTCGTTCATACAGCTGGACCGAGATGAAGGATAGACGCCAGTGTTGGAGTGGTGCGACCTACTTGGCGTTTCCTCTTGCGAAGCTGAGGCTCCTTGGCTGCAACACGAAAAGGCTTCTTTATATGCGAGCCAAACGGCCAAGAGACGCGTGTGAGTTTGCTTTCATGGGCGTAGTTGCTTGGCTTTCTTATACCTACTCTCCTGGGGTAATACGTCGCGTCCAATCCGAAATCCCGACGTTCACCGCAGCGGAGCCGTAGGCATACACTGCACTACACTCGAAGGCGGGTGACCTACCTAGCCTATACGAGCTAGGCTGTACAATGCCCAGACTGATACCTACAAAGGTACCCATTGTAAGCTGGGAATAGTTCCCAAGGATGGTTCGATTTCTTCTCGTTTCAGTTAACAAAGGGTACGAAAGGGGCAAAGGGAGGCCGGCAATTTGTAACGGCCAAGAATCCAATGATGCTCCGGACGACGCCAGCCAAGAATCACTGCCGCGTGGGATGCTCCTACTGCTCCCGCTATGTAAACATACAAACTACTCCTTACGTGGGTGATCGGTCATCCGGGCTGGGCTGTGTCGTCTGAAGGGGTTATTCTTGGCTCTACCAAGACTTTGAAGGCCGAATGTCGCCTTTCTGTTTTTTTTTTGTTTTTTTTTTTAGGTACCGGAACCTGCTCGGGATACTACTGTACATCCCTGGAGGCAGTAGATGTGTAGTAGTGTTACTCCAACTAAAGAGGCCTTGGTATACAAATGACAAGCAGAACACGACATGTTGGCGAAATGTTTCCATATGAAAAAAAAAAAAAAACATCCATGAAAGAAAAATGGCATTGTCGCTCTGCAACATCATTCACTTATTGCCTTTGCCTTGCTCTTGGCATCACGCCGACATTTTAAACGGTCAGGCGCTAATTGCATCCAACTACCGAGACAACATGCATGTACTTCGTGGGTTTGTGACATGTCCCACACTATTTTTGGTGCATGCTCCATAAGAAACTGGTTTAGGTATCTTGCTAGATAATTATCAATCACACACTTCCGCTCTGTCTCTCGAGAAAAGCAGGCTGATGACCCGAGACACACTTAGACCAATACTCGGGACGCAAGTCGGCACAGAACAGCTCTCTGTGATAAGGTAGATAGAGATTGCATATCGTGCTCCAGAACCCTCGCGGACCCTGGCAATTCACGAGCATGGCAGCATTTCTTGCGGACCTATATATAAAAAATCTCCAATGGTAAGCCTTTGAATAAATACATTTCTTTACTTTATTATATACGATAGATAGGTGATTTACCTTTTTAATACTTTTCTCGGCCCACTGCGATGCCTGAGCTATCACGATACTTTGACAAAAGAAAAACTGGCAGTCCGAACCTCGCAGGGACGTATCATCGTGGGCTCTGGATGAGCAACCGTTAATTGGCCCGCCCGCATTGCAGTCCAACGTTAGTCCCGCTGCGGTTGGGTACTTATCGGCCGCAGTTCGGCTTCTGGGGTAGATTCGTGGCAATGGCAGCCGACGCGGAAGGAGAAGCGCCTATGGAGGTACCGTGTACTACCTAGTTCAATCAACCATCTGTGATGAGCACTATACGCAGCATGAGTTTGAGAAACAGGAATACAGCTACCTACCTACCTGATTGCCTGCTGTCTCCTTGCGACGTTTCGAGGGCGTCTTCTGGTCATCGTCCGTTGATGGGATACTGTCAGAGGACTTGGTACTCCGGAGTGAAGATAGGTCACGAAGGGTATAATGGCTAGGTAGTGGCTAGGTAGTAGATAGGGGTAAGGGCTCAATTCCATTAATTCCTAAACCATCCTCTCGAAGAGGGAGGTTCTGGCTCCTTATATAGACCTTGTATCGATACAAATACACCCAAGGGTGTAGTAGCTACCCTCCTGCGACTTTATCACCTGACAGATACCTCCCAGCAGACCCAGTGCGGTCGTAGTCCTCTTTCGTTTGTCTCCCGAGTGACCTGACCGACGTTGTTGCGATGAGGGCGCGTGTCCTGAACCGGGCGGTTTTTGAGCCGGGGGTGCTTTCTCCTTCGATGCTTTCTGTTTTGACGGTTTCTGAGTGCCCGAAGGGCCTGCCGATATCATCAGGAACTCCTACGTGTGCATGTTAACGGACAGATAAATTTGCCTGTCAAAGGTTCCCGCGGAAATTGCTGTCGTGATTCCCATTATGGCCGATTCTTCGACCAGGCTTTCCAATGCGTTGCCGATCGCATCCTTAATCTCCGTCTTGATAAGATCGTTGTTAGATCGTGCTGAGTTAAGGTACTTGCTGTGTTGTGGAATAATTAAGACTCGCCTAAATCGTTATGAAAGAAAAGTCATCCGAACTTGCCTAAAGACTCTCGCAACATGTAGGCAGACCGGTTATTACCTCAATACTTATCATCAAATCTTAACAGCTTGATAATTGTTGGGCAGTAGCTCAGCTACGTAGTAATTGCACGTTTTGATTAATCAGAGTATATGTTTCAAAAGAGAAAAAGGGACATAAAGAGAAATGAGAGAGTGTTTTCAGTTTTCAGTCTCAAAAAAAAAAATTTTCTACAGCCTGACAATGTCGTGGGCGGCTGTTAATAAGGTTATTATCATAAGAGGTCCATGTTTGATTACATACCGACGGCATTAATAAAACAAAAAGTTCTTTCTTTTGTCGATAAAGCAGTAATTCAACGAGGATAACACGCGCTACGTTTGTCGTGTAAGATAAACTTAGTAACCCTCTTAAAGGACTTGTTTGGTGTAGACTGAAAGTTGGGAGTATACAGTTAAGGTACCTAATATAATGATACTCATAACTTACGACAACCATAGTAAGAAAATATACGTCGCAGCCGCTGTAGTGATCGTATCTATATCGTGTTTCGACGGACGTGATTGTTATAAAAGATGCTTTATACTTGCATCTAGTTTATTACCTCCTTCAAAGCCAACTCATAAGTATGTATTTGAATTTATTGAAGGCTACACTGCTGGTAGCGTCAGAGGTGCTGGGTATCCCGGTTAAGGGTGGACATATACATAAAGAGTCGTTCATCGTTCATACCCCCAGTCCATAGGAGCAATTAGAGGCTAGATAGATACAAGAGCACGGAAACCAATCTCACTCTCGCGGGATGTTAAGCAAGGGGGTTGGCGCCTCCGGGAGGAATCTTCTGCACAAAGGGCACATTCGGATACTCGGCGGTCTCGAGTGCAATTCCGCCCTGGATAAGAGCATACAGAGACGAGGCCGAGTTATCGTATCCGGGAACGTAATGCTTACCGAAGTCCGCGATGAAGGTCGTGTATGTGGCGCCGGGCTTGTAGACGGCCATGTTGGTGAAGGTATAGTTGGTCCCGCGGAACAGGGTGCTGTTGGGGTGTGCTGCCCAGATGCTGTCATATGTCTTCGCCGGGATCAAGGGGGATTCTGGGACGGGAAACTCGAAGCCGACTGAACGTGTGATCCAGTAGGAGTCGGGGAAGACAAAGTCGGCAGCACCGACGAATGTCTGCAGCAGTATGCCCAAGTTGACCTTCTGGAGACGGAGCTCAGTCCAATCCTTGGCGCCTCCGTTGGCGGCGGCCCAGGTCTTGATCCAATCCATAGCGAAGCGACCGCTATCAATCTCGAAGCTGTACTCGGCGGTGATGTATGGAGAGTGGGGTTTGACTTGAAGCTGTTAGCATCTTGTTGATTCGAAGACGCACGAATCTGCGCCGAAAGATTCAAACTCACTGTCCCAGCCCAAGTCATGCAGTAAACTGCCGACGGCATGGACCTCGAGGTCCAGTGACGCCTTTAATGTGGCATTGCTGTTAATTGCCGCAGCGCCGAAGAGCCATGTTCGGTACAGATGATCAGTCAGGTATGGTTGATAGTCTTTATAGTATGTTTCAACGAATTTGCGGGCAGCCCTAACGATTGGGGTGTCGATAACCTCAACGCCAGCAACAGTGGTGGTAGGATATGTGGCGGCAGCAGCGGATCCGGCGAGAGCCAGGCCGGAGACAATGCTGGAGAACTTCATTGTGAGATGCTGATGGGTGGACAGGATAATGGGAATGGGGAGCGACAAGTAGGGAAGCCATGATTGTTATTAAATACTTATCTGTCACCCCTCACCCAGCCTAGTGGCCGACAGGAGGACCTCATCACAAGAACTTGCCACCACCTAGGTATCTGGCTTACGCCTCAAATGTCCAGACTCCCTCGTATCCCTACAATAGTCAATGCTCTAAAGAGGGAACGGCTACCTAGCGCTTTACTGCCATGCAGAGATTTTCGAAACAGAGCTAGTTACCTATAACAGACCCCCCTCCCCAGGCGGTAGTATACTGCCCTGGGCTAGGTAACGTAAGCATTTCCCTTCTTCCCACTTGCAAAGCTAGCCGTCTAGGTAGTATCCCCTTACACTATACTAGTATACCCGGTCCGTAGGCCAAGATCCGGGGCCGCAAGACGGTCGAAGCCTGTGAGACGCTCGTTTATACTACGAGAGAGCGTGCTCCTACTAGCAGTCCTACAGAAGACAGCGCCAGGTAGAGTCTGTATAGGCAGGTATATAATACTCTACGTCACGCAAGCCCCAATGGCCTGACTGCATAGTAATACAGCTCTATCCGCGTAGGAACTAGCTCGCCAGAGGATTATAGAAGTAATTTCCTCAGTCTATGCTAGACAGGCCGTGTCTTGTTTTCTTCAGAGTCGGTGTGGTGTCAGCGATGCTACTATACACGTAATTACCTAGATTAGGTAAGGTAGTTGTGTAGAGAGTAAGCTTTGGGCTGTTGCGGGATTGTCGATCTCGCGTCTTGGCGGAGCTTTCTCCATCTTCGATGGCGTTTATTGGCCCACGAACTGTGATCGACATCAGCCAATCCTTCATATCAGTTCAAAAGTATGGACTGTACTAGGTTAGGCATTGGTGAAGACCGGGTACGTACGTTAAGAAGCAACGCCAACGGCCACTCTTACACTTACGAACAAGGCCCGATCCATATCCTATAATTATATTAGCTGCGTAACTATCGTAGCGCCGCATACGGTCTTACATGGATTCTTGCTGGCCAGTACCACAGACATGGGATGTATTCGAAGCTGGGGATCCTTTCGGTGTCGAAGTACAGCATATAGGAGGACTAACTTTTCTGTTCTCCTTCTGCAAGACTGACTAGGTACCTAGTTACGAGTTATTTAATGCAGAATTGTCAACATCCTGCGTCCCGGCAAAGTAGCAAATTCCTTGTCTGCGCAGTCTAAGTAATCGTAACATACAATAGCCATTGGCTACCTACTTTGATATAAATACGATTCTGATACGTAAGGGTCGCCTATTTGTCATTTCAACCAAATGAGTCTGCCATTTTGTCGGCTAACCGGCAACCGTGCTCTGACATGTTGCGGAAATGACGTCAATGGCTCGCCAAAGCTGACGTGACGCGACAAGTGTCTCTAGAAATAAAAGAACAGAAGGAGATGTCTCGGATAGAATAAATATTACTATCGAAGAAATTCGTAGTTGGCATCATCGCTGCTAGGTCGATACCTTTATTGTATACTAGCCGTCTTCAATAGGGAAAATCCATGTAGTAGATAAGTCTCATTCCTGACGCGCGTACAGGTATATACCTAGATATATCATGTAGTATGCACCCTACCTTGCAAACTAGGTCAAGCAGGGGGGGATGGGGGGTTGTAGAGTCGACCTCCCCACACCATCAGCCTCCTCAGCCGTGAGTCTCTGATCAAGCGCGCCAAGAATGGCACTTGCTCGCGAAGGATTCGTGGCTCCCGTTTCCGGTTCACTACTATCCGGCACATGATACCTAGCAGATGTGAATAATGCTCCACGGTACCTAACATAAGCGACGAGGAAAGTAGCTACAGTTCAAGAGTCCGAGACGGAGCCGGCGAGCCGGCCGGCATTGCTATTTAGCAACAGACGTTAGGTAACTAACTACCTACTTTAAACATACTAGCATCATCTTATGCTATTAGGAACTAAGCAAGTCGGGCTTAGGGTTACAGGGGAAATGTAAAGGATAATAAAGCACAGAAAAGGGGGGCAGGCAGGGGTGGCAGGCAGGAGGCAGACCATCCCGCAAATGAGTATAATGCGGATTCCTCTTGGACGCTTATGTCTTCTATACAACGAGATAAGCGTTCCTACGAATTACATGTAGGTACCTAACTTACCTCGCAGGAGGGCCGATAACGACGCTTCGACTTGGTAGCGAGAACACGCCATGGGTGACAGCATATGCGGTGACTCGCAGCTATAGCCTCAAGACGAAGAACCACTTCAACAACACTGTTGTAGTATTTCTGGACAGCCTCGACCGGCTGTATTATACCGTCTTCTAACATACAACTACCTACTTAGCTATCCCACAATATTCATACCTATCTTATTAGCCAAGTGTTAGCCTTACTCAGCCGCAACGGCGATCGTTCAAGACGTGTAAAGCGCCCAAACGCAAAGGTAGCCAATCAGCCAATACCGCTATGTATTACGGATAGTTCCGTTCTCGACTTCGGGGTCTAACTCGCGCAGACTTCGTGCATAGTGTAACAGGTAAGAAAATTGAGTACCTAGCGTGGGCACACGTATAAGATAGGTACAGCCGTATCATCAAGAACCTTTCCGAAGTTTTAGTCAGCAGTACGGAGGTCGGGGCCGGAATCAAGGAACAACGGGTTTAGAATGGCTCCTCACCGCCTAACCTCGCTCTGTGATGCTGGCCCCGACCGTCGTACTGGGGTGCAAAGCAGCAGAATTAACCTGGACAAGTGCTCGTGGGCTCGCAAGGCTTTATAAGGGTAAGCACATAAACCAGGCAATCGCTTGTTCAGCCGATTTTGCATGCAAGTACCCAAAGACAAGATACCTTTAACGCGGCAGTAGTGTGTGTGTCAGTGTACGAAGTAGGTTATTGCAAAGATCAAGTTCTGCTGAATAAAATAGCAATCACAACATTCTAGATCGTCACTCGAAACCAGGGGTCTGCAGAGACCAGATCGTCCTCAATGAACCTCAGAGGGAGAGTTAGCCCCTTGACAACCTATATCTAACCATGAGATACCCAGGTTAACCCGCTCTATCCAAGTCTCTATTCTCTATTCTTTCCCCGCCTTCTTTATAGTAAATCTCATGACTACAAGTAGTTCTTCTTCTCATTCATCCCACAAGGACCCCGGGCGTCGTCCGGTCCACCTCGCCCCGGCCCAGCCCAGCCCAGCCCCGCCGCCCCCTTTGACCTAAGCCCGAGTAGCAGCGGCTCGCGGATACATGCCGCGTATTTCTCCCCGTTCTCCTCGACTAGCCGCTTGTCCTCCACGAGCAGCACCTGCCCGAATCTAAACTTTTCCCGCGGGGGCACCACGGGGTATTCATGGTCATCGCCGGTACCTATCACTATCATACCGGTACCCGACGACGACGACGACGATGACGACGACGCGAAGCACGCAGTCCCGTCCGCTTCGGCGATGTGGGTAGGAGCCGGGCAGTGCGGCGGCGGCACCGTCGCGGTCCCGGCCGCTCCTCCTGGGATGCCCTCCCAGAGCCGCGTCTCGTTACGCAGGTAGCTCCGATAGAAGCGTCTGTTGATCATGGCGGCGGCGCGCAAGTCCCGGGGGTCGTCTAGCAGGCTCAGTATCTTGAAGAGACATGTGTCATCATCATCGCGATCGTGATCCCGCCCATCATTACCACCGCTAGCCTCGAGTAACGATATGGGGCTCCGGCGGTGGTCATGATGGCGATGATTATGGTGCTGGTGCTGGTGCTGGTGGTGGTCGTCGGGTGCGTACCTCTGCTGCGCGATCCTGAACAGCTGCTCATTCGTCCCTGTCCGCGTCCCCGTCGCGCCGTTGCTCTGGCTCTGGCTTTGATTTTGACTCTGCGCGCTGTGTCGGGGGCTCCGATCTTTAGACAGTGCCCAGCCGCGCTTCCCCGACACATCGAAGAGCGTCAGGCCGGGAACGCTCTCGTATATATCCCTGACGGCGGCCCGGAAGGCCGGCGCGAAGTCGCAGATGCCGCCGCCGCCGCCGTGACGCTGTGGCGGGCTCGCGATGAGGCGGAGAGCGTTGATCATCTCCAGCAGGCTCCTCTGCGTCTTCGGCGACGGGAGGCAGGAGGAGGAGGAAGAGGGAAATGCCGACGATTGCAGGATCGCGGGGAGCATACCCAGCTCCCCCAGCCTCTTCATGAGCCAGCCTAGGTTCTGCGCGTCGCAGATGTGGTCGCCCCTTGGGCAGCGTAAGCGTAGTAGCTCGCTCGATGATGATGATGATGATGGCTCCCCGTGGCTCTGGTCGTCCGCGATGGACGCTGGAGGATCTGCGCCGGGGATGACGCAGAGATACTCGTTCAACGTGGTCCTGCACTGTTCGTAGACTTGCTGGATCTATGCCGTGCCGTTAGAGTCAGTCAGTCAGTCAACTTGCTCGTTTGTTGGCTTGTCTTTAGATCTATTTATACTGGGCAAGTACATGTAGGTATATAAGTGGTTTCGGCTTCACGTACCTTGGCACGACGTGCTGCGGCGATCCGCTCTCCGACCTTGCGAGGCCAGGACTTGTACCGCAGGCAGTCCGAGTCCGTCATGCTCAGAATGGCCATGCGTGATAGGCGCACGAAGTTCTCGGGGAGCCCGAAGACGTAGGAGATGAGCAAGACCTCCTCGAGCATGGCGTCCGTCGCGTGCTCTCGCCAGAACGGCAGCCACAGATGTTCCACGGCTAATTCCAGCGGCGACGTGCATTGGTAGCGTAGACAGGCTTCCGCGATGGAGACGAATTGGCTAAACGGGACTGCCCTTGGCACCCTGTCGTGGTGGTTGTGAGCTGCGTGGAGCAATATCTCGAGGGAGCGGTGCGTGTTGAGCTCGGTCTGCGGCATACGATATAACTCTAAACCATTGCGAGTCAATAGTCGTGCTCTCGGAGTGACGGAACAAGGAGAGGAGAAAGACCTCGAATTCCCACTTACTGACTTCATTGCCATCGCTACAAACATGGCGGGTGGGCGAACAGGGGAGACTGCGTCGGATGTCATCGTCCAACTCGGCACGGGGATGCGTGTTGAACATATGGCCAAACACCGAAGACGACAGTTCTCTCAGACAGTCAGACGCCACGCGGAAGCGGAACACGGGATGCTCATCGCTCTCCAGATTAGGGAACTCCAACATGACATCGCCCGTGGGAGCTATGCGGCGCTCGATGATCGTCCTGTTTTGCGCGATGCCCGAGGTGCCGAGGAGTGACCGCAGCTTGGCCAGATCCTTCTTGACCTCGTCGTAGTTGCGGAAGCGGATGTCGTACAGCGGGAAGAAGTTCAGATCCGCGGACATCATTTTGGAAACTATAACCACCCGAGTCAGTAATTAATTACTCGTTCAACTAGTTCTAGTGCTCCCAAATTATACTCGTGGGACATTTTGGGAGCTCTCAAGTTACTAGAGAGGGAGAAAAAAATTTTTGACTTCGAAAGCTACTCACTGCTCGCAATGCGCATGTTGTAAATGGTAGTCTGGCGGGCTGCTTTGTCCATACATATCTTCTCAAAGCCTAGGGGGGTCGGGTCCTTGTCATACTCGTTGTATGTCTCGTATAAGGAGGTCCGGAGCGTGTTGGCGAGAAGTTCCACGGCACCCTCCCACTCGCGGACCGCCTCGCGACAGGTTTCGTCGTGAGAGCCGAGCTGCGAAGCAAATTCGATCCGGCCACCGGAGTCCGGCGTCGAGGGGGCCGTGTCAATAGCGACCAAGTCCAACGTTTCGGAGGACAGATTTCGCAGATGCTCAAACTTCGGCGATACGTGGGCGGTAGGGCTCGCCGCGAATGATTCTCTCCCATGTGATGGCGGGATGCTCAGCGCCTTGCAGCATTCGAAGCATCTCTCTTTGCACTTCATGTATTCGTCCCACGCCGAATCGATATGGTTGATGTTCTTTGCTACGCTTCTGATCTTATTTGTATATTTTTGCAATTGGTATAGATCGTTGGCCACATCGGGGTTGACGAATGACGGTGAGCTACCGGAAGAGACATTCGTGTTAGAGCTTGATGGTTTTCTACTATTCTATGTTTGTCTCTATGTCAATACCAACTAACTTGAGGCGAGATACCACGGCGCCGCAGGACTTACGGTAAAAGCTGTCGCCAGAGACCACTTTCTCCTTTCTTTGATCATGGGGAGAACGTCGGACATACTGCGGTGGCTTCTTTTGCCGGGGCTGGACCTGTTATCGCTCCCAGACGGCTGGGCCAATGATGGCATGATGAGCGCGCCTCAGGTATGGGAGTGTCGAGGTAGATAGATATCAAACCGAGGTGCAACTGTTGCCGACTTTGATCATCGGGGGGGATCGAGTGCGACAATACACGAAGTGTGTCTCATGGTTGCAATTGAATCTTCGTATCATCTCGTTTCCCCGAGTGACGGGTGCGTACGGACGAGGCTGGCGTGGCACCCAAGGAGCCCGGTGACAGAAGAGGCAGCATCTGTCCAGGTAGGGAGGGGAAGTTTCAGCTGCTCCCTTTCCTGATGTCATCTAGTCTTGGCTATTTTGAAAGCAGAAGGGCGCTGCTCGAATAAGACTGTCCCTTTTGGGTGACTGTGCCAGAGTCAAGACTTGCAGCTGAGGTGGCGAAGTTCACGCCGCTCCATGCATGGGATGTCTCGTTTCTCCAAGTCCATGGCTTTTGGGGGCCAGCGCGCAGTTTGAATGCGACCTCACACTCCCCTAAAAGCGAACCTCAATATTTTGCTTCAGCTGTCCTTCGACTATTAGGTAGTCTGGCACGAGCCAAGCAACAACCACGGTAACAGTACATCTTGATACATATTTGATAATTTTTGTCTTATTTTCTTCTTGTTTCTATGCACTGTCGTGTGTCTATTGAGCGTCTATGATCATCACCATAAGACCTTGAGCCAACCGATTCTCTCCTCAACCCTTCAAAGTTCTGTAAATCCACAGCGCCGATATCGCTTCACTGGTTTTCCCTATCCATGAAAATGCCTTGATCCTTTCGAAATATCGACATGCTCGCAAACATACAATGGTATATATATGCAGCCCGCAAGCACCTAGCCCCTTCTCACTGGCTCCTCCAGTCTGCCCTATAAAAGACTCAAAATAGCTCTTTTGATCTTGAAATCGAGTGTCGTTTTCACGGACTCGAACTTGAAGCAGCGCTGACTAAGCCGGCAGTCTTCTGTGGTGCTTCTCGAAAATGCCTTCGTTTTCTTGAGACCTTTCTCGTCTTGATCAGAATCGCTTTCTCGCCAGCACCTCATTCGTCATGTATTTATTCCTCCAGAACGCTGATGGCCTCAGTCAAAAGTACGGCACACCCAACTGGATCGCAATGATTAGACCTGAGATGTTTCCCACGCGATTATTCAGACGACAGGTTCACTCGATGTGATTTTCAACGGGGCTCAATGATCCACATGTAAGGATACCAGATAGCCAGCCTCTGGAGATCCTCACCACAACCCCGTCTTCCGACCACATATTGGACCATGAGAAGGCGTGTCGGTGTCCGCCATCGGCGGTTATATCCCAGAACTGGACATAAACCGCCATCGATTAAGTGCGACTGGGCAGTATGTGAACTAATTAGCCACCTTTTCTGTCCGCGTCATTCTTGGGTGGTTGCTCGCTCTGAGAGAACGTCTCGTTTCGTCCTTTCGGATCATGTCCTCTTCTCCTTCCGCGAGGCTTCTGCCACCCGTTCGCATTGTCGCTTTCGCTCTTTGCGCCACGCATGTGTCCATTTTCCCGCATTAACCCGTTGACTCTGGGGTGGAAATGTGAGGGTCCCTCAGCGTCAGCCACTGGGGACTCAGCCAGCGATTTGGGCTGATACCTGCTAAATTCCGATGTGCCTTCGCGACGTCGTTGACTTGTATGTACTGCATGACTAGAAGCTTCTGCCGAGGGCAGCTCTAGCTTCCGAGTAAAACTAGGAGAAGGACTTTTCGCCTCGTAGACGGGTGATAAGTGATGAAGATCGTTGGTTTGGAGACTGGTCTCCGTCGCTAAGTCTAGCTGTGCAATCAGAGGGCTAGGGACTTGTCGCGGAAATCGCTGAAGAGTGGACGGCAGCCTCCCCGAGGGTCCCGGATAGCCAACGGGGATTGTCCCTGTTGGCCAGGCGGCAACATGAAGAGCACCCTCTGGATTGAGAGTTACGGCATCGGTGGTGAAATGCGACCCGGACTGCGGTGGCGTCATGAGGCTTGACGTAGGCCGGGAGCCATTGACAACCACAGGCGGATCAGATACTGGTGAATTGGGCTTCCGAGGCGTGGTAGAGTGATCTGACGCAAAGGCGGCTTGTGGAATTGTAGGAGTGGACTCCTGGTGGATATGGAGTGGATTTTCGTATCCAGTCAATTCTGGCATCAAAGTCTCACCATACATAACTTGCCTCGGTGAGTTGTTGATAAGAGGCCGGGACTTAGATCCATTGACAACTAAAGGTGCGGTTTCACGGCTCAAGTGATTTGACGGGAAAGGGACATAACCAAGAGAAGCGGAGCTCCCACTGAGATAAGCTGTTTCTTGACTGTTGGGCGATGGTGATCGCGACCTCGTAGCCATGCCGTTAGGCATGTGTTGTGCAAAATCCGTAGGCGATGGATGAACCTGAGTCGAGCCCTCCGAATTTGAACCAATGTCACCAAAAGCAGGCAGCCCATTCGTTATGGTACTTCCGCCCTGAGGACTAGATTGATTCGTGTAGTAACCATTGCTCGTTCCACCGTCTGGTGACTCAGCCGCTGAACTATCTTGGTCGTTGTCATTACACTCATCAGGAATGAAGCTGGGAATGGGGACACCGTTAAGATGACGAGCAGGGATGCTAGCGTATGCGTTCGGTATTTGACTGGGAATTCCGAAATTATGCCCCTGTGGTATAACAGCTATGGGCCTTGAAGCCGGTTGAGAATGAGATCTTATAGTGCTCCCTGATGACCCCTGACCAGCTTCGCTCGCCGTCGTAGATCGGTTCGAGGATCGTCGGTAATCTGCGCTAGAGATGTTGGACGGCGTAGAAGGATACGCAGCATAGCCATAAAAGGCCTGGGCGTGTTGGATGGGCATTTGATAATAATACAATTCTGGACGCATGTCGGGGTGAATAGGAGAGCTCAGTGGCGGCGTGTCAAATGAATTCGTCCTCGAACGCTCTGTAGAGGATTGTGACTGTGGTGCAGTGCCCTGCATCCTTGGAGGATGCTGTAGAGCTTGCTGTTGGGCGAAGGCTTGCTGCGACTGAGCACCTAGATGCTGGAGAAATCTCAAGTTGTTCTGTTGAAGGCTCTGTTGAAAGCTCTGAAGTTGCAACGCTGAAATCTGCGCATAAAGTTCAGGGGACTGCATATATAAAGCGCTAACATCCTGGGCTCCAGGCGCCATGGAGTAGGCAGCGGGGACAAATATGGGATTTGCCGAGTTCTCATAGGTCAAGCCAGACGACGCCCTTCGGCTGCCGCTATTATTGTTATTGCTATGATTACCGTTATTCCGATTTTGGTGCCGACTCCCACTTCGATAACTTCCGCCACGGCTTGGACGTGACGATTGTTGTTGTTGGGACGCGCTTCTCAATAGGACTGGGCGTGAGACTGGCGGGGGTTTTTGGAATATTCTCTCTTCCTCCTTAGGGTATACGTATTGCTCGCAGCACTCTGCCAGGTTGCCTTGCGCGATACTGTCAAACGCACGACGTAGCTCAAGATGTATACCACGAAAAGCTGTATCATCTGCCGTGTTACCCAGATTGCGGCCAGTATTGAATGGCTCTTCAACGCAAAGCTGGTTATTGAGAGCCAGATGCCATTTTTTTTCTTGCTTCGTGATCAGTTTGCCCAGTCTCACAGAGAGCGCGTTCGTGGAGTAGTCAAATTCGTAGGCGAAGAATCGGAAAAACTCGAACAGGAGCTCGCCTAGTGTGGACTTGTTCTTTTCCCCAAAGCCTTTCAACTTGTCCACGTCGTCGGCAAATGCCACAATTTCACCATCTTTCCTAGGCAACTTTTGATGAGGCCGTTGATGAAGGGCAGGAAGCACGGGCGGGTGTCGGAGCTGCAGGAATGCAATAATCATACATATCCAAGTGTAAGAACTTAGAGTCCCGCCGAATGCTGAAAGGTCCTTATCAGCCGTGAACAATGTGTGTGGGTGGGTGGCATGCTTACCGGCGTCGTTCAGTATCCTTTTCCGCGTCCAGTATTTGATGATCATCGCCAGAGGTCGTACCCGCTCGTCAATTTCTATATATGTCCTGATCATGCGGGTATTCTCCAACGCCAAGGTGTTGTTCACGTTCATATCGCAGCTGAGTTCTAACTCCGGATCCCATATCTTGACAATAGGAACTTTGGCCGACGCAACGCAAACAACCTTCTCCATCCCGTCTAGCACAGAGGTAAGCAGTGTGAACGCAATGCAGAAAGAGAGAACCGTGGGAGTGGCCTACGTTTTGATAGCAAGTCCGCCAGCATGCAGACGCCCTCGAGCTCCTTCCAAGGTGTTACAATGCAAATGTCCACTACAGGTGGTTAGCAACGCTGTGGGAGATCGGCCTGGGTCCAATGTAGCAATATACCGTCAGAATCGTCCGAACACAGAAAGTTTCCGGATGATCCGAAAAGATGCACGTCGATATCGTGGCCAGGCCAAGTATCGTTAAGTAGTTTCTTTAGCTTCTGCACAAGCTTGCCGCGTTTGCTCTCTACAACCTCCGTGGGTTGTAACCGGTCATATAATTCGCGCATATCTGTTGTAAGTTTTCGGTCGTCATCTTCAGATAGTCCGCTCTGTACACTATTTAAATCTAATTTTTCTAACGGATCTGTCCCAATACTGTACGGTATCCTCCGTCTCGGGAACTTGAGCGGTGTTTCATATTTACAGCCACCGCCTCTGGGCGGCAAGGGCCGCAAGGACGGGAGTACACTATTCGTCTCTGAATACACTGAGCGAGGGGAGTGACTCGGATTGGCGTTGGGTGAGGGTTCTCGTGATTCGAAGGAGAACTTTCGGGCATGCTGATGTGGAGTCGACGGGACCGAGCTCGAATGAGGCGGCAAGTGCGAAGGTATGGACGATTTTGGCTTCGGAGGAAGGCCATGCGCTGCGTCAGGCTTTTTCGAGGGCATTTTGGAATTGGTCGCCCTGCCTGTCATAACCACGCGGTCGGCTTTGGTGGTGCCCTGGTTGCCCCTATTCCCATGGCAATTCTGCGAGCTCTGCCTGGCGCGGGAGTCTTTGTTTGACACTTTGGGCAACGACCGAGGTCTGGCACCGGAGTGGACTGGCTGGGCGGAGAGAATGGGAGGCAAGGGAGACGTCTGCAAACCGCCTCCTCGGCCCGGTGCAATGAGCTTGTTGTACTGCAGGAGCTTCGCGTGGTAGAGAGAAGATTGCTGCGGGAACAAGATGGGGCCAAGATCCAGGTGCGTAGCGCACTGGACAGAAGGGACCTCGGCAGAACCAGCTGCGTGCAAGGTGCTGAGTCGAGGAACAGCTGGACTTGAGATAGATCGGGTCCAAAGTTGGGCTGGATAAAAATGTTTCGAGTCTGCCGCTATAGGCTGGCCGTCCATTAAAAGATCGGACCTCACAAACAACCAGGAAATGGCGGTTGAGCTGAGGGTGCAATAAGCGAATGTCTTGTGACGGGGCCAACAGATAAATAACCAGACTATCGAGGGTCGTCGCGGGTAGCACGAGTGTCCGCTGGGACAGAGACTTCTCGACTACAGAGCTGACAGCGACACGGCCTATGCGTATGCGGCAGCAAGTCAGTCGGACCGAGCAACCGTGTTGTTAGGGAGGGAAGAGCAGACGACAGGAGTGAGATCGAACAGCGGGAAGCCGGAAAAGACGGTAGAGCAATGGTAGAAGGACGCGAGATATCCGTACCCAGCCCCGAGCACCCCTCTCAAAGAGCAGTCTATCGATGCAGTAGGGTGTATGCAATGCCAGTATGACGGTTGATGCGGTGCAGGAAAGGCTCGGACGACGAGCTACGAAGAGCAGACGAAAACAATGGCACGGGTGAGGTCTCGGGTCAGCATCAGTGCATCACGACGCGCACGAACAGATCGACTGGCGGGACCGGCCAAGGCTAAAACGAGAGGATCAGACGGCAGAAACGATTGGTGGCAATAAATAAGAAGACGGGATCGGCGGCGGCGTCGGCGGCGGCGTTGGTGTTGACGGATACGACGACGGAGACGACGAACGAGTAGGTATAGAGCAGGGGAAGGTATCGCGAGAGGAAAAGAAAGGGTCGAGAGAAGCAGAAGGGGGCGTCGAAGGTTCGCCGGGCCTGTTTCGCAGGGGGGACTCAGAAGCCGGAGAGGTGATGAGAAGCCGCGATGAACCGTGATTGTCGTGTCGACGGTAAAAAAAGAGGTAGGTAGCAGACAGGACGGGGGAGGACAGGGCAAGGTAGAGGAGGTAGGTAGCTGTGACTGGAGTGACTGTGAGTGGTAGGTAGACGGGGTGGAGGTCGAGATTATTGGTTCGTTCCTCGCGCGGGTTTGGACGAAGAGGTAGTAGTGGAGTGGCTGGCTGCGAGGGACGTTGCTGGGGGAGGGCAGCTGGGATTGGGATTGGGACGACTAAGACGGGGGGTTACGGGGGACTGTGGGACGGACGACCCGGACACACCTAGTCTGGGAAGGGCTCTAATTGAATCCCTGGTACAAATACCACCTACACCCAGCTAGAGGTTGGTAGCGTGTGTAAATATCTACACATCTCGGTATGTAGGTACAATGTAGGTCGAAGTAGGTGGACTGATTGGGCCATTGAAGCACCGAAGTTGATGTAGGTACTGGTACTTCGTATAAGTACTAAATAATAGGTCGGTCTACCTTATGTCGGCAAGCTAGGTACATAGAGGTATATAGTGACATGTACATGTAGGTATGCCACCTGCATATTGTGCGGTGCGTCTGTGAATAGGTGCCCCTATAAGATACTTCTACTGAGTGCCTACGGCAGTGCCTACCTAAGTTACAGGTCACCTAGGTAGACTGACATCTTGCAGCGGGCAGGGGCGGGTACCTGATGTATGTGCGGAGTAAAGCCGAGTTTCCATTGAAAGGGGCAGGACTCCCTCGTACAATCCGATGACTAATCCTCACATATTACTGCATACATATGTACCAACAGTAGACCGCACTGTAGTGCCTACACTATATTTATACCAGCATACCTCTAACTTACATACTAGGTACACATCATAATGAGGTATGGAGTTATGTAGATACTACTAAGAGACAGTTCAAGGAAATAACACATCATGTAATGCTGCCGTGTATGCCTACAGCACATTGTCTTTCCACCTATCAATAATAACACGCATGTGTCATGAATTGAGTTCTACTATGCATGTGCCTGGGTCCATGTATGGGACGAAGTATTATAATAATAGACACAAAGCAGGCACTGTCGGTGCCAAGTATACGGTAGCCTCTTACCTTGGGGAAAGTACCAAATTAGGTTCTTAGACAACATTAGAGTAAGGTAAAGTAGGTAGGGTAAGTGGTTGCTCAACAATAAGATGTTATAACTTAAAGGTATATCTAGAAGGGGGCACCGTGCCTGTGGTAAGCTCGTATATTCGAGCTCGCCTTAGCACTTACAATAGAAGAAGAAGGGTACTACAGTACAATTCGAGATATTCTCGCGTAGACGATCCAGTGGTGTAAAATATACCTCTTGGAGTTGCCCGCGAAGTACGGAGTCGGATGTGAAGAGGTACCTAGGTACACCGGGGTTAGCGTACCACGCGTGCAAGAGCCAATCAACCGGGGCACGAATGCATCGAAGACTCGAGAAACACATCATAAATTGCAGCTTCCGTTATCCCCAAGAATAAAGTACCTTACAAATACCATATTTCGCATCTGGTACTTACAATACTTACTAGGGAGTACCTTAGCTAAGTAGTTGCTAATTGAGCGGACCGACCTTGGTAGCAAGTAGCCTATACACTATGATACGAGCAGCCTAAGCCGATGGACTGCCACTGGGGATATAGTACCTAGCCTGGTAAGCAAAAGGTAAGGTAGACAGAGGTAAAGACGGGGCTTTGTTTCAATGGGGGCTAGTAGCTCAACTACTTCGTATTTTAGCCCTCAATGCTAGAATACATAGGCTATCGACTTACTGTAGTTTCTCAAGTCACTTGTGTATTCTGAGGTTATGAAGCGAATTACAACATGCGTACGATATTTAACTACAATGTTGTGTCCGTCGGTAATCATCATACGCCCGTATGTTCAGCATGCATATTAGGTATTGAATCTTATAAACCCTGATATTAGCCAGTATTCTTAAAGCAGCGGGAGAGTAAATAAAAAAACAAGTGGTAAGTTAAAGAGATGAAAGAAGTTTAACACCTCCCCGAGTCACTGGGCTAGCGGTGAGACAGTATAGCACTTAAAACTGCGTACTACTTAATAACATAGGTCTAGGCACTTGACGAATGCCATGTGATAAAAATTGACTATGATACTTGAGCTCTTCTACCAAACCGCCGGGTTAGGTACCAAAGGTAAGAGGTAGCTTATAATTATCCTCGCGCTTTGACATCCTTACATCCTGTAGCTGACCTTCTTTAATGAAGACACCTCGTTCATCCAAGCGAATGGGTCTCGGGCCATGAGATCGACGACAACGACTTCGCCTGAATACGCCTGCGACCAACTTCATCGTTAGTTGGATTTTATGACCAAACGGCGTCGCCTTTGGTGACTCCCGGTATAACAAGCCCGAATTTCACGCATCACCAACTTACCATCTCTGTTACTCATAATTGCCACCAACTCAGCCTCGTTGCCCAATGCACAGGTCTTCTAGCCTGTCGAAAGCAGGTTTCGTTGGATCGAGGCCATTCCTTTTCCCAGCCACACTCAGGTTGTGCCACAACCATGCGGCTGAGACGAGGCGCCTAGACATTGGATGAGCAGCCATCAACCTTGGACGTCGGCGTTAAGCGTCGAACTTACACCAGTTAAGGTAACCTGACACAACAGTACTTACTTTTACACTAGGTACCTACACTACCTAAGGTATGCCAATGCCACATTCAGTCAGGGATGCTCCGAGACTAGCTATTTTTGAATAGGAGAACTGGTACACGAGCCCACATCTATTTCGAGCCAACCTGATATTAACAGTCTCGTAGGTACTTACCTTTCTCACCTCGCCTTACCTCACCTACCTACACTACCTACCTAGGTAATACGAGATCAATAATGTGTGTAGCCTGTAGGTACACTGCACGGTAGACTGTATGAAGGTATACGCCTCGCGCCCCGGGCCTTGGGTTCCGTCAGCAGTCCACGCCCCAAGGACACCAACAACTGCAACTCCCTAGGAAGTAGGTAATTTAAGTATACTACCTACACACGCTTCGCAGATGCTGGGGTGCCTAGGTACCTATGTCATAGGTTGATGCACAGAAGAAACAAAAATACCATCCTGCTTGAAACGGGCCCCAAGGAGCAGCAATCGCCTCCGAGAGAGCCACGCTTTGCTTCCGTTACTTCTTAATCAGGCTTCGTTCATGGTGCCGCCGATACGCCGAATTTCGGTCATGTAGGTAATGTAGGTAGGTAGCGTACAGGATCCCTGCCCTGAACCCGCCCGATCAGCTTATCGGATAGGTAAAGTAGATAGATATCTCGAACCACCCAGTTAGGTTTCCCCATATGGGACCTTCTCTTGGTTTGGGTTTAGTGGCATATATTAGATAGACCTTTTTTAGCCCATCTTCCAAGAACGACGAATGGAGCTCGGGGGGAGGCGTTTATGCTGTACACTATGGACACGGCCATAGCACGTAAGGACCCGTTTGAGGACTGGCCGTACGCAAATCCCTCACTCCGAGCAACGGGTACTCGTATATGAAATGCAACGGGTATCGGGTCGTCGCTTGTCTAATAGAGCGGTATTGATTGCCGGAAGGGCGCTTGCTCGGAAAAGTAGGCTCCGAGGCACAGCGGCAACTATTCAACCTCGAATATCTCCGAGCCATAGACCCTGAGCTGTGCCAGTCCATGTGTCCCAACCTGGGTACTGGACTGCAGGTAGTGTAGGGTGCCGGAAGCGACATGCGCTCCGCAATCGATCCACGCGTCACTTGATATGTACTTGTGTAGGTAAACCCCATGAAAGTCTTCAGGCACAAGGTATATTAGGTACGGTAGTATACCTACACTAGACTATAGACTAACCTACCTTACTTCGTACGTGCCAACTAGAATTCCATGGCGTAGTGTACATATTAAGCGATAATCTGGAGATGGTCCCCCGTAAAACTAGGCCAAGACATGGGATGTGAGCTTTGCTAAGTAGTAATTTCGTTTTCTTAGTGTAAAAATGTACGAAGGAGTATACTTGTAGTTCCAGGATACACGCTACACTATTCTTCTTCATCCTGACTGACCCTAGCTCCCATTTGTATTAGCATCAGCCTCGTCTCCTCCCCAGACCCTCTTCTTCTCTCCTTCCAATTAAAGGATTAGCCTTGCGCTACGAGAATGCGGGATGTTTAGCTACTCCTTGAGACAGCCCCTGTGTCAGGCGAGTTTCTCGAACTTATTTATCACTTCGGCGTGCGTCTATCTCCCTCCTCATTTCTAAGGTAGATAGGTACCAAGGGTAGATAATGAGTGAGTGTATAATTGGGAGTAGGTTGTGGAGTTTATTTATCTGTTTCAGATACCTAGGTTTGGTACTTTAGATTCTCCCTGGTCGAGAACGAAACTACACCACCTATTTGCCTACTGTTGCTTTCTTTTTTGTCTCTTTTTCTCTTCTTTTTTCACGTTATTTCCATGCGATCGCACGCCCAGCTAGTCGCCCAGCCAAGTAGATCCTAGATTTTGTTTAATTACACTTGGTCCCCCCCCCCTGGTGTGCAGACAAAGCAAGTCCCCCTCTCCAACCTTGGTGGCGGAAAGGCAACGCCTTAGGACCTCTCTTCTAGACCCTGCAGGCCCACAACGAGCAGCGTTGCCTTGACCCGAGCCACCGGCTGGGATTGACCCGCATGGGCAAACACAAAGAAGCTTACACTGCTCACCGCGCAGACGGAGCCGTCTCCAGGTCTACTCTTTGTGCCCGTCGCAGCATAGTGTCCCAAGCAACGCGACCCATCGCCATCTTGGTCGTGACCACGAACTCGAGCTTGATGGCAACCAGTCTACCACCATGGCTTCCCTGGTTTTTACGCTCCGTATACTTGATATGAAATTAGGTTAGGTGTATCCTAAGGTAGCTGAAAGTCACAGGTCGCACAAGGTCGCACACAGGGATCTTTTCTTCCATGCCGCCCTGCGCCCCGACCAACAGGAATCTGAGCAAACTACGTTGCATTGCGGTATGGCAATCCTCAGCGCCGACGACGCCCGAGTGGATGAAACCCGTTAGGTGGGCTGTAGCCGACGATGACCACGTTGTCAACGCGAGCTTGCGGCGAGGAAGCAATATACCAACGTGAAAACGATGAGCACAAGATTCTCGGTACCAGGAGTCAAGGGTTGGAGGGGCGCGAGAGAAAACGAGGCGGAGAATGGGGCCGGCGTGTTGGACCCCTCGACCGCTATCAGCAACAAGTGGCAACGAGCCGGCCTTTGCCCATCTATCTACCTACTTACTGACGAAGCGACGTCACCCAGGCTGTGAAGGCGCTCCCCGCTGATGATATCATGGGTCTGGGTGCAGCTGTTGCGATCCTCGAGTACCAAATCAACAACAGGAGAGGAGACGTTGTCTCATGTCAGGCTTTTGAATGGTCATGCGGCGCAGAGTCTAGGGTCGCTGGATTGGCCATGGCCACTCTGTTTCCATTGTACAGGCGGTGCAAAGTGACATCCAGGCCGTCACACCTATGTAGGTATTAATAGATGAACAAGACCCTGCCAAACGGCAAGTCAGCTCTGCCGCCCCCGTTTTACCGCGGTTACATGAGACCACCCCAGTCCGTGTCACCGAAGTCGGTATATTCCTATCCTCGGCCGGCACAGCCGGTTTGACCTGCCTTGGGGAAATGGCGGCGTCATCTGGCTGACTTTTACTGACGCAATAAGGAACCTCTGTGCTTCGTAACATAGTAACATAACATATGTTGTCCAGGCTTACAAGCTTGAGCTTAGCTAATCGGTAAGGCATAATAATAACCATGGCCGCAATTCCAAAGCCTCCGGCCTGGGTTACGTCTTCTCAGAACATCAACACGGCCAATTAGGCTAATACACTGGATTTGTGAAAAAACGTTAATATTTTCGCTTGTGTCTCTCTTCATGCCGCAACTCGTTGTTAGTTCTAAGTACTGAGGTTCAGACACCGCTACTGGGGTAGCAGCTGGTTTAGGGGGCTCATCTCGTTGGCCTTATCACACATATAAATACGACGAAGCCACCCGCGAACTATGCTACGGGTGAGATATATAAAGTATATACCCATATATAAACATACATGCATAAGTACCTACTACATACTTACTAAGTACGCAACTTTGCACTCAGCTACCACCACAGACAGATCACAGGATAGCCGACTTGGACACCAAGGTATTCGTAAGCAAATAAACGCTGAAATGCTCCGCCTACCTACCTACTCTCAGGAAATAAATAGTAATAAGGGAACACTTCGATATTAATACTAACACCCTCGTAAACAAACAACCAAGCACGCTCTACACACATCGCTCGGGAAATACTCAAGAAGCCATAATCAGGCGTGTGCGTGCGTTTGAGTGTGTTGCAATATTTGTTCATCAGCTACAATAAGTTGCGCCGTCCCTAAAGCAGCTCCTCTCCTCTCCTCTCCTATTCGCTCCCCTCAGTTTCAGTCTTAGCCTAAACCAACTTCACTTAGAGTACTTAACGTACGTACATGAGGTGCTTTTAGTGGCTTCAGAGGGTATCGAGCGAAAGAAGGCAGGGACGGAAGAACATATAAAGAGGTAGATAGTGGCAAGAAAGCAGTTTGCGTACTTGGAAGCATTTTACCTAGGTACGGGAATAAAAGCCTAACGTTTTTTGCTCAAACTCCTCCATGCATTGCAAGTGACAAGAAAGACGAGGGTGAATAAATAGCAAGGAACAGGGGAGCAAAAGGTAAGGAGAAAAAAAAAGAGAAAAAACTCCGCCATTTGCTAGAAGTCCACCAGCCCAATCACCCCGACCCCCCGATAGAAAGAACATTAAAAAGTAAAAACAGACACCACTGCTCTGCCCCTGATGCTCTTTTACACAGAACCGACATTCACGAAAACCGAAAACAGAACCAAGACCCTGACCCTCCCTTTCCTTTTCTTTTGCGGTTTGCTCTTTTTCTCCACCTCTCCTATATCATCCCCCCATCCTTTGTTCTTGCCCATATATCCATTACCGACCATCAAGTAGTCATCCGTGACTAATCACTCGAAACAACAACTCCCGCGTTCCGATTCCATAGTATAGTAAATAAGTGACCCGATAGGATGAGGTATACCGCAACAACTCTGGTTGAAAACTCCCGGTCGCCCTTGTCGCTGGCATTGTTACCCAAACAACGGAAAGTAGATCGCCATGATGCCCTTCCATAAACCGTCCAGATGCAGTCGTGTTTCCTGGTGGGGTTTTTTCCTTTTCTTTCTTGGTTTTGTGCGCATATAAATTGACCTCCCTGATCCATCCCATTCCGAGAAGATATGGCCAACTTGTCGGGCCAAGAGTGCTTATATATTGTGATCAGAAACCGTCCGTTTCCTGATAGGCGACGTGTGGCTGCCAGCTTGGGATGCGAAACAGCAAAACAAACACAAACTCCAGAAATAAATTCCACCCTGTTGCTGCCCCCCAAAACCTGTACGCGTCCGTGTGATGCATCGTCGAAGGCCCGAACACCATGCTGATGCAGGATATCTTATCCCCCTATTCCTTGAAACCATCCGACCTGAACACCGTTTTGTGTAGATATTCCTCCTACAACTCTCACCAAATCAGTATTAGACTGGCTCCTGCTCGTCATAAGTCTGCATACGAGGTTGCGATTCCTATCCCCAAACACTCGCTTGGACCCCAAGACTGGATTTGTTTCCCCAGACCCCAGAACGATTCCCCCATCCATTGTAGCCATCGGCTGTGGCACTAGAAGGATTCCCGGGGGCAGCCGATGTAGGGACCCCGTGATTGTTCTCGTCATTGTTTCCCGAGGCAGAAATACCATGGCTTAGCGGGGAAGGTAGAGGGGTAGTCGACGATTTGGTCAAGGCTGGGTTCGATGCCTGAGAACTGATAGACGGTCTAGTGCCAATCGGTGCTACCACGCTGCCTGACTGGACTAGTCGAGATGGTCCACCGGATCCAGGGGGTGACCCGCCAGTAGGGGACGAGTTGCTGGTACGCACGTTCCCGATATTAGTAGGTGGGTTGGACTGAGGGCTCGCATTGCTGTTGGCCCGCGACAGCCCTTGCGAGTCTCCCGGTTGGGATACCCCCTCGGCAACGCCGGGAACCGGACGTCCGTAATCAAAGGCAAGTGGGGATGGGCCGCGCTGCGACGAAGTGGTCGACAGGCCGGGTACACCAGCCCTGCTAGCACCCGTATCATCATAGTGACCATCACCATACAGAGCGTTACGTTGACGCTGAATCAAATCACGACGTTCATCTTCTGACAAGCTGCCAGGGCTCAGAGCGCGTTCAGATTTGCCACTATAGGACATATCAACAGCTGTGTCTAAACCGATGTCAAGTCAGCCAGCGTCCATGGAAAACACAATGGGAGGGCAGTATTGTGAGATCAAACGACCACGAATCAGCGACAGGCTTTACACGATTTCAGGATGAAACAAGATGGACATGCTGCTGCGAGCAAACGCCTAGAATCCGCGGGAATAATTTCTTTTCTCTTTGATCTCGATGCAAATTTTGTGCTATACAGAGCTGGGAGGCCTACTTCGGTTGTATTGCTGCTCCTGATGATAGTTGCGAAGCTCTCGCTCCCGCTGAGCCGCCATCCTCCGCTTGGCCTGCATCATTTGCTCCGCCTCGTTGGATCCTCGCGAAGACTGATGGCGTTGAGCGGCATAGAAATTTTGTAGATTCGGACCCGAGTGGCCGCCAGTTCGGGACTCGGTGAACTCCATGGAATGGCGCGGCCCATGGTGTCCAGACGCAACGCGGCCATCTATATTGCAATTAGCCACGTTCTTCCCGTCTAGACTAGGAGAGGGGATGGAGAGATCGAAGGCGCGCGAGGTGAACGCTGGACTAACGATTCGGATCGTAAGGGGACTCACGTCGACCGGGTGGAACGAACATCTTTCCACTCTTAACTAGATTATCTATCGCTCGCTCGACCTCTAGAGACCAATTTGTCAGCTTCTTATTTCTCCTGATCGCCTTTCATTGAAGCCAAAGCGATTCGTCGAGCTTCCCCGGGCTATCTTTACCCGACTCGGATAGGTTCACAAGGAAATTTGCTGGCCACGGTTCATGGATCCTTCGATGCATTGCGATCTAAACATGCGCCTGACGTGGTTGGGCCATTGGTGGAGACTGAAACGTACCCTCTAATTGGTGTGAGAATGCGGCCGACTCATCGCGAGGAACAACGGAATTGGCGCCTATGCCCGTCAGTTGACTCGACCTCGGTGTTTCCACGGTGATGCGTCTCGTCGAGGATATACCTGATGACCGTGCGGGCGGTGGTGTTTGGTGATCCCACGTGGTTTGTTGAGGCGGAACAGCAGGGCCAGCACCGGGCCATTGAGACTCTCCGTAATATTGCGCCATGCTGAGGTGAGGTCTAGACGAGCTCGAGAACGAAACGGCGATGGGCTAGTCAAGGTGAAGGGAACGAAGGCGCTCTGAGATGTATCTAGCAAAGACGATGCTCTGAAAGATATGCGTTAGCGGTGGTCCGAATTGTCATCACGGCAGTCAGCGTGTTGGGCTGTTAAGGCTGATAGGACACGAATGGACTTTTTTTTATCCGTCTATGCAAGGAAGTATATGGGCAGGATATTCGCGCAAGGGATGAGGTGTGTGGATCAAGTCGCGAGCCGTGCTGCGTAATGCTGTTGTTTGTTGGCGAAGCCACTGGTAGCTTGGCCTGTGGCTGATAGAAGTAGAAGGACATTGGGGTTGTTGTTGCGCATTGTTATTGTTATTGTTATTGTGTATCGTTATTGTGTATTATTATCGTAATTGTTGTCATGGCCCGTTGGCCATAACCCGTCAAGAGACGGGCTTTCTTGGTTTTGCCTCGGCTGTGAACCACGTAGAGAGAGTCTCGTCTCGGCTGCCCCGACAAACACAAACAGGAGGGAATACACAGGTAGGGCCAAGGCTTGCCTTGCTGCAAGTGGGCGGGTGCAATAGGAGGGGGGTTGGTTGGTTATGAGTCTCTCGCAAGCCAACTTACCAGAAGTCCTTTAGCACAGAATCGAGATTTGAGACACTGATCGCACCAGAGCCTCTCGAACGGGAGTTACGAGGAGAGAGGGAAAAAAGAATGGATAAAAAAAAGAAGGGACAGCACCACGCACAACGCGCATGCAGACTCGCACTTCTAGTAGACAGGGCCCGGGGTGAGTGCGGGCGAGAGGAGGATGGGAGGAAGAGGAAAAGGGGAGGCGACACGGAAATGGGGAAAATCCTACTGTATGTACAAATTATTACTTTTCTGCTGGTACAGGAGACGTCGCGGTAGTAATAGCAGGTGGTATTAGGGAGTCGAGAGAAATTATCGGACACAACAGCCGCGCTCGGTGGTGAGAGCCAGGGGTAGACAGAAGACGCTAGAGAGCATAAGTACTGTAGGCCCAGGTACTTAACCCAGGGACTACTACATGTAGAGAGAGGTGTACATAAAATAGTAAGTACCTACCTACATTGAAGGCGATACCTACTTCGGATTAGGTATCCCATTAGTGGAGTCCCAGGTACCCACGTACATCTAACGTATGTACCAAATGCAGGTGGCAGCCGGGGGGTCCAGGGCCTAATGAAGAAATGGGAGGAGATAAAATGGAAAACTGGGGGACTGGCCATGCCAAGGCTGGATAGTAGTGACGGGGCGGATGACCCACAGATATCGGTATGGGTTGGGTACTTACTGTACACTCCAGTGCTCTGGTAGGGAGAGGTACCTGTACTTCAATAAGATTTCTCTATGTTCGTAAGTGCGAAGTACCTCTTCGTACCTACAGACTTGTACCTATGCTCTATGGTAATACCTACCAGATGCACGAAGCAGGTCAACTACTAAGTACGACCTGCTGAAAACTTCGCAGAGATATACTGGTGTGGTAGGGTATAAAAGCTACCTTTTGATGTATTTGCGCTAGACAAGGCTCCCGGGAGGCGCTTCGTAGATGTAGCCAGGGGGGTTTTTCCGGCCAAGTACTGGTAGGCGATATACATTTTACATCGTGGGTCAATGATTTAGCGTGCCAAGTATACCAGAGGTAGGTAGGTTTTACTGGCCTGATACCAAGTAGATCAGAATTCTAAGAACGCTCAGATCCACAGACCCAACCTGGACTGGCTTGGAGACCGCTGGGGGGTTAGCTGTGACCATGGGCACCTCATCCGCTTAAGTGAGTGGTACCTTACCTGCTCATGGTGGTACCTGCCTACGTGTACGGGTAGGCGCTACATATACATGTACCAGGTATCTTAAAAGGCTTCAATTTCCCGCTAGCGTATAAGGACTTCCTTAGTAACCTACCTAGGTACCTAGTCGCAACATGGTGGGCAGTATCTAACCTATCCAGGTACAGGGTAGGGTAGGTGGGGGAAAAAAGGGGAAACATCTCAAATCTCCTTCCGTTACCAACCGAAGGGTACTTGTACCCATCTGAGAATTAGGTGCTGGGGTTGGGCAGACATAGGATACAGGTACGAAGTGATGCTTGCTGATGGCACTTGGTTTAGGTTAGGTGTCGACGTGTATTCGCTCAAGATAAGGCCGTGTCGAAGTCAAACTTGTTTAAGGTTAGGTATCTGAATGTATGCTGCAGATAAGCGATAAGCAATAAGCATCATGTTTGGTAGTTGAATAAGTAAGTACCTAGGTACCGCGCAGCAACAGAAATAGTATTAAACAGAAACACTTTGAAGTCATAAAAACTAAGAATACTAACCTAGGTAAAACAAAAGTAAGTTGACCAGAAACGGCAATTAAAGCATTCAGATCAGTATACTCCTATACCTAGTAACTACCAGGTATAGCTATATGAGATATTTCGTAGTCCCTGATGAACATAATTGATAGTACCCCCAAGTACCCATCTATCTTTTCTCGGCAACAAGCGCTGCCACTTACAAGCCGAGGCAGGCAAGATTGCTCTCAAGCAGGCGAAGAGGGCCGTTTTCATGTCGGACGAGTTATCATTCGGGCAAACTTGAGAGGTGAGGAAATCGTGAGCGACTCTCCCCTAGCTGCGAGCATCGTGTATTCTAGAGGCCAGTCAATTGGTTACTGTATCCATTCATCGCTCTAGCTACCAAGGTAGGTATGTTACTGGGCACCTCCACCGACGGATCTGACCTTGGGATTGGAGAGGAGAGGCGGCATGGGGTCAGAAACAGCGGAGCCAACACTTGGCCAACATAGGTAGTATGCCTCCCTTCCCTAGTACTAGGTAGGTGTATTTGTTCTACCTACTCCCTTACCTCCACTACCTAAGTAGGTAGAGGGAGGTGTGGCCTGCGAGTCTGCAACATTGTCACCTGGGAATAGGCGAGACGGCCCCACGGGATCTCGACTGCATACCGTCGTCTGTAGTGTCGTGTACCTGCGCTTCGATAGGAGGATGGGAGGAATCAAGGTTAAATGAAGTGAGACGCTTGTCAAACGATCCAACAGAATTGGCCTTGTCCAAAAGAACTCAATCCGATCATATCCTGGCCACTAACTAAGTGTTTGCGTACACAAAAGCACCGCACCCAGTCACGCTAATTATTCGAAAACCAATTCCAGGACCTATCGAGTTCTGAATAGGTACCTAGGGGGGATACTTGATCACATCATGCCATCCGGGGCCATCGAGGGGAAGAAACCAGGTTACCCAGCAAGTAGGTAGACCGTAGGAGACGGGATGGTTTCCGCAAGTTCGAAAGGCCCCCCTTTATTAGTCCCCTACCTTGTATATCCCTACCTCCTTGATTGACCATGTTAGATAGCGCCGGCGTCGTGCGGGTAGATAATGAGCCCAAGTACTTAAGGTAAGTAGGTATCTTCCGCAGCTTTACGATAGAGGCAACTTGACGTGTTCTCGTAGGTTGAGTACTGAAGCAATGCCTGCCTACTTACCTACCGGAAATTCATGCTATAGAAGTTTCAGACCGCTAGCGATGCCTTACATACTACTTTACAGCAGCAGGTAGATGGTACCTATCTTCAAGTTAGATATCGTAGGTATTGGGCGGTCGGAGGTAAGGGAGAGGTAAGGGACCATCAGGTAGATCCTGAGTTTGCTCGGCTCAATTGCTTTCCCTTTTCTATATCGGGTATTCCAGCCCGAGACTTAGGCTCCGCGGGTTCCCAGGAAGGGCTGCAGTCTTAATTCTCATACACGGCGCTTTCGTCACTGTGCATTGGGCAAGATGCAGTGTTGGTTAGTAGGTACTTCGTAGTAGTGCGTTGCATTGGACAACTTGAGGCAGCCCGGGAAAAGACGTTCGCAAGACTTATGATGAGATTCACTGGTGATATATATCATCTGGGAAACTTTTGTACTAGTAGCACCTAAGTAAGTACCTACCTACGTGTAAGTGTGTGGTCTTCCTCAACATGATTGCTCTAAAATACCCATCCTACCCAGAAGGCCAATGCTTGTGCAGACGTACCGTGCGAAATATCCTGTGTTTCGCAAATCAATACTTGAGATATGTGTCCCCCTTCCTAAGGTATACCTATCTATTGCGGAGAGTGCCCACGCGCCAGGTACTAAAATCAGAGCATACAGTGCCTCTGGGAATGCATTTACTGTAACCAGGAAGCACACTGCAGATGCCACCTTCACAGGTACCAGGTATTCAGTTGCGCTAGGTGTTACCAAGGCACTGAAGTACGAAGTATTAGGTACCACTAAGAAGCATCTTTAGTACCTAGGTATGATGAGGTGGGTATGGTCAACAGTTCCTCAAACATCAAGGTGACAATCTCACCTCAACTCCAAACAGACCAGAATGAGTTCCACCTAGGCATTCCCACCCGATATGAGAGGAAATGTATATATCATGGTGCTAGGACGCCTGCCTATATATCCTAAGTGTCCCTCTTGTCGAGGTCCCTAGTTCATGGCGAGCAGTGATATCCTGTCTATGGCCACCTGCGAAGCATCTTGATCCCGACTCCCCGTCTATCTCGCGCTGTCCGACATGAGTAACCAAGTAGCCGTGGCACTCATGTCGACATTGGCCGAACTTGTGTGGTGTTTGTTGCTCATTGCCGCCTCGTTGTCCCTCATATCAGCATCACGACGACGAGAGAAGACCAAGCAGGAAACGCCACGCTGCGCTGGTGCATTCAAGTCAGCCGATTCAGCAACTTGACTTTCTCGCCCAGGCCCAAGATAAGCTGGCCGTTTGTGCCTCTTCTGGAGGTTTGAACACCTCCACATCATCTCCTTTGCCTGGATTTGCAGACGAGGAAAATGCCAGTCGGCAGATTCAAGGTTGTTTAAACCGCAGTCCCCATCCCAGATTCCGGGCCGCCTTCTCCAACTCTGGATTTCTAATCGGACCTAACCCAGCGCAAGTATCGTGGGGGTCAAGCTAACACGACTTTCTCGGCCTCTGTATGATCACACAGTACCCACGTCGTTCCAATGGACGTAGTGGGTTGGTACCACTGCCATTTCTCATCGGATGGGTAGATAGACCGCACACCATTTAGCCTCTCGAGCCGACATTGGTCCCTACCTACCATTATCGGGCCCAGTAAAGCAACATTGGTCTTCCAGGCCAACCAGGTGCGCGCCGCCGTCACAGCCATCGCATTTCAGGATCACGGCCACCGTCATCTTAGTTCGATAAACATTTGAGGAACGGGGGCTCCCGAGTAATCCCTGTCTCCGCTAGCAACGATGAACCTGTGCGTGCTGTTATAACGCGATACCCGCAAGATGGCATCTACCAACCAACCAACACGCCATGCACATCCAAAGCATACCAAGCCTTCCTTCTCAGCCGTTGCATGTAGAAAAAGGAGGGAGAGAAAAAAGAAGAAAAAAAAAGGGGGGGGACCAGAAAAATAAAATAAAAAGCCGCCTTAGAATCACATAAGGTAACCTACCTGTCTTCCACCATTACTACCCCTTTCGACGTTTGATGCCTCGGGAACCCCGCATGTCGATGGCCTCCCATGGCAGTCCGCACATGCCTGTACCCTTCTGCATGGCCAGCCACGCCTGTCATCCTCTTGCCTGGTCCCGAGGCTCTGGGTAACTCATGTTACTACAGCATAAGGTAGCTACTAAACCTAAGCCCGAACATGCGCGTGGCCAGCACCACCCTCTTAGATGCCTTACTGCGGCAGTATCTACACATGTAGTTAGTGGACGTCCTTGGGAAGCTACCTAACCTAGTCACAATCGCTCAAGCTATTCCCACCATTTGCTCACGATGGAAAGACTGCCACATCGTCCGGCCTTTACTTTAACACTAGGTGCCCGTTGTAGCTACCGCGGATCGCTATCCAACCGAGAGATGTCCAACAGGTCTTGTCAGCGATGTTCGGATGAGATTCCTCTTTCGGCTTCGTAGAGCAGAAATCACCTCACAGTTCACCAACGTTCTAGGCTAAGCTGCATAGCGATAATCTTTAGTCTAGAGTAAGGCTCCATCACACGCCGCAGGTGGCTAACTTGAACACTTTCTAGATTGGACGAAGCCCTTAAGATCTCGATTTACATAACTCGACGCCCGCCGGAGCAGAAAATCGGCATGTCCAGGCCGAGCATGGCAAACATTGCGGCCTGCCCTAGCCAATTTGTACTGTCATCGGAGACTCGAAAATCTGCCTTGACAAGCCCCTACCTCTTCATGGTAACCTGGACGGTAGCCCAATTTACGTGCTATAATTGGAGAGCGATACAAACTCTTACGGTAATCTCCGGAGGCAAAACCAGTTATGGATTGTTGATGGTATGTATGTATGCTTGCAACCAAACACAATATTTGCTGAAGCTAGACGTGTTTGCTGACATCATAATAGGGGTCATCAACTGGGTCGGGATCACTTAGCTCATGTTCTGATCTGGGTTTCTTTGGTCCTGTTCATGCCAATCGTGTACACGCTATTGCATGATAATTTACCTCCATGGGGATGAATCACGCCGAGGGTGTTCACACTCGCAGCATACTCCAGCTAATAGTAGTCGAGTATGACCAATACCAAGTCAATTTGCCACGAGTTCGTTATAACGCTTGTCTGCCCAGGTTCGCGTCTCGAGAAGCAAGCAAATCAAATCTCTGTCTCTTGCCTTCTTCAAGCCCCTTCCTTACCTATTGATAAGAACCGCAGTATACGTCCACGCAAGACAAGTCGTGGTCATCTGCCGCTTGGCATCAATCTGACAACTCATCTCCACACGACCTTCGAGAGTGAAATCGCCTGCTACAATCAACCAAGCTTAGGGCTACTTAGAAGCTGCAGGCAAAGACATGCATGCAGACTGCAGCCGTCCCAGCAGTCTTTACACCCACACAGAAGCCCCTCAAACTCCTGAACCAGTAATATAGCTTATCCCACCGCAGTTACCAGAGAAAGTGGTCGAATGTTTTCGTGAATAGCAACAACTGTATCACATGATCATTTGAGTGGTCTGACTTGTCAACTGGCGACCAGCCTCTCAGTGCTCCAAGAAAACAGTCGGCTTGGGCCATCCCTAGTCCTCCATCATGATCTCTTTGGCTGGGGACTAGGACCGGACGGCTTAAAGAGCGTCTATACGCAAGGTTTGGCTTTATAGTAGGCAGATGGACACAGAAAATCAGTCTTTAGCTGCTTCGGTATCACCGTCTCAGTGGGAGCGTCCACTGGATGCCTTGAACGTCTCTAGGCGGTCACTGCATGACGTATATTATATGCACAGTCGCTGGCCCTGTGTGAAAGGGTGCGAGGGAGCACTGCTACGACAAGCACCATTGTTGACCCCAGGCGACCGAGACTTCCATGCTTACGCGAGGCTCTGTTACGCACACTGGAACCTGTCCGTTGACGCCAAGCCGCCGGTATGTACGGACTACTGCTACGCTGACACCCAACTGTCCCGTCGCCCCGACCCTTTCGTAGATATATGCAAGGTGATTGAATAGGGCCATTCGCATTTATTCGCAGTTCCTGCCCTGCAGATACATCTCGTCACAGGATGTCGCTGTCCAAACCCTGCCCAGAAACCTTGTTTGGCCGGCTGCATCCGAAAGACGCACCCCAGGCCTATGAGACTGCCGGCAAATGCCCTCTATCAGTCCGCAACTGGCCACCTCTGGTCACACACTGCATCTCCTATGTATTTGTTAACATGCGTTGTCCGCAAGGAGTGTCTCGTGGAGTACGGCCCAATCAAAGGCACTTGGTTGTCCCCCCTTGTCCCATATATGATTTCATAGTCTCTATCATCGGGGCCTGCCCTTGATGTGACAGCTTTGAGCAATCTGACGTCGGCAATTCACGACCGTCTTGTTGTATCGCCTACTGAACTTATCGCCCTATAGGACACAACACATAAGCCATAGCCAAAGTCAACATGAGCCAGTCAGACATTCCCAAAGGAACAACCGCCTACCTACCACCAGAGTCTCCAAGCCATTCCATTCCTTACAGCACGGCGGTGCCGGGGATAAGTTAATCGTCAGCCCTCATGCGACCGGAGCCCCGACCTGGAATCCCCCGGGAAGACTTGCCCCTGAGATGTAAATTTACGATCTACTCGCGGCGTATTAGCCAATATCAGGACGCTCCAACTATGGAACTCGGAATGTATTTCTGTTCCAATGAGCTATCTTAATCATCTAGCTGAGAGACCAAGGCCGCCCGTCTGGAGATAATCACCGGTCGGCGTCATTACCGGGCTTCCAGTCGCCGTGGGAGCTCCAGCCATGATGCATTGTGTCGAGCACGGTGATTGGTGAAATTTTATGTGTGTAGGAAGGCGCCTTTTTGAACCTATCCCCGTACACCCGAGGTCCGAATTTCGAGACCGATACTACACCAAATCTATGCGCAGTCATTAACATATCGGCCAGCTGTATAGCTGATGAGAAAGCTACACGGTGTAAAGATGCACAAAATAATCCGCTTGCTTTTCTTTTTGTTTGTTTTCCTAGATATAGCTCTATCTTATGATATGCCGCTATATTTGTAGTCCCCCCTTAGCGAGTTAAACTACTTGCCTGCACTCAACCTGAGTCGGACCATTTTTAACGATCTGCCTAATCAATGCGCCGTGAAGCACTTGATATGATTAAGTCTCTAGGATGCGTAATGACCCGTTGGGAAACGAAACATTATATCGAGTTTGGAAACGATAGCTATGGGGAGGAGGTGTATATTCATAGTTATAACCTGAGCCGTGTGAGTCCTCGGACATGTCTACCAAACCCTTGCCTCAATCGATGTTGCAGAGACAGGGATACAACCAACCTCAACCTGCCGATAGACTGCGAGCATATATATATCAGTCGCCCGTCTGTTCTTATATGGTTAAACCGTGTCGTACCTAATCCGTCTGACAATGAATAGGAGATGCGGCTTCGGAGTGCTAGGGGCGCTCTTGAATGGCGAGTCATTACACTTACCCTTCCTGTTTCCTATCGGCCATTGCACTTTTATGTGGCTAAAACCACGATAGTTTTTACTAAAGTACAATTTACAGAAACACCGGAAAATTATTTCCAAAATTACTATTCCAAATATCCAAGCACTCTAGCCACTCATAATAAGGGGCCGCCTACTGTATCTTAGTTATCCTAAATCTCATGTGCTGGGGACATTGTGCCTACGAAACATGGGTTGACAGAGGCACTGTCCACGTATAAGCAATTCTCATCGCTGACTGTTCTCGGATAATAAAACGCAGACCTTGTCATATCGTGCAATCTTCGTGGAGTGGGCTCTATCGAAGCAGCTTCCAAACGGTCCCCGGGAGCCAACGGGCCGGGAGGAATTAGAGCATGGCGGAAAGCCTCCATTGTGAAATATTATGATCAGAATGTCGGCAAACACGTACTCGCATCGATTGCGTTCCTAGTCTTTCGATATGCTTTGAGATATTAACGCGGCCTGAGATATCTCTCGAGCGTAGATCTTTCTGAGCACCTGGGATATTTTTTAACAACGTGGTACTTAATATTATGTATTGCCTGAAATACTTAAAATTATGCAAGACAGTGAATTTTTTGGTTTTTTGTCCGCAATAGCTAGACTATAAAATGTGACGAGAAAGTGGAACATTAAATTGATGCCAGACGAGTTATTATTCAACCGTTCTTTTATATGCAGCGCACTCTATAGTTTAGACAAGGCCAGTCACTACGTATGTAACGAATAAAAGATGAAGTGAATACCAATTTAGCCCACGGAATTAGCCCTTACAACGACATACTGTCGGCCATGTCACGATATTTCATCTCGGCCAACACGGGAAGGCTGCTTGATAGCTCGACTAACTGATTGACAAATTTGACCGAGATGTCACGGAGAAGATTTGTCATGATGAATGGAACGGGTAGGAGGCCGTTCGTAAAGACCTATAGTCAAAACGACGATGCGCGTGATTTAGCGTCGTGACAGGTCCGGTAGTATAAGAAGATGTATCAAGTTCCAGTCTTCACTTAGCTAGGGATCGAGAAACGAGCACCGGTATTCTAAAACGCGGCGTCGCGAATGATACTGGCTATATGTATTTCTTCCGAATAAGAAATTTCCGAGCAGAAGTTGCCGAAAAAGAAATAGAATTACATTAGCTGGTATTAGTAGCCGGAGCGGTTGTTTGGGTTGCAGGCAATCCTAGCCGTATAAAACTCGAGCTCAGCAAACAGACGCAGCTGAATCAAATTCAAACATCGAGAGAAGCAAGAAGAACAAGCAGTGGACCCGAATGTATGCCAATAAACGACTCAGACTGTTAGCCCTTGCTATTGATGACCGAGAATTATATGAAATCTTTTGGTTACTATATATTAGGTTTGATTAGCGCTGACGGGTATCTGGGGATCTGAGGATAATCTGGGAAGTCGAGCATGACTCCACCATGTCGGCGACGAGGCCAAGATTAGCAGAATCCGACGAGAATAGACGTGCTGAAAGCCATTTTGTAAGATAAATCCGTCGGTACTTCAGGAAGAAAATGATGAATGCTACACGTAACAAGTGAGAACTGGATACTTAGATAGGAATCTTTAGGCATTGTATTTAGGTAGTAAAACGGGGAACGCCTACACGTCCACGCACTCTAGAGACCTAATTCTAGTAGGCACTTCACAGAGATTTAGATAAAGTAGTCAAATAGAAGCACTTCGAGGGTTGAAACGGGTTGTGAATCTATTCGCGAGAGGTAGTGGAAACTACCGTGACTAGAAAAGAAGAACTATAATACAGACAGAAGAAAAGCAATGAATATATAGAAAACAACACGCGAAAATCAACGCAAGCCCCATTGATCTAACCTCCTAAGGTGTAGTATGCAGCCTCAAAAGTGGCTGGTGGGATCACTCTACTTCAGTGGACAGTTAAGAAATCAAGCCGACCAGCTGGAGAAAGAACAAGTGGCGAAACGGCTGTCAATCGAGCCTAGTTAATTCCGTGACCTAACCGTTTCATGTACGAGTTCGTAGACGAATTTAAAACTCTATGACAAGAGAAGCCGTTCCTAACAGCTAAGTTTAATCATATGAACGAGGAACGCAGTAGGACAGGTATACCATGCAGACGTTGAACTACATAAAAATCATTTCTACTTCGTGTAGCTTCAATGTACAGTCTTCGATCGTCGTTTTTGCATTGCAGATCGACGCACACATAACAGTCTGTTAACCACCACTTCGTACTTAGCCCCCCCTCCCCCTTCCCGGATAGACATGTCCGTAACGAGGTGAGAAATATTATGCATAACAACAGATAGCCCAGATAGGCAGAGAAATTATAGCATCAACTAGTATTGTTGTAGTCAACCTCACATGTTATTCTCTTAAATACTTCTTTTCGAGGTCTGGCATGGATGTAGTGTAGCAGAGGCAGACAGAGGTGTTAAGGTCTGCGACTAGTGCAAATACCCTACCGAGAAAAAGACGATCTAACTTGAGCAGGCTAGCTCCGTGAAGTTACCTGGACAGGCCCACCCAAGTAATTGCCCAATAGGAGAGCCCGTCTGGAACCTATGGTCTGGTCAGCATCTCGTGGCAAAACGTACTGGCGTTCGAAAAATCACGCTGGCCAATCAGAAGCAATCGTTGTCTAATTGAAAGCTCAAAAACCCCCACCTTCGACCGTAGATCGTTTATCTTGGAAAGTTTAAGTAAGTTTCTCGATCTCATCGCATGCGGCAGGGCCCGTATATTTGTACTAACGAAATACTTGCCTAGTCTGGGCTGACCCAAAGCTAGGTAAATGTAGAAAAATTCTTCTTCTCCCCTCCCTCTCAGAGTAGGTATAAAAAAACATCCGTTGGCTTTTGGTGCGCCGATTTTCTAAGTATATCATTCAGAATACAAGATTAAGCTCAAACCTGCTTAGATATCCTTATCTACTTACCTAGAAAAGTGTGAGAAGCAAGCTATTTTGGCCACCCCATCTCAGGACAGAGTTTGCGCTATCCTATTTAGGTACATACTGCTTGCGACCTACTGTGCCTACCTAGTATTTAAACTATATCTGCAGCCGCTTTGCTCCCCCTCTTGCATGAAACCAGTGCACTCTCATGCATGCATGACCTCTTAGATTTCTTTCTTTGATCTCGCATCTCGCATCTCACATCTTCTCCTCACCTCCACCAGCTCAACAATACGACCATACAACCACATTGTATTGTTTGTTGCCACCAGCCACCTGAGGCTTATTCACACATGAGACCTCAACGCGCGAGGTAACACCGTGATAACAGCAAGCGACTTCAAGTCTTTGCGCTTGCTTTGGGGATTGTGAGAAAGACTTAACTTCCGTTGCCGAGGAGTGTCACGAATATCACCAAGACCGTCATCGAGATAAGAATACATCGTTATATTATTGTCTTACGGGCTCGGCGCAAGCAGCCTCCTTGTCTCTTAGGCGCCTCCATATATACTCCGAGAATATCAGAACACCCAGAGGGAGAGGAAATCGAACGGACGGACGAAAGGAAGAAGTGGATGCATGAAACTTGTTGATCGCGCAAAGTCACTCATCGAGTCTCTTCAGGGCTTCACGGGCGGAAAAGGAGCATCTTTATCACGACGCGGCTACATCCCCGTCCAGCAGATCGAAATGGCGACCCACAGCCCGTCCCTTGCTCAGAAGTCGGACGTCGAGTCCAACTCGCTGGGCAACGTAGTGGAGATCAGGGCCGTCGCGCCGAACGACGATGGCATCAACAACCACGACTCTTCCCCCGCCAGCGGCGACGCCCCCGCCGCCGACAGCCAGGCCGTGAGCCAGGGCCTGCGTGAGCTCGAGGGCAAGCGGGTGCGCTGGTACTCGTACCTCACGACGCGGGACTTCTGGATCGTGCTCGTTATCGGCCAGGTGCTGGCGCTCGCCATCACGTCGACCAACACCTTCTCGTCGCTGCTGGTGGCCCGCGACACGTCGATCCCCGCCTTCCAGTCCTTCTTCAACTACGTGCTCCTGACGCTCATCTACTTCACCTACACCCTGTACCAGTACGGGTTCAGGAAGTTCGGCGGCATCCTGTGGCGCGACGGGTGGAAGTACTTCATCCTCTCCTTCTTCGACGTCGAGGGCAACTACTTCGTCGTGCTGGCGTACAACTACACCAACATCCTGTCGGCGCAGCTCATCAACTTCTGGGCCATCGTCGTCGTCGTCATCCTCTCGTTCCTCCTGCTGCGCGTGCGCTACAAGATCTTCCAGATCGTCGGTATCCTCGTCTGCGTCGGCGGCACCGGCATCCTGCTCGCGAGCGACCACATCCAGGGCACCAACGGCGGGGCCGGCGCCGACGCGCTCAAGGGCGACCTGTTCGCCCTGCTCGGCGCCACCTTCTACGGCCTGACCAACACCTTCGAGGAGTGGTTCGTCAGCAAGCGCCCGGCCTACGAGGTCCTCGCCTTCATCGGCTTCTTCGGCCTCTTCATCAACGGCGTGCAGGCCGCCATCTTCGACCGCCACAGCCTCGAGACGGCCAACTTCGACGGCCCCGTCATCGGCTACATCGTCGGCTACACCCTCGCCCTCACCCTCTTCTACTCCATCGTCCCCTTCATCCTGCGCATCGCCTCGGCCGCCTTCTTCAACATCTCCCTCCTCACCGGCAACTTCTGGGGCACCATCATCGGCGTCCGCGTCTTCGGCTACAAGGTCCACTTCCTCTACCCCATCGCCTTCGTCCTCATCATCATCGGCCAGCTCATCTACTTCCTCGCCGGCAGCATGCTCGGCGACTCCAAGAAGCCCTGGCTCGGCGAGGAGCAGGAGGCCGGCATCGCCGGCCTCGGCACCGCCAAGCTCAAGGCCATCAACGCCGCCCGCCGCAGGCAGCTGGCCGCCGACGACGATGGCGAGGCCGGGGATCGCCCCGCCACGCAACAGCTCTGATCCGAGAGGCGCTCTCCCGCTTTTCTACCTCCAGCTCCCTCTTTTTTAAATCGGTTCCCCCCTCGGCTCTGTTCACCCCCAATTTTGGATACCCCCCGCCCCTTTTTTTCTGGATGAGGCGGACGAGGCTGCTTTGGGCTAGCTTTTTGATACCACGGATAAAGCACAAGAGGTCGGACGGGTGGGTGGTGGCACAGCGTACCCAGGACTACCCACCTACCTGCCCACCTACGTATGGTCGCATTTTTTACATAATACTTAGAGAATATACAATGATGAACACAACTGCACCGTTTTGGGTACTTCTCCTTCGAATTAAGGTAGTGTCCCGGGCGGGGAGGTATCTAGATGATCCGGGAGCCTAGGTACCAAGTGAATGACAATAATAGGCGCGGTTCGTGGTGTCGCTGTACCACAAATTTTCAAAATTCAACTTGCCATCAGGCTCGTAGACAAGTTGCCAAGTTATACCCAGATTAATGGGCTGAAAAACCTCCAGTCGCAGTTCCTTGGTAATACATAATTTCAAATGGTATCGTTGACAGCTAACAAAAGGCTCGGAACATTAGTTTAGACATTACACAATAACACCTCAACGTCCTCTGCGCCTTCCTATTCTTCCACGATTAATGATTAGGATCTGAACTGGGGCATGTCTTTGGCGTCCTCATCCACTCGGGATCGGACGAGCTAAGACGTATCGTAATGCGAGCCAGATGACGGGGAAACTATATAAACCTGCTACCCAAACCACCCTCTCCTAATCCCGCCCCTGGGCCCTCCAAAGTCCCGGCCTCCGTCCTGGGTGCCTTTACCGTTGCAGATCGTGGTGGGGGCCTCAGACCACCTCCAAATTCCCCTCCCATACCTAATCTTGACAACGGTTTGGCGGTCTCTGCGCGCTTCAGCGAAGGCGCCGTGAACTCGCCCGTGGCTGTTGGAGTCCATGGACGACTGAACGACCGAAAAGTGGGTGATTCGGCGCCTGAGCGTGCAGCTGGAATGCGCGGCGGGGAGAAAGGTTCATAAGCAGTCAAGGAGCCTGATTCTGATTCTGACCGCAATCTAGAATCCGCAGGAGATGGGGTCGTAGCGGCACGGTCAGAAGAGGGCACTACCGGTGAAGGGAGAGGCCAGTAGGACGAGTCGGGCGTAGGGGGATTACGTCTGAGAGAACGAGGGGGAACCGGTGGGGTACTCGGAGAGAGGCTACGATCAGTCTCTGTTTCGTCCCTCTGCGGCAAGGTGAAGGCACTCGGGAAGGAGTAAGGAGATTGTGATGACGGCGGGAAGCGAGGGCTCGCTAATGGGCCGGTAAGAGGAATTACAGGGCTTGTGCTTTCGGTTGATGGGGAATGGTTATACACGTCGTCGTCATCATCGTATACAGAGGATCCCGTGGGAGAGTCTGTCCCTGGCTGCGCGTTGCCAGTTTTGTTGACAAACGCCGAGCGGGTGGGATCTCTCTGTACGCTAACTTGTAACCGCAGCGGCGATCTCATACTTTTAGGTGTAAATGACGGGTTCGGATTTAGAAAGGGGGCGCTTCGAGGCCCATCGTGGTCGGTTACACTTTGACGAAAACCCGTATTGAGGGTAAGCGGAGGTGGACGTTCAAGCTGGCGTCCACTATTCGACGCCTTTGGCTTATCGATTATAGGTAGCAGCGATGGAATATTGCCGCTCTCGCTTGCTTCAATTTTCATTTGCAAGCTACGCCGACGCTGCGGATTAATAGTGAGCGTATCTCGCTTGGCTCGGACGTTCCGAATCACTGGCTTAGCACTGCCTCTTTTCGCAGGTGGGGAAACCGGCCTAGAAGAGGTAGATGTGACTGACGATTGTTCTTCGCTTGCACGAGGAGTCGTAGACGGCGAGGGCAGAGACGCGGGACCGAAATCCGCTGTAGCGTTCTGGAATCCCCCAAGCCCTGGTGGTCGTGATGGAATACTGCGCTGGCTCTGAGCGCTGGACGGCCGCATTTCTGCCGTAGGCAGTTTGGGTGGTTCTAGCACCGAGCTTTCCAGCGTCTCCCTATCGCCAATCGACTGTGGTGGAGACGGAGGCTTCTGATGGGGGCGGCTCTCTGTCCGCGGTTCGGCTGCCGGGCGGGGAGAGGCTGGCTTCTTTATGCGTAGTGGCGCGGGGGGCAGCACTGTCTCGCCAAAGCTTCCAAGATCGGCAAATGAAGACACATCGCTGGGAAGATCCAGCTTCAATTCGTACTGACCGAGTGGTGACTTCGGCGCCGCACTCAATGGTGTCATCGGTACCGTGTCGTCTCGCATACTCAACGCCGGACTCAGAGGTGCCTTGAAACCTGCCTTTGCCGAATCTCGAGTGAAGTGTACGTCGAGAGGGTTGACCCACGGCTTTTTTCTGCCGTCCGACGTACTAGGCCGAGCCAGCGGGTTGAAACTAGGAGGCGCAAGGTTCAAACTCGTCGACGAGCCGGTGTTCCATCGGCGCCCAATGCTAGGATTGGAGGCGTGGTGATTTAAACCTGGTGGAATGGGGAGGTCTGTCATGCTGGAACCGAACTTATTTGAGGCAAAAGAAACAGCTTTGAGTTTTTTGAACTTGCTCGCTATCGAGGCTGTCGACTGTCTGGAGTCTTGCCGTGACAAGGAATAGACGCTCGCTTCATACGAGGAGCTGAGGCCGCCTTTGAAATCGAAGAAGTTGCCATCGATGGCGTTAGGGTCGCCGGGATTCTGAAGCTGAGGGGCGGATATAAGGTCTTTCGATGATTTCCTGGCCTCGTCAGTATGGAGGTAGGCAGTCCATATTGCCATTCTGCTTACTTCTTCTTCTCGCCCCCGATCTTTAACCCAAAGAACGACACCATCGTGAGTGAATCCGGGGGGATGATTCGCTGTTCCTATCACCAGAGCGAATCTAGAGCAGTCTAGTGCACCTGTCTGCGAGGGCACTTCTGAGTGAGCCGGTCGGGAATAAAAAAGGAAAGTCTTCGTAAATTATAGATGTGCCGCTGCGTCGGGACTTGTCGGCGGTGTTCTCGTCAAGGTCCGTCGTATTGTCGTGTGAAGTATGATTTGGAGCGAGTGCTGTCGAAGCAGTCTGCCGATTGTCACGGCGATGGTCGGTGAAGAAGAGAGAGGTGTCGAGCGACGAGGGGCCATAGGGCCATTACATGGACTGCCCTCTACAACATGCCTTAGCCGTGAGGAGCGAGTGGGCGAGTGGGCGAGTATGCGGGAGTGAGTGAACAGGAGTGAGTGAATGAATAATGAGTGAGTGAGTGGACTCGGACCATCACAGTGGGTTAGGAAGTAGGTAGTGTGTGTCGGCCGTCCTATAGAATCGTTCTATGGAGAGACTACAACCTGTGATGGCCGTTTTTGAGGGTCGAGGGGGATGCTGCGACGCGCCCCGACAGAAGGGACGTCGGGATCGTCATTGCCAGAGTCGGATACCCTCAGGTTGGACGGGCAAAGACAGGTAAGTCGTACAGCATGCAGCATGCAGCTCAGGAAGGCACCATGCAACCAGGCACCACACTAGTCCCAACTTGGGCACGGGCTTGGTCCCAAAGAGGCAAGCGTCAAGGGTATGGGAAATTTGACGAACGACGGACCCCATATTCTCACTCGCCACTGGCCCGACGAAGAGCCCAGAGGACTTTGCAGAATCAGGGGAACCCGGTCAGGGTCTCTACATGAACTAGGAAGTCTCCACTATACCGAATCTAGGTTGAGACATCTTAGCGCAATCTTTACCCGACCAACCAGATCGCACCTAGTGAACCTACGCTATGCCTACACTAGCTATATTCTGTCGATTGGCCCCTAACCTAACCTCCTCCAGTTGCGTCGCTGTGCACTACTAAAGTTGAACACGAAGTTGATCGTCGTATTCCTCATGAACCATGCCGCAAGAAACGGCATTGCACTGGCCACAAAGTCCCGGGTAAAGGACGAGCGTTGGCTACGTAATTCGTACAGCTGCCCAATATTAGTATCATACAAGATACTTCCTAGCCTTGATATAAGGTACTGACAAGACCAAGATAGACAGGATACAAAACTTCAAGGCTGCTTCTATTAACGGATTACCCCCACGCTCCTTGAAAGTGAACACACCACACATTCGTTTTACAACTCGGAAGGCGCTCAACACTCCCTCAGCAAAATTGCTTGGACGTAATGAGTTACTACTTGGCTAAGATGGCAGACTACTATTTTGAGTTCTAAGTACTTCGTACCTAGGTAGCTTTAGGTGTCGTAGATTTCGTCTTAACCCGAGTTCTGTTTCTTTCTCTCTTTCTTTCTTCTTCTCTATCTTTTCCTCTTTCTTTTTCCCTGTCCCCGCCCCCCCGGGCCATTGTAATTATCTCATATGCAGTGCCTTGGTACCATTTTGAACCTATCGACGTGTTAGACTCTCACGTTGAGCAACTCCATGTGCCCAAGGAACGTCAAGCAATATTTGCTATTCACGTGAAATCATAGTACTAGTAGTTATACCGGCTTTCTTGTCAATGATGATTGAATCTACCTACATTATTGGAGTGGTGTAGGCACAACATACCGGCTTGGATTTTCGAGCATCACATTCTACTAATCAAACTCAGCGAAGTTTAGCCAACTCACAAATCAACTTTCAACATGACTTTTAAGATTTTTATATGGTCAAACTCTCGACTTCCATTCCAGAAGATATCCCAGGTCGAACATCACATATGTACTCGGAGACCATAGCTCCTTAGTTCCCAGGTGCGGTTCTGAAAGCAGCGCACATCATGATGGTCTACCGTGATAGTGACTCGCATGGGAGCAGACGACGAATAGTTTGTGCCGCCCTAACACCAACCCACATGATACTTTGGACAGGGGTCAGTCAATATATGAGACTGTTTACACGCGAGAGAGAAAGAGAGAGAGGGAGTCTCTGAGAGTCTTTACAAATTCCAAATCCCACACTCCAGCAAACCCCCCAATCCGTGTACCTCGGCAAGTCTGTTCTCAAGCCCCCCTATATAAAGTACTAATACTAGTAAAAGGCGAGTATTCACGTTCCTCTTCGCAACGCCATGAGACACATCAGAAGGCCCATGCGCGCAGCCCTCGCACGAATGCCCTTCTCTAGGTCTTAGTCGTACATACGTACCCCTTTCGGTTGGTACAAGAAAAACAGTCAATCAATCAATCAATCAATCGCCGCCACTCCGCCCGCCCCTCTCGTCCCACCCCTTTTCTTTTCAGTTGTCTCGTCGACGGGGTTTTCCAGAATTATCGCCGGATTCCCCGAACCTCGGGCTTAATACTCAATATGGCCGCAACGACAGTCCGTGGCCTCTTCGGCGTTCGGGAAGGGGATGCACCAGAGCTTCTTGTTGCGGCAGTTTCTGTGCGCGTAGCCGCAGTCCGTGTGCCAGCAGGGGCCGTCGTAGTACCCTATCGAGTCGTCGGGCCCTATAGGTATCGGCGTTGGAAGAGGTGACGGCTGCGGCTGCGGCGCCGAAGCCGTCGATGGGACGCCGAGGACCGCGCCGGGGAAGGAGCCGAGGATGGCCGCGGATAAGGCGGCGAGGAAGATGTTTGATTGCATGTTCAGACTTGGGCCGGGCTGGCCTGGGCTGGACTGGTAGACTTGGATGGGAGCTATGGGGTGAATTGAAAGGACTGTTGGCCCGTGGATGGATGTATTTATATAGACCTTAGGTAGATAGATGGACAGATAGACAAGTAGAGGGTCTCGCGTTTGCCAATTGAGTAGCCGCCTGTTTGATATTTTGGCTTATAAACCTCAGAGCGTATAGCGTAAGGATCCAGATCTGCGAAATCAGAGAGGAAGGAGAAGGAGAAGAAGAAGAGGTACCAATGAGTTATTTATCCGACATACTTCCTGGCTGACTGATTGACCAGCCGACGCGAACCATCCGATCTCTGCTGCATGTTGAACGATAACGTAGATGGTTCTCAAAATTGAACGCTGGTACGAGAGGGGAGCCAAGGTGGCTGAAGGAAATGGTGTCGTGAGAACGAAGACCTAGACGGAACCCTTACTTTCTCTCTCTCCCCCTCCCGCTCACCCCCCGGCTTCCAAGATCTCTTTGCCCGGGCACGGCCAAAGGCGCCGAGTGTCTCGTCTATAGGCAGTACGATCGAGTGGCTACCAGATGCCAAATACAGCCGCTACAAACGAAAACTCCAGCGGAAAGACTATCTCAGCGCAGTCTCGCGGCGTAGAGGCCGCGTCTTGATCAACTTGATCGACTTCGAAGTCTATGTCTATCTGTCTGCCTCTAAAAAGCCGCATCTCAGCATATAGTCACTACTCTTCCGTGGCTACCTTGGCCCTCTGTATGACCATTTCACCCAGATGCACAGAAAGCCAGACTTGCGGATATGCATCGCTGGAGGTTGATCATGTAGGTTTGAGTACTAAGAACATTGACATGTGTATTCTAATGCGCCTGTATGTACCTATCTGTCCGTACAGTAATGCCAGGCCGGGTATCTCATACGGATGAGATATAACCTGAATCAATCCCAATATGAAATCATTGACTGTATGGCTCTCATGAAACAACCCTAAAAACGTGGCGTTCTATGCGTAGATAAACAACCTTCTGCAGCCACTTCTCACAAGCCGATGGGTCCGAGAGTTTGTTCTCACAGTGATAACATCCTTCACTACTAAGTCCCATGATATGGCAGAGTGATGACATGTGAATTCCCCCAACTACGATGCCCAGCTGACATCTCTGCTATTTCTTTATGCCCGGTTACCGTCCTCTGCGGTTGTCGGGCCATCTTCGGATTTGGTGGGATTTGGTGGGGAGGTAAGAATAGCGGTCTCCTCTTCTACAAGCCTCGAGTCGGCCTGCGGAACAGCTTGTGTTGTAAAAGCAGTGTTCTCATTTCTTTCGCTCTCTTCAATGCTTCCTTCAGAATGTCGCGTCGGTATTTTTTCTTGAGCCGCCAGAGGCGCACCAGATGTTGGCTGCGGAGGAGGAGTACGTGGAGTCGTCGTTGGCCCCTCGTCCTCTTTCTTCTCCTGCGTCTCGGCGTTAGCAATGTCATCCGTATCGTGGTTGTCATGGTCCTCGGACAGGTCCAACTTTTGCTGCACGCTCTGGACTAACTCGTCAAGCTCATCATGCACTTCCTCCTGCCTTTTCCTCGACCGTTGTCGGTCCGCTTCTTGCTCGCCCACAAGGTCCACCCAACTCTTCTCCAGCTCCTCTCTCCACCCGAGCTGATCGGCTAGCTTCCGGATGCCGTCGTCGCATTCTCCTAGACATAGCACGTCATCGGCTCGTGTACCAAAATCGCCTACTCGCTCCATGTTGAACAATAGTCTCGGGACACCGTCTCCCGCCATAGTCGGTAAAGTCGCAAACGGATGGACCGTTAGACTGGTCCCTACGACTATTACGAGATCCGCCTCCTGCGGCACTGTCACATTGCTAAAAAATGTGTCGGGTAGCTGCTCGCCAAAGAACACGATGTCTGGCTTCACAAGACCACCACAGCCATCGCGAACGCATATGGCGGGAGAGGCCGACTCAACACACCGGCGCATCTCGGCGTCGGGCATCGGAATTTTGCAGTCGATACATCGTTGATTGGCGAAGCTGCCATGGGCCTCGACGATTAGCTCTGACGGGACGCCAGCCGCGCGCTCGAGACAGTCGATGTTTTGGGTAAAAAGCATGTGCAAGAGCTTCTTCTTGGCGAGAAGCGCCATGAAGGCATGCGACACGGTGGGGTGGAAATTGCCCGGGTACAGCTCCTTCGCAAGCACGTAGAAGGGCTCTGGATTAGCCCGAAAGAAGCTGATATCAAAAACTGCCTCTGGATGTGGCAGGTTGAGGCGGGCGAGGTTGTGATAGAGCCCTGTCCTGGGAGAGCGGAAATCGGGTACTGGGAATCGGAGTTGTTGGTTAGGCGACCGCGTTGGACCATGTCTAGACGTGTCTGAACTCTGGACCGTGCCATGATATGATGGCTGGCGGCCCTTCGACCAGAGAAGCGGAGGAAAGAAAGTAAGACTCACTTCCTGCGGCGGTCGAGATGCCTGCACCCGCCATGACTACGATCTGTTTTGCCCGCCCATTCTTGATCAGATCCGCGACGGCTGAGATGGTGCGGTCCGACAAGGTTTCTGGCCTTGTGTCTTCAGACACCAAGCTGGAGGTTTCCTGGCCCATCTTGGAGCCTCGCCGCCAGCGCGGATTCGGCGCTTTTTGGTGGCGAGCCTTGCTTTTGCGCCCAATCCTTGCGACGTAGTGCCTATGAATAGAATGTGACTAGATCTTGAATAGGAGGTTGTGTGTATATGAGAACGCCGAGATGACTGCGAGGATATGAGGCCGTGTACTGATTCAATCCAAGATTGTTTACATAGACTACTTAAAATATGGTATACAGGTCAAGATATTGGTGTCGTATTGTATACTTCGGTACCTCAGGCAGAAGCTCACATCCATGGAATACATGCAGGCAGGTAAGGGTGGTGGGGCACTGATGCGGGACTTGGTGGGGCTAAGTCCAAGCCCCTGCCTACAAGTACACCTAACCTAATGTGCCTGCGACTGGTCCTGGACATCAATTCCATCTATCTATCCCCACTTGAAATTAGGTATCTTCTTGTTTTTTACCCAGCTCTGTCCAGCTGGAGCCCGACGTACGTGGACGTCTCCCTTCATTAGGTATACACGTATAAAGCAGAGATGCTATGAACAGCACTTGTTTGGGTGTCGCTCCCTGAATATCTATTCGCCAGCCTCGGTCCCGACGTAGCCAAACCAACCAGACCCACCACCGGTTAATCATTCTTCGTCAACTGCGAAGTGCTTTTTTGTGTTGTACATACCATGCCGAGTCAGGGCTTCGTGGCTGTTTAGCTTCTCGTTGCCCCGTACTGACAAGGCAGATTGATTTTCATATGTTTTACAGACAAGATAGAGAAAAAAGGGATTAGTACAACCGGGCTGTGGGACTTTTCCTTCCCCATGCTCGCAGACCGCATTCACATGCCGGCCCATTCCAACGTCTCCAACGCCAACATCACCAGTGCTAATGTAGATGGAAGAATCCTGCAACTTATTAGTCATGAATTGGGCTATAATGGAGAATGATAGCCTCACCAAACAACGTAGCTCTGAAAGAGAATTTTCGACATGACGCCTTCGTAGACCTCGTTGATCTGGCAGATTTGTGCGAGTTGAAGAGCGCTAGGTGCGCCAGTGAGGAGAAAACACACAACGATAAAGATGGGGTCATCCAAAATGCTGACAGGTATGTATTTTGCGATGAGGGCTAGAATGGGTGCCATGATAAGGGTCGGGAGCACCATCCGACTGATGAGAGATGCGATGAGTAGTTTCGACCCTATTTCCGCCTCCTCTGGATCCTTAGATTCGTTGTCCTTTATATTGTTTGCTAGGTTAGCGCCTAGAACAACAAGGATAAGTGGTACGGCAACACCACCACCTTGTGTGATTGCGTCCGTGACACTGTTCTTAATAAACGATCCTTTTGCGAAAAATAGATCCTGAAGGCGAGGAATCGAGGCTACTAGGATGGAGAGGAGCATGGCCCATAGTGGAGGATTCATGAACTCGCTGACAAAATTCGTGATTTTCTCCAGCAACAATCTGAGTTTCTTGGGCAATTTAGAATAAGCGCGCCGGCAGAGTCGGCTGCTCTTCTTCTTTGTACGAGTGACAGCCCTGTGAAGAGTGAAGTTGACTCGAGCGAGGAAGCCCCGTAGGCCTTCACAGGCCTCGGGTTGGTCCAAGTCTCGCATACGTGGGAACGACATGATATCATTTAAATCGTTGGCAGTCACCACAACAGGAACGTGGTGGGCGTCCTCACCGTTGCCATTCATCGATGATCGTTTCCTAGGGGTGCCAGTCTCGTCATCCGAATCGGCGGGGGATCCGCCGGAGGTGCCAGCAACTGGGGTTCGTCCGGCTGGAAAATACATTTCATCGTCCGAGCTCTCTGCGCTGCCGTCAAGGCCCGGTATCAAAACGCCTTCAGATACATCATAATCTTGATACCTGCCCTCTTCGGCGCGCTCATCTTGACCCTCCTCATGTTGTTCCTTCTTGGCCAATAAGACGTGGAAACCCCAACTCCACCGTACCATCTGCCCGAGTTGCTGGAAGATTAACAGGTATAAGATACCTCGAGAAGATACCAGCCCACTGTGGTCACCCTGGATTCGATCCCAGGAGAGCCCCTTAAGGGTTTGTGATAGCGAGATGACGAGAGATATAGGGAGTGAGTTGGAGTTGCCGAACACGCTCATGGCGGTGACGAAGTTGGTTGCCCTTTTCTTGAACCGAAATAGCCTCGAAACGCATATCGAAACGCCGTAAGAGACGAAGGTCTGTATTATAAAAATGATCGGAATGACGGCAAGGTCGCCGAGTTGGTTGGGGTTCAATTGCTTTGCCAATTTGCTGAATATCAGACAGGGCGTGAATAGCCACATATTCAAGTTCGCCGCAAATTTCTGATGTTCTGGGGTGAAAAGACCGCGCCTTGCTAGGATGCTACAGCACTTGGCGTCAGTGATTGCTATCATGAGCAAGGACCTATATGGTTTCAGGAGTCCGAGAAGCCCCGATATAATCTTATCCAGCACGGGAGCCTATACTTGGACAAATCACTGGTACGCAGTGCTGGAACGAGAAAGAAGACGGGAAAGAAACGCACCAGGAACTACTTACTATCCTGGCAAGCTCACACAAATGACCTCCAAGACGGCCTCAAAGACGAGTGTAGCCAAGCCAGCTAGAGATGGGTGCTTGTCGTGGGGCGTCATCGCAACATCGAAAGCAGGCACATCGTTGGGGGTCCAATTGAGGCCCGCATTATTGATGAGAAGTAGAGACGAGTATGGAGAGCTCATATTGTTTTCCCTTTTTCCAGCGATGCAAAGAGGAAGGACGTGTAAGGACGTGTCGTGGCTGTGGGAAGGAAGGGATCAATCCCTAGGCCTGGGAAATGGTATGGACGGCGAGCCAGATTATATGATGACGAAGAGAAATGAACGAGATGAGAGGGAAACAAGTGTAACAATGACAAGAGCTGTCGCTGTCGTCGTCGTCGCCGTTCGTTTTCAAAAGTGGCGGCGGCTTTATGATGATACCTATTCCTCCCGCGCAACAGACAGACAAGACGAAGGTGTACGTAAGTAATTAGCCGTGTCGAGAGACCGCGCGTCCAGGGGTGGTAGAGACTTCCAACGTCAGATGAAGGCGGCAAGGACGGGTATAGGTATTGATACAACAAAGTGCACCAGACTGATGCGGCAGATCGGTAGGATGAAGGCCTTCAGTTTTTATGAATACCGAGATACAGAGAATTGGGAGTTGTCTATAATAAAGAGGAGAGAGAGAGTTTGGTTTCAAAGGCCTTGGACAAGAAGCTCATCTACATACACCTCGTAGTAGGTACTTACTTGACCTTACTGTAAGGGAGTACCTTATCAGTTGCTGGTGCTGTCTGTGATTGGCTCCTCGGGCTACCAGTGCTGCCGCCAAGGCTGTAGACGCAGGCCGCCTGCCGCCAGCTCCTGTCTCGGATAGGTACCAGCTAGGTATAAGTACATAGAGATTTCGGCACCATTCGCAGAGACACATGTACTGACTACATATGTCTACACAATGTCCGATCAATATATGCACCAAGGGCCTAGGCAGCATTTAAATTGCTAGTAGATACATGTATATAGTACCTATTACCAGGGAGGGACACTAAGCCTGGCAAGCTCCCTTCGGTATATCTTTGGGTTTCAGCAGCAATTTCTCAGCCACTATGCAATGGAACTCGAGGCTACTCTTATTCACTGGCCTGCATCAGCTCGAATAGGTCATCAAAGGTTTCATTCAATCTTGGCCTACTCGCACAAATAAGTAGACGTGGCAATGAGTACCTAGATACCTCGATGCCTACTTAGTAGCTATGGTCTACTTCGTAGCAATTGCTCCTACCGATGTATCTGTACAGTATCGAGATCTATTGGCTTTAACCTCTTCCGAACCTCGTACCTCCATTGCGCCAATTACCTCGGACTGGTCCTTGAAAGTACCTGCCTGGTACCTATATCCTGGTAGGTGGTAGCATGTGCTAGAAGACAGAAGAGCATTGAGAGAAGGGAACCTTCAAGCTATGATTCTCTCCCTCTCTGACATGCACACGTGGGTCAATAGCAATCCCATCCCCAGCACCTAAGCCTGTTTTGATGCGAGTCAGCTTCAGACGCCGTGTCAAGTGTCAAAAGGAGAACCTTTGGAAACATGCGTTATTCTCTTCCCCGCACAACGCACCGTCGATCTCAAGCTTTGAGACAAAGTGCCGTAATTGCGGGTAGATACTTCACTTATACGTTGTAAGTTGTAAGTATGTACCTACCTAGTGGTGTACGAGCAAGCAGCCAACAACATTCCATCTCTGCTGAGAAGGAGGCGTGGGAGTGGCTTACAGGACAAAGAAAACCATGCCTACCTATCTAAGGAGAGCCGATATTTATTGGAACCCAGTCCCTCGCAGAGTTCCCTAGTACTTCACACATGAAGCCTGGATACCCCAACCAGATGACGTAACACAATTTCCGGTAATGGGTAGAGGTTTGCGCAGTAATCAGGTATGCAGAGCACATGCGTATGGTTGGCTATCTGCAATGAAATAATTTAGCCATGGTAAACACGGCAGGCAAAAGAATTGACCATCAGATCTATCGAACCATCCAGGCGGCTGTGGATAGGTAGGCCCATGGTGCCGATACCACACCCAGGCACCACGCTTGAGGACGATCACTCGCTGGCCTGGTTGAAGTTACACTGATGACGTCAACATACCTGAAGTACACCTAACCAGCGAGGTGGTGACCAAAAAAATGGCAGACTCCACCTACTCTTCTGTATGTAGAGTCTGACGTTTTTTTTTTGGCTACCGCCTCGACTAGCACAACATTTCCGTGTGGCTTAATGACGTTGCCTTAGCCACAGACCTGATTCCATCGGCATATCTAGCCTTAGATGTGCCAAGCTGCATACCTAATCATCACCTGTCCTACCTATCCTGGACCTTGGATTTTACACTACCTACGTTATTGTTCACAATACCCATGACGATCACTGCAACATGAAGCCGTGTAGATAGGCATTCCCACCTGCATTGTGAGAGCACCTTGTCGCCAATCACGGCTGCGAAGGTGCGTATTGATGGGGCGCTACCCAGCGTGTCCTCAAACGATATACGAAGTCGGTAGGGAGGATTCTTAAACGAGCCTGTTTTGGACTTGTTCTCCACGTAGGAGACATCCACCCCATGAACATTGATGGGCAGATAGAGAAACCCATTGGCGATGCAGTCGATGTGTCCACGAGTTCCTGACACGGCCGTGTCGAGATGCCTACAGACAGGGAAGCCGGAAAGCTCAACCACCCTCTCAGAACATACGTGTAGGTACCTTAGACGCATCTATCTTGAATGAATCCAATATAACGACAGTATAACGCCCGGATGTATAATTTTGATTGGGTGTATATAGACAACATGTATAAGGCCTTACTACCTACATTCTGCTCCCAAGTCACAAAGCCGAGTCGGCAACCAAAGAGCTAGCGGGGACATGTACCCAAGTCTATCCCCCTTGGTACTTACGGTACATGCACATGCATGCAACCTTGGAAGGTATATGTATATAAGTGGTGTACCCAAGCTTGTGAGAGCGCGGGGCAAGCCGCCACCTTTTATTTTCTATTCCCCACCATCCATTCATCAACCACCAGAGACGGGAACCACAAGCTCCAATTTTCTCACCTCCTCAACCTATACGTGCCGTGTCCACGCCAGACCTACGAAGGGCATCCCACGAAAAGCGCCTGCGAACCTCTTGTAATCACGCGCCTGCCTCTCCCGTGACAACCGGGGAACGGACATACAGACAGAGAGAGAGAGACAGAGTACAGACAGAGTACAGACAGAGAGAGAAAGAGAGCAAGAGAGAAGAAGAGACAGAGAGAGACGAGAGAAGAAGAGAAAGGGAGAGAGAGAGGGAGAGAGAGAGAGAGAGAGAGTAACTCGTTCTCACTCGCATCTTGTTGTTTGCTGATCTTGTCAACATCCATCCGTACAACCCGCGCGCTGGTTACCGGACCGTACAGCGCAAGCAGAGCTGGCGGGATAGAGATAGAGGGCGAGTAGCTGGACTTTGCTGCCCCCCTTCAGCCCCGTCCGGTAGGTCTGGCGTACACTGTAGTTTCTATCCTTCCACCTACCCTCTACCTACCTCTTTGCTGGGACCCGGTGGCCAAGGCGGACGACGCCACGAGACGACGACTACCCCATCCCGCCATCGAGCCGATTCGGGAACAGACAAGGTACTACCAGGTTAACGTCCCCTTAATGATCCCTCGGTACCTATGGTATATTTTATATAACGTCTACATCCAACGATCCATATATACATTCACACATACACGCACACACATGTTAGGTATGCTAAGTAGAGAGGCCTATCAGTGCTGACCATGAATCTCTACTTCTAGTTCGACCTGCCCAAAGTCCTAGACCCTCGCGTACGAGGACAACTTGCTCGACGCCTGTCTGCTCTTCTGTCCTATGATTATTCCCACTCGCGGCCACTCCTGAGCGCAGTGCCAGCTAGTAGAGCTGCATCGTTCTCTTTCCCCTGCGACTCCATTTTGCTATCCCTACTACTGCAAACACTATACATCGCAGCGGACTCCTTTTTTTTCTCTCGCTCGCACCATTTCTAGGACTCAACTCTCTTTGGGGCACCAGGAACAAGTCCTGGTCCTCTGGCACCGCCGAGTTTCTGTTTCTGCGGAATGCTCGCCTGAACAGCTTATCTCGTCTCGCCTGCTTCCTCATCTGCCAAGCCCCCGTTGCCGTCATATCCACCATGTTGGGCGAATCCACGCTCGGCACAGAGCCGAGCTCCTCGGATGAGCTCGCTGCCGACCACCCTGACCACCTCGACGACCAGCCCCTGGGCAGCCCGGCATCCTTAGATTCGTTTGATTCTTCCGAAGCGAGCACCCCCCTCGACACCCCCGATGAGCCATCAGCAGATATGCCTAAGAGAATGCCTTCTCTACGCTCTATCTCTGACCCCCAGAACTCAACCCACCTTATGTCCGCCTCTTCCACGCCCCTCGGCGTCCTTTCGAACGCAAGACGCCCTGGCGCCTCCTCGCATTCCTCGAGTGGTCGTCTACCCGAAGACCTTAGTGCCAAGATGAGGGCATTTCATTTGTCACGTCAAGGTAGTTCTCCGCTAGGTTCACACGCTGCATCTCCTGCCTCCGCCTCACCCTCGGGCATGCCATTGGCTGGCCCCGTCATAGGTGGGATACCCGGAAACATGCGGCTACCCGGAGGCCTCCAGCGACCCGGCGCCCCATCATTTCCCCGTTCAGCGCCGGCCATCAAAACGACCTCAATTGGTGGCGGCGGCCTAGCTGGAAAGAGGCGTTTTGGCCTGAAGCTTGGAGATTTGAATGGGGGTGCTTCCCCGGCATCTCCGGTATCCTCGGCTCTAGGTCAACAACCCGTCCCGCAAAACGGCAATAGTCATGTTTCCCAGCTCAAGCAGTTTCAAGAATACCTTGATACGGAGAGAGGCTACCTGACATTCAAGGGCAAGGCCATCATTACGAACAAGGGAGTTGACTTCTCCGATGGTTCGGTCTTCCGGATATCGCTTGACGAGGTCGAGAAATTGGACGAGTTAGGCAAGGGGAATTATGGTACTGTCTACAAGGTTCGCCACACGAAACCCCGTCTTCCACGATTCGGGCCCGGATTGGTCAGCGCGAAGATGCCCTCTCTCCCAAGACCGTCGAGTACCGCGAGCGACAAGATCGAGTCAGTCCTCGACCGGAACGCCAGCAGCAATTCGGGCAGAATCATGGCCATGAAGGAGATGCGGTTAGAGCTCGACGAAGCCAAGCTCAAAACTATCATCAAAGAGCTTGTAATCCTCCATGAATGTGCGTCGCCATATGTAATTGATTTCTACGGCGCCTTCTTCCAGGAGAGTGCTGTATACATGTGCATAGAATACATGGATGGGGGTTCCATCGACAAGCTGTATTCCGGCGGAATTCCTGAAAACATTCTCCGCAAGATCACCTATAGCACAGTTATGGGACTGAAGGAACTCAAGGACAAACACAATATCATACACAGAGATGTGAAGCCTACAAACATCCTCATAAATACGCGGGGTCAAGTCAAGATCTGCGACTTTGGTGTGAGCGGTAACCTTGTTGCCAGCATCGCCAAAACAAATATTGGATGTCAAAGTTACATGGCTCCTGAGCGCATCTCTGGCGGGGCCTTCATGCAGTCGGGTGCTTCGGACGGCACATACAGTGTGCAGAGTGATATCTGGAGCTTAGGGCTGACGATCATCGAGTGTGGTATGGGTAAATATCCATACCCTCCCGAAGTGTCATCCACTATTTTCAGTCAACTCAGTGTAAGTCATGGTCTTTGCGCCGTTTTTCTAGAAGTGCTTAGCTAACAATGCTGTCTAGGCCATCGTAGACGGTGATCCTCCCGATCTGCCCGAAACGTACTCTCAAACGGCGCGCACGTTTGTCAACGGATGCCTCAATAAAGTGCCAAAGCTAAGGCCAAATTACCAAGCCTTACTAGCCTCCGAGTGGCTCATGGGATTATCCAAACCTGAGACCATCACAGAAGAAGAGGAAGAAGCCGATGAAAATGATGCCAGCGCCGAGGCCGTTGCTGAAGTGGCCGGGAGCATTGATATAAGTCATTCGATCACAGATGATGTCGAGGTGGCTAGGTGGGTGGAAGAAGTGTTGGAGAAGAAAGCGAGTGGGCAGTACGGCCAAAAAGACGGGAAACCGGCTCTCCATACTGCGCAACTCGACGCAGTGGCAACCTCGCTAGGCAGCCCCTCGATCGCAGATTAGATTTCCATTCAGCACTTCGATCCTCCTCGTCAGATGGTAGCCATATCCATGCCAAGGCTACATGGCGGGGCGGGCGATCCGCTTCATTGTTTGAGGATGCCCGGATTCATTGCATTTGCATGGCGTATACGAGATCTCTTTTTCTTCTACAGACAAGGACCCTGGTCCATGGTTGGCGTGGTAATGCCAACCCTCTCACTCTTCTTCCTTTGTAAGACAACAATTACTTTCTTGTTTTGGGCATGGGTGGATGGATGGATGGATGGGAAATCCCTGTACACGTATTTCGGGATATCGGAGGGGGGGAAACCATTAGAGATGTGAAACAATTCGGGAAACACACGACCTGTGGTAGAAAGAAAGAAGGGAAACAAGAAAGAAGAATAAATTAGGTGATCGCGAGAGAAAGGCGAAATTTTTCTGGGTACATGTCGCAGAAGATGACCACTCAGGCCGGTCAACCTGTAGGTGAGGGTGGAGCGGTAAATATATATATATGTACATGCTCCATTTTCGATCACTTGCTCTTGTTTATCGTTGTTGTTATTGTCATGGTAATGCTTTGTATGCGAATAAGGTGTAGTAAGTAAGCGTGTGTTGGAGAACCGTCAGTCCCTGGGCACAGACAGTACCCATTCATACCTACCAAGCAGACCGACGGGTACAAGTAGGTCTTCTGCTGGTCCGTCGGGAGTTAGTCAGGTAGATAGCATGAGGGGTTCGATGACGTGAGTGAGAATGAGACTACGGGTATGTTATCAATACCGGGCTACGGAATTGAGAAACAAGCTTCCATTGGATAAGGTCGTAGGTTGGCTTAGTAGATGTGCTTCTAAATTGATGGGATAGGTAATTAGTAGGTTACTTTGAGTTGAGTGACCATCACCAATTGGTGAGAAAGCATCCAGCCTACATAGGTGTGTGCCATTCATTCGCTATAGTATTTTTAGTACTACGGATTCACTTTTTGGGTCAACCCCGGACAAAACGAAAAAGACATTAATATTTATTACTATCATCAACATGAAGTTTTTAGATGTCAGAAGTACTTTGTCATCTCACGTTTCCGTACGTATCACCTTGGGTGATTATGAAGGGAAGAATTGAGCAGACTTGTTGTCCTGTCCGCTCCCCTTCTCCCCTTTCCCTTTTTTCTACGTTCATTTTCTTAATTAATTGAATTTGGCTCCGTGATGTGCTTTAGTTCAGTGGCGCTGCCTGGAGCCGGGCTTGTCGCGATACTGCTTAGTCGCTCAAGACATGATGAGGAGGACGGACGATCTAAGCGTAGTCTTCCTTGACACGGTGTGCGCCGAGATCATAGCTTCGGTGGCTGCGAACGCTTCTCTGGCGACGGCCCCAACCACCTGCACCCGCGTTTTCCCTGTTCCGGATGCCGACCCAGAAGAGCACGTTGGCGATCAAGACGGCGGCAACGGCACCCCATGTGAAGCCGAAGGCGTACACTCCGATCTTCGAGGCGCGGCCTACGGCGGTGAACTGATCGCGCATCTTCACGAAGGTGGCCGTCATGAGGGCGGCGGCGAGGGTGAGGAAGATAAGCGCCACGGTAGATATCATGCCCGCAAGGGCGGAGCCCAGACGTCCGAAGCAGGCTAAGAAGCCAGTGAAGAAGGCGATGGTTGTGAAGAAGAGCGCGAGGAGGTAGAAGACCCATCCGAACCGCCACAGATAGAAATATGTGTAACTTGTCGTACCGCCTCCGTGGGAGCCGATCAGACGTTCAGGTAGGTTGGGGCCTGTCGGGTTCTTTCCCCACGCCCATCCGATGGGCGGATCTGGCCAAGAACGGCTGCAGTCTGTATTGCCCGCGCCACAAATGCGGAAGAAGGTCCATTGAGAAATGTCGCGGGCGCCCGTGATGCCGGAGGTGTCGGCGCTTAGGAAATGCGTCTGTCGGAACGGTGTCGTTCGTGTCGTCCCGGATAAGACGACGAAAAAGAGCAGGACGATGGAGCCGGCGAGGAGGAGGAGGGCTAGCGGTGCGAGGGCGGCCCCTGGAAGGCAAAGAAATCTTTTGTTAGTCGGGCGAGCGGAGCGGTTAGGAGTTTGGGACGTACGTGTTCGCGCCATTGTGAGGATGATGCCTCTTTGCAACCTCGATTAGATGTGTGCAGTTGAGGTCTATCTGTTTGTTCGGCTGGCTAGCTGACTTGCAATGGCTGCACTGCCGGAAAAGTTAGCACATTTATTCTTGTTGATATGGACGACTCTGGCCAGGCAACAAAAGAATCGTTGCGAGACAATAGCGGGGAATGGAGAGGGCTTGAACATACGCCGAACTTCGATTTGAGTGATGACGACGGGGCTTGATAGTGGTCTCAGACAGCTATGCTATGTGTTGTGATAGATAAGAACAATCTCTTTCAAACGAGCCTGGGGTTGCGGTCTCCGCTTCTTTTACTTTCTCTGCCGCTTGCCGCCTGCTCTCTTTCTCTCTTCTTCTTTTTCTTTCCAGCACCGAGCCCGTCGATGTAGGAGGTCGTGGTGGTGATGATGATGATGATGATGATTATGTGGTGTGGGTCGAGAAATAGGACAAGAGAAGCAGATATATATATGTTGTACCGATCTTAAATAAAAGTAACTTCGCTAGCGTCCGCCGGACGCATCACCAGCATACAGTAGGTACCGTAGCGACTGTGTAAGTGACTTATCACCTTGAGAACGAGACCCCACTCAAATGCGGATAGCAATGACGACACTCATAAGAAATGCTCGGCTCATCCCTCCGAGATCCACCACTAGCTCCAACTTCGCGCAGTATGATGTAGGTCTAAGAGCTACATGCACCTAGGGTACCTACGCGGTATCTCCCTACCTGCAAGGACTATGTACCACTTAGTTAGGATCTTGCAGGTAGCCACTATAAACAAGACCACTCCATATGGCCAGGGGAGACAAGGTATTATAAAGTCCTTTTCAAATCGGCACCTGTATGGTACGACGGCAACTTGAGATGTACTATAAGAGAACGTCCGTGGTTATATCTAGCTAGAGGATGGTGAGCCATATACGAAGGTCCGGGCCAAAATTGAAGAGTAGGCTTGGCAGGGTGTATATAGTGCGAATAAAATAGAAGTAGCGCGGTGCACCAGGCTTACTCAGTCCGAAACGGACTGACACAGTTCTAACAGTCCAATGCGCTCAATATTTTATTTCAATTCAGGCCAACAATAGCTACCTTATAGGCTATAGCATTTGGTCTAATAAGCGGCTAAGCCTTTTATTTTTGCAGTGCATTGTTTTGCAGGTCAAAGAATCGCAAATATTGCACATATTGAGCCGTCCAACATCTGTCAGACCGAAACGGACTGAATTGGCCTGGCTAGTTGCGCTACACTTTTTCTTATTCGCACTATATAGACCCTGCCAAGCCTACTCATCAACTTTGGCCCGGACCTTCGTAATAGGTAGAGGGTTCTATGATGTTTAGAAGAGCTGGGTGAGCGGCAAGTCATCGTCAGCCACGTTAACTTACCTCAACCTTCAACCTTGCACACCCACCATAGGTACCTTAGGTTAGGTTACCTAAGCAATGGGTAGAGGCAAGTACCTAACTGAGGTAGGAATCAGGATTGAGGAGCCGTCAGCGGGGAAACCCGTCTTTTAGCGCTTGGGTGTACACTGTACAATACCTAACTTTGATGCTTGGACATAAGGGTGTGTGCCGAGCACCGACAGGCTACACTAAAGGGAAGTAAACCTTAAGCGAAGACGGTGGTCATGTCAAACTTTCAGTTCAACATTGAAGGCAACTCAGCAACTAATTGCCAAGTACTTAGGTATGCGTTTTCTACTTGAAGCGAAGTACATGTCAATCAATCATCAAATAAAGGAGTGCCGCTTAACACCCAATCTGTCAATTAGAGATAGGCCTAGCGCTGGGAGGTGTTTTCGAGCTCGGTTCATGGAACGTGGAAGGAGTCGTTTCCACATACCATAACGTTAAGCCGACCAGTAATTCACGAATTAGAAGCTTATAATGGACAAGTCCGGATGAACGGGGAAATGCGTATGTGTGCCTATACTGTCTTACTGAAACTATAAGTAGTACTACGGCCAACCCTACTGTTCAGTCAGACGCGGCATTTTCTATCCAAGCAGAGAACATTGTCGTGGTTAGCATGTGCTAATACCAGACACACACCTGGCTTCAAGGTATATAGCATGAAATAATCGCGGAGGTAATATCGGCACGTGACTAGTAAGTCATCGTAGTATGGTTTCGTGGTGTAGTTGGTTATCACGTCAGTCTAACACACTGAAGGTCTCCGGTTCAAGTCCGGGCGAAATCAGCTCCGTATTCTTTTGCTTCGCTGCTCTAATCCTTGGTTTGGTGCAGAAGTTTTTTTTACCATTTGTAGCAACTCTGGTAGGATATTGATGTTGTAAAGGAGAAGAAGGCTAGTACCAGGCATCCACCGTGAGGGGTAGCCTTTATACACTGTCCCTCGTACCTGCCCACACATTTATTTTTTTCAGAAGAAACGACATAAAGGCGAGCTTTTAATAAAATAGGCAGAAATATAAAAAGAACTCGTGTGTATAAGAAAAAAAGACTCTCGTTATAACCGGCACTAGATTTTTCCCTACCTTACTAGGTGAGAATGTTGCGGAATAAAACTGCAGCGCTGTACCGTCACACTACCAAAAGTAGAACGTAATCAAGTCGGACATTTAACTGTCTGCAGTTGCATATATAGTACCGCGGCAGAGAAGAAATTATTTATCAACGCCGTATATTATCATCATTAATTTGATTAGTATAATCAGCTCTTAGTACCTCAGATATTCCGAAAAGTTCTGACTCTGGCACTCCTGGTTTAATGTTCACTGTTCCTCCTAACCCGGTCAGATTATTCTTCAAAGTTATCTCTGACAATGGACAATGCCTAAATGCAGTAGAAAGACCGACAAATCTAATGAGCTACTCGGATCCCTGATAAAATAGAGCTCGACGGTCCACTCTCCTCGCCTGCTCTCTTCGGGCTTCCAGAGTCGTCGTGTTACTATCGACGTCCACTTCCATCAAAGATGGCAGGCTTTCCGCTGACAGAGTACGTGAACTTTCCCGAGAAAAATACGGGGTTTCCTCAGTAAGGTCGATTATGTCCATCATGACCACGTCTTCCGAGTCATCAATGGTAGTAAAATTCCTGGACGACGGGCGCTGTGATAATACCTCCGCCTCTTCATCAGAGCTAATAACCATGATATCGTGTGGATGGCTGTGTGTTCCTGTGACCAGTGAAGAGCGTGTCCGGGACGATGATTCTGATTCTTTCGGCCTAGGCAGGACTCGATCTTGATGCATTACCCACTGTTTGAGGTGGCGATAGAGTGTTTCAGAAAAAGGAGGCGGAACGGCGTTTCCAATTTGGCGTCTTATCTGCGTCATTGTGCCAACAAACTTATGACATGGTGGGAAGCCTTGAATGTCCGCCAGCTCCCGCAGCGTGAAGTTTCTTTTACCAGAAGGATGAGCACACTGCAGCAACACTTAGAGTTAACATCTGGTGTCTCGGCAGAATAAGGCATCGTTTTCTATAGGCGAAAAGGAAAGGAAAGGAACAACTCCAAGCATTACTTACCTCGGATCCTGCAGTTGTGACCGTTCCGACCTGCACCCTATCGTCGTACGCTTTTGCGGGGAATTTCTTGCTATTCTTGGCCCTCCAGAGCATATCCTTGACATTATGAAGACGATCAGTATTTTCGCTCCCAGGTTTGATCCTGGTCAACACGTCGCGCAGTGTAACAAGAGCAGGCAGCCTATGGTCGCTCTCCGAGTGCGTGGGAGGGGGGAACGGTGGAAGTGCCTAGTGTGCACTCTGGAGTCAGTGATTGCCAGATAAAGAAGGGGTTCAGCTCATGTTTCCGGAGCATGTAGGAGCAATGAGGCCCAAAACCTGTCTAGCGGGGGAATAAATGACTCTAGGGAACTAACCTCTCCGGGGCACGACGCGATCCATATCAACCGCCGTCGAATAGAGGGTAGCCCGTACTCTTTAAACTTAAGGATATCCCAGGAGAACGAATACCCAAGCGCAGTGTGCTGGCCCACGAGGGCGTTGAAAAATTCCTCGTGTTGATCGAATAGCAGGCCGAAAGTCTGTTCACCAGTCGTAATTCTCGGGCGCCGTCGTTCAAGCATTCCCCCACATAGAAAAAGAGCGGCTATATTTGCTTCATCATTCTTGCCTCGATGAACGTGAAAAGGTGAAAAGAATTGACATGGCGGAGATATGTCTACATTGATTAGGGTTAGTCACTGGCTTAAAGGGAGACCTGTTCTACCTACGTAAAAAATCCACGTGTTCTGTCGAGTTTTCCAAATCTTCAATCACATCAGACACGTCCATCTGCTTTACCGAAGCGTGGGGGAAGTTTTTCTTATAGGCCTCAGCTGCTGCTTTATCCAAGTCGCAGGCAAGACTTAGATGTAGTCCGGCCCGGTGCTTGCCGCGCGATGCGCCTCCAGCACCACAGAATATATCGTCTGCTGTGTATCTCTGGTCGCGGCCTTGGTATATTATCTCGGTTTCGTTCTTGTCCGAATGTAGACTCATAGTTGGCGCCTGCTGCAATATTTTTGCTTAGTTGTCACTGTTTCGGCGTATGAAAACCGCAGATTGCAATTTACCTTATGACCGCTCCGCCAGGACCCTCCGCGTACTATCCCACCGCGAAACTGATTTCGTAGCTTATCGTCAGCAACTTTAAAGTGGCTGTCTGTGATATCGGTTGATTTAAGATGCACGACAGCACCGCTGTAGGACCTTTTCGTTGTCGAGCGCCAGTACTGGTAGTGTTTCCAGCGCTGGACTAGCATTCCCTTGTCCTCGATTTCCTGAGCGTTTTTCCACTGCTGCCGATTAAATCTGTGGGATGGGAAGGCATCATTAGTCCGCGTGAAAGCGCGGGTGCGAATAACTTCTTGCACCGGAATCTTAACTGCGGCCTGGTCGTCTTCGGACCTAGCGTCGCTTCTGTCGATATTGTATAAAGCACATAGTTCGTTCTTCGCGCGTGGTAGCTTTCCACGCATATAACGATGTCGTGTTAGCCTGATGCCTCGAATTGTTGTATCTCCCGACCAGCGATCTTTGTAAAGATCTAAAACATAGAGAAACTGCCAACTATACTCGTCGCGTGGCCGCTGCGGGACTTCGACAAGTATACCTTGTGTGATAAGTATGCCGTTATATCGGCAGGAGGACACACACAACTGTGTGGGAGACGGGCGGTTGCGAAGGGGGAGTGATGGTTGGCGGCGGGATGTCAGATTGTCAACTGCAGCTGGAGTACTCCCCAATTCTCGGATAATACGGCTTTCGTATTCGAGTAATTCTTTCTGCTCGTTTTCATCCTCGGTTAAATCGACAACTGGGATGCGATGGCCCGCGCGCCGAGTTTGACGCAGTCTGCGTAAACCTCTCTCCAGACGGGAGAGCTCCTCTCCATGTACGTCGTCTTCTTCGTCGATGGTATAAACCTCACGAGGCATATTGTAGACGAAAGAGGAAAGAAGAGAGTGAGGCCGAGGACGAGAATATAGAAGATGAGTAGGCGGAGGAGGAGGAGGAGAAGGAGGAGGATAATGATGATGATGATGATGATGATGATGATGATGATGATGATGATGATGAGGTTATTAGGTAGTCCACGGAGGGTGAAGACTCGCAAGGGCATTGAAGACGCTCGCACCTGCTCAATATGAGAATTAGCAGCTAAAACCTGTAGTTTAAACAAAAGGAAGCTAATACTATCACTAGGTGACCCCGAGAGGCAAACCGGCGAAGTTGTAGGAACTCTAGGCAGTAAGGCGGTAGTGAATAATTGGAAGAAGAAGCGGAAAGAACGTACGCTTTCAGATTTGTGTAAAGAAGCCGTCGGACCTGGACAAATATGACGGGGAGTATTTGCAAAGGCCAGTGGAGGCTATCAGGGTGGGATACTGCGAGTGTGAATCCAGAAGAAGAGTGTCAAGGTAGTCTGATTGTGTAGCATAAAAAAGAGTGGATTGAGATGTCGTACTTCATCTCTCAACAGCTGTCTTATCCGTGCGTCAGGAAGATATAGTAGGTGGTTGTTTAGACATAAAGTAGACACGTGTAATCGGAGCGTTCCGTTCGAAGGGTTTGATGAAGGCAAAGTGTTAAGTAAGTAGTTAAGAGCTATCTTTTAGTAACTACAGCTGTTAAGATAGAGAAGGAGGAAAGAACTACTTAGAGGAAAAAACTAATTGCTTACAAAAAGGAGCGAGGTTAGATAGATATTAGGTAGATGCAAGTGCTGGTTTTATGTACTTTAGTTACCCAAGTAGATACTATGTAGGCAAGTGTGTATAAACTGCTCGAGGTTGAGAAGGTGCTGTCTTAGGAACGTTTTATTGGCTATTATATTTCTTAAGCGTGAGTTCTGAATAGGTAGTCTGGGCAGTCTGAGCTTGGAATAGATGCAAGTTCAGGCTATGCTAACCTAATCACGCCCTCTCAGGGTAGGTAGTACTTGCGCCAATTGTGTTCCTCTTCGAAGCCGATATCTCGAATCTTCTTATTCGATAGCGGTGCTTCGAACTCCCTCATCTCCCTTGTGATGGGTGTACCTGGCGCTGCCTTCTCGAGAAACTTTAGAGTCGGCTCAACAGTAGTGATTGTGTCATTAGTGGCATTGAAGACCTGGAAGCCGAGTCCGTCCTGGTGGATGCACAGGTCACATATTTGCCCCAAGTCCCTGGCGTCGATGTAACTCCAGGCATTCCGCTTCCTCGTCTCCGGCTGCCCAACGTGCCGGGGAAAGTCGCGCTCGTACTCGTGCGGCTCAACGACGTTCCCGATGCGCAGGGCATAGATGTCGTTGCCAAAACGGCGCGCAAATCCCCGAGCTACACGTTCGCCACAGAGCTTTGAGATAGCGTATGAATCCATGGGGTTGACGTCATCATCCTCCGACAGGGGGAAGTGATCATAGTCGATATCACCCTCGGCAAAGCACACGCCATATACGGTCTCGCTAGACGCGATGATGATCTTCTTCACCCCGAGCTTCGACGCTGCCTCTATCACGTTGTAGGTGGATGTCACGTTCGTCTTATAGCATTCATTGTCGGGAACGAGCATGACCCGAGCATGAGCGGCAAAGTGGATGACAACATCGGGAGGCCCGGGTGGCTTGCCGTCGTTGAAGCCGTCGAAATTGAAGTGAGTCGTCAGAGCATTGAAGACTTGGCCCGAGTCGGTAAGGTCAGTCTTGAGAGTGAATATGTTGGGATTCAGGCCATTTCCATCAGGGTTGGGTACGGGCACCAAGTCTAGGTTGAGGATTTGATGACCTCTCTTCAAAAGTTCTGGTAAGACATGTCTACCGGCTTTCCCACTGCCGCCGGTGAATACAATTCGCTTCCCTTGTGGTGGCATCGTATCAATTGACACGGTTCAAACAGGCTGCATAGGTCTAGATGTAGATAGAATAGGGTTCTTGTCTAGGAGGTCAACTTAAGTAGGTACGCAGGCTTAACAGATATGGTAGGGCCCCTCTGCTGGGCAAGCGGGGATGACATGTGCGTGCAGACCTTTGGCGCGGTACTTCTGCAAGCGCGCGTAAATAAACGCCTACTTAAGGTATCAATAGTAGGGAGGAGGTACAGGGTACTGTAATGTTACATGCCATCATTTAATGGGGCGTCCAAACGGAGTGGGGTGAACGGTTATGCGGTTTCTTTTTCTCTCCCCCACGCCCTCCCCATGTCCCTTTGTCCTTGCTCTCCTGGAGATGAGAGGACGAAAACTTGGGCAACGCATGATGCCCGCAAAATACTTTATATCACTACACTTGACGAGCTCAGAGTGACGGCCTAAATCATCACGGAAGAAACTCCCGGGATGAACGGCGAAAACCGATTCCGCAGACAAGCAGACGTCTTGATACAAGAATGATAAGCTACCTACTTCGCATCCATATCGTCTCTAAATTATGTAGCGGTTCGAGAGTGATACGAATGCATCGATCCATTTGGTACTGGGATGTTTCCCATCAGGAGTCATGAAGACATCTACTGGCCTCAGATATGGCTTAGCCTCCTTACGCCCGAATACCGCCGTGACATCGCTTGCTTTCTCGGCTCTCGCATCATAGCCCGGCCCATATACCTCATACACAGCCATGGTAGTGTTTACGCCCAAGCCACCGTTTGGCTTCCCCGACCATTCTGTGTATCCCGCTGGCAGGATACTCCGGTCGAAGTACGTGTTCATGAACAGACTGCGATGCAGGTCGTTCCATGGTCTGCCGAGTGAGCACCGGTCTGCAATGAGGGGCGCGATAGACTTATTGGCCGCCAGAAGCTGCGAGTCCGAGATATAGACACCATACTTGTTGGCGAATGTTGTGTTGGTGCCCTTCCAGGCTGTGATGCCGCCTCCGCAGTTCCGCAACGACAGGCTTGAACTCTCGATAAACAGCGTCCCAAAGCCGTATAGGAAATCCGTCTGGCCCGCCACTACGGTGTCGTAGAAGTACGCGTTGCCTAACTTGCCTATATATACCTACACCTTCAAGTCAATCACGATGCTCTCGTCTGCTTGAGGGAAGCGGGTCACCAACCGTGTCCTGCCAACTGTAAAAGCCGCAAGAGTAAAACCCGGCATTCGCACGACTGACGCCAACCGCATGCGCTGGGCCATTCGCGTATGGAGTGTACTCGTTGCGGAAATCAATATTGTACGCCCGAAAATCGGTGCAGCCGAACGGTGTGTCGTCCGGCACAGGGAAGCCTGTCGGACCAGACCCGGTTAAAGTAGCGTTGAGGTTGGGCCCGACAGTGAGAACGCCGGTATATACATTATCCGAGAAGATTGCGTCGTGGTTGGCCGAGTTCCAGTAGACTTGGACGTCGTTCTCATGCGCCGAGTCGTAGCCAATATCGGCGTAGGATTGTCTGCGAGCCGGACGATCCGACACGCCTAAGAGCGTAACTGGGCCTCGTCGCGTTACGTTCAACTGTTCCATATATATGCCGGGCGCTATCAGGATGATATGAGACGAGGTGTCATTGGGAAGAGACGAGATAGCGCCCTGGATCGTCTTGAACTCGGCACTCTTATCCGTTTGGCTTACATAGATCGTGCCATGTGGACAGCCGTTAAGCGGATTGGCGGTCTTCTTTTGGCACTGCTTGAACGTTTGGGCCGGGACATGTTTCGTCGTGCCGGCAATGCCCTGACAAAGCCCCATCAAGAGCAAAAGGGTTATAGACCAAGCCATGGCAACAGTTGCAACCTCAACATCAACAGCGATCAGCAATCAATGCCAGAATTCTTGTACCCAAGCTGGGCGGTATGGATCAACGTCAGCCTCAGTCTACTGCCGACTCTGCGCTTTTGTCCTCGTCCTGCGTTGGAATTGTTCATCATAGCGTGCGGAGGAATCCTTCGAAGTCGGATAATTTCACAGCCCTGGGCAGCTTCCCCGAGGGCGACATGAGTTTCCGTCGTTGATACGGCGTGAGTGGTGGAATATTCGATTCGCATGCTGTTAGTCTCTAACGGGTTGTGGAGAATACTTTTCATTGACCTGGATGAAATGCTGTAATGACCATCTTCGACACCGCCCTATGCGGAGAACCTCACGCTGAAAGTGATAGTGCGGGGATTGATGAACACCTCCCCATCCCCAATTGCCGATCCCCTGTTCTACCCCAGCTCCTTCGACGATACCAATCGCCGAGCAGTACCCGAGATCCGACCAATCTCGATCTATGAGTGATGGAAAAACAACCTCGCCCTGCGAGGCCGTGCAATAGTCTATCTGGTGGAGTCCGCTCGCAAAGGTTGAGATGGCCACTACTACTACCACCTAGCTTGTTGAATTGATCGGGAACCTAGCCTTTAAAGATGGGGAACGCGCTGGGGAGCGTGGGACGTGATCCTCTCGATCCCGCACGCTGAAAGGCCGCAGATAAGATGTTTCGAAAAGTCACAGAGATCACTCTCGTCGCCGTCTTGGCCACCTTGGCAGCTGCGTCGCCAGCAGTAGATTCACATATAAACAAAGCTGTTCTCCAGCGACCGAACATCGTGCCATTCCCGCACAACTGCGGCCGGCCCCAACCGCACTCGCCGCACCGGACGAAGCGCTGCTCGGTGAAAGCACTCGGTCGTGGGAAAGACGATGCGCCTCATATACTTGCTGCTTTCCATGATTGCAACAATGGCGGCACAGTCGTATTGGACGGCGCCTACACAATCGCTACGGCACTCGATTTGACGTTCCTGCGGAGTGTGGACGTCGCCCTTTCAGGATCGATCGCGTTCAAGCCCGATATTGACTATTGGGTCGCCCATTCGTTTCAGTACGCCTTTCAGACCTCGACAGCGTTCTGGAAAATCGGTGGGAAGGATGTCAACATCTATGGCGGAGGGAAAGGTGTCATCAATGGTAACGGTCAGCCGTGGTGGGACGCGTTTGCGTCGAATTCCTCTTTATTGCGGCCCATCTCTCTCGTACTAGATGGGCTCCATGGTGGTTCCGTCTCAGGCATACACATGATTAATCCACCTAACGTGAGTGGCATGCCGATACTCGGGAATCGTGAAACTTGAAGCTCACAGTGATAGTGGTTTAATCTCATCGCGAACAGCTCGGATATCCTCATCAGCGACATGGTCCTCACGGCCAAATCCTCTAATTCGAATTCAGTCAAGAACTCCGATGGCTGGGATACCTACCGTTCGGACCATGTCGTCATCCAAAACTCAGTGGTCGACAACACGGACGACTGTGTCTCATTCAAGCCGAACAGCACAAACATTGTCGTGCAGGGGCTAAAATGCAACGGTTCTCATGGCATCTCGGTAGGCTCGCTAGGCCAGTACATTGACCAGTACGACATTGTCGAAAACGTTACCATCTACAACAACACGATGTCGAATGCGAGCGACGCGGCTAGGATCAAGGTCTGGCCGGGCGTTCACTCCGAATTCCAGCCGATCCTATCCGGCGGCGGCGGCTCTGGATACGTGAAGAACATAACGTACGAGAGATACGAGAGCATCAACAACGACTGGGCAATCGAGGTCAATCAGTGCTATGGTCAGTCGAACAAGACGCTCTGCGAGCTGTATCCTTCCAACATGACCATCTCGGATATCTACTTCATAGACATGTGGGGCACGACATCGTCAAAGTATGATCCTAAAGTCGGCACGCTGGTCTGTTCCTCTCCTAAGGTAAGGCCCCATGTTGTCTGTCCATCACCTGGAATATGTCTGAGCTAACGGTCCCGGCAGCAATGCTACAATTTCCATGCTAAGAACGTTACCATCAAATCGCCGAAGGGCAAATCCCAATGGGTTTGCTCGAATTTCGATACCTCGGATCTTGAAGGGTTTGATTGCATCTCGGGGTAGCGATAAAATAATGATCCTGCTCTGGACGTGTATATGCTCAGAAGAATGCTGGAGCCGTGCCGCTGATGGCATGCCATGACATACCTACCAATAGAATAAGAATATGCGAGAAGGGCGATCTCACGGGACAATTTAAACGGCGGCAAGAAAGTAAAAATGCCTGCGGCAAATTCACTGTGAGAGCGTTCAAGGCGTCAAGTAAATAATGATAGGTATTGCTGGCATTAATGTAGCCGGCGGCCTTTCTCACGGCGTTATTTAATTGAGATATACCGGCAATACGCCGTTCTAAATGCGAAGATCCGAAAAAGATACGTGCTCGCAGGAAATACAAGAGGGGGCAGGTATTTGAAGCGAGGGAAAATTCTTAAAAAATTAATTTCGCCGGCATTGCAGAGGTGGGCGAAAAAATATGCATCAGCCGTGAATCGAACACGGGGCCCATCGATGGCAACGATGGATTTTACCACTAAACCACTGATGCTACTTCAGATGAAAGAAGTTATACGCTACAGGTACTTATGACCGAGCTAGGAGTTCTCCGCAACTCGCACGAAAGAATTACCTCAGCAAGCTTTCGATGTAATTAAACGTGGTATTTTTTTCTATTTTCTCTCTCTAAAAGGGCAAAAACAAAACTAGATAACTAATGTAGAGAGGTCTTCAACGATATTTATACACTTGACAATGTATAATCCTTTACACGCTGTCCTTTCGGTTGCGCCCAGGGCTTCTCTGGCTGCCGGGGTCCGCAGAACCTGAATTGGTTCAATCCGGTTTACTCAAAGGCTTAAGCGATTTTTTGGGCACAGGATTCTGGAGCTTGAGAACCTCTGCAGATATATTCGGGGCAGAAACGAAAGAAAAGTTTATATACATTATATAGAACTACAAATGTTGATACTCACACCGCAGCGCGTCGCAACCCCTTCCCCCGTGAATCTACGCAGTGTCAAGAACCACAACTTCGGCCTCGGCTTCGCCCACACTCTCAACGAACAACTTATCACCGGCGCGCACATTGTCTACGAATGCGCCGTCGCCCTCGCTGTAAACCTCCTCGCGCCCATCCAGGCGAATCTTCGCTTTCCCGCCCTTCGTCATGGGAAGATGAATGTACACCTTCCGCTTGGGATTCTCGGCGGCATTTGCACCGACTACCCACTCGAACTTTGTCTGAGGCGCGATGATACCAGCACCCATGACGAAGTCCGCATGAATGGGTATCGTGCCGTCGATAGTGGGTTCCGCGACCTGCTCCTGCTGGTGCGTGGCGTCGGGGCCGCCTTTGAGAGGGCTCAATATGGGGACGAAGCCGAGTCTCTTCTTCTCCTCGTCGAAGCTGCGCGTGTGGTATCGGGGAGCAAGCCCGCGCCTCCACGGAATGGCCCAGATCTGAAGGAAGTGGACCGTGTCCTTGCCGTGCTCGTTCTGCTCGGAATGCGCTATGCCCGTGCCGCCCGTGGTGAATTGGACGTCGCCCCGACGCATGCGGTAGAACTTGTCCGACTGGCTGCCCTCGGCGCCCTTCTTGAGCATGCTGTCCCGGTGTGTCAACTCGCCCGAGAGGATATAGCTAAATATCTCGAAGTCCCGGTGGGGATGGGTGGGGAATCCGGAGTTGGGCTTGACACGGTCTTCGTTGAGGACTCGCAAGGACCCGAAATGCGTGAAGTTCGGGTTGGACCAGCCGGCAAAGGAGAAGCTGTGATAGGTATTCAGCCAGCCATGGTCGGAGTGACCGCGAGCCGCCGAGAGATGAGGTGTGATCTTGGCGTGAGAAAGACTTTTTGACATTGTGTTCTTGAGAGCGGTCATATGCTGAAGTGAGCTGATAGAAGATGAGATGGGACGCCTTGAGTTCAGATCTTTTGCTACTGATGGTAGAGTTGTTCCTTGGGAAGTATTGATGACTGGGTGATGGTGCTTAGGGACTATGTCTTGAAGGAAACTTTTGATGGTATTCGAGTTGTAGATGATGGTACAGATTAAAGCAACTAGAACAGACAGAGTGATGATCAAGCGATGCATATATATTTCTTGATAGTGCCCTTCCAGAAGGTGCCAGATTGAAAGAGTCGGGTAAGTAATGCTGTCTTTTACATTCACAAGCAGATGATGATAATTGAATCCGTTGAGCTTACCTAGCTAAGAACAGGCTTGAGTAATACTTATTCACGCAAAAGTGATGTCTCTGTCTGCTTATAGTCACGACACTCTGGTTTCACAAGGTTCGCCATATCAATTATGATGATTGGCTCCAAGGGTCTCGGAGGAGTGTACACAAGTTTCCAGGCCAGCCTTCTTGACATAAGCAGGCAGTAACATAAGCCATTACATAGCAGTGGGCCATGCTGAATGATGCTGAGTGAGCCCAAAGATGTCCTAAAGTGGGCTAGTCTCTCGGATCCATTCTGGCTAGCGGGAATTGCAACTTAGCCTCATTAGCTAAGCTCAGTTCCACCCCCACTTGCAAAAAATTTGCTTGGATCTTCAACTTGACATGCTTTCCCTCTCGGTAGGATACCACGTAGTAACCTACCTTGACAAATCGCCGGCGAGGTGTTTGAACACGCTCAACTTGGAATATATCTGGTAAGTTTGTGGCCTGTTATGTGCTTCGGTCTTCCCCTCTGTCCTTACATGCTCTCTTCCTGTCTCTCAGAATTATAACACTGGTGCAGCCGCTGGTTTTGCCTGTTGAGCTCTCTTACTGTTAAATGATGAGTTTTATTTCTTTCAAATGTTCGACTTCTGATCATCAATGAGGATAAACCTACTCTGATAATTGAAATGCACTTATTTCTATATGTTTATAGCTTGTTGACATCTATTGCTGACATCATTTTAGGAACTCCAACATGGCACAGTTTTCAGTTTTATAGAATTGAGGCTATTCCCTTGCTCATAATATAGTCCAGCATGTTTGATGTTAATGATTATTAGTAGTGAGAAAGAACCTATAAGTGATGTCATTGAATGCTTTATATTAAGGTGGTTGTGCTTTGCGTGTTGCACTGGTGACTGACTACGAGAGGACATGACGCTTGCTTGACTTCTGGTTTCATTGTTGGGAGACCTAGATGGGGGAAATGTTTTCTCAGTCAAGCCACTGCCTGCTTTGTAGGTAATGTAGATATATTAAATGTAGGTCTTTCAACAATAAAAGCAAAGACTACCTACATCATGGATATCGTACCTTGTCCTCTCTGCTCTCATCATGCTACATATGTAGGTACATACTTGGATAGCCTCATGGCTTCTTGACATTGAAGTCACCCACAAGCACTTCGGTGTTGTTCTGGGCTTGCTATTTATCCTTCCTCTGTCCTAGCTGTGCTACTTGTATGTACCTACCTACACACCTACCTGAACTGTTCCTGCTCTTGCCTTCTAGCCGACATGTACCTCAGGTACCTTTACGTACCTACCCAGCTTGGTCACTCGGAGCTGTATCATTACATGTATCTAGATTCATGGGCATAAACATGGACGTTCCTTCCCTGGGACGGCATCGACCCAAGGTACCATGTAGTTCTTCTCATCCTGCTACCATTGAGGAAGCTGCCGTTGGCCCGCTTCCCCCTTCGACCTTCATTCTTCACTCATCAGTTGCCAACACCACCCATGGAAGCTTCACCCTACATTTCTTCGAGTACCTACCTTAAAACCAAACTCCTTCAAGGTTCGTATTCCACTATAGTAAGTGGTGGCCATGTTAGCCTGACTAACAACTTTGATATTGCAAAATAGACAAGCCTGACTTCTTACCCACTCGTGCTCGTTAAAGCGCTGCTCACGGATCAGGATTCGGGTATCACCTTGTACTGCCAGCCTCCAAGCAGCGAGCCCGCCGCAATGGTGAGACGAAGCACTAGGGTGAGGAAGAATGTGGTGCCTGTTAAAGGCCAATGGGATGTTCTCCCGCATGGCCTTGGCGTTCTACCAACAGCCACCATTCAGCCAGCAAGCCATATCATCCCGGATGGGCAGCCTTTGACGCTCGAGAAAGTCACCAAGGGCGACCTTGCCCACCAGCCTGACCCTGAAACACCTACAGGACAGGCCCTCAATGACTTGATCCCAGCCTCAAATCCTATCACCAAGTCGCAGCTTGAAGAAGAGCCCATTCTCAAATTAGTGGATGAGGTTCGAGACACCTTAGACATTACTACTCCACCTCGAAAGAAAAATGCTGCAGCACGGGAGATCAAGGAAGAGACAGGCAGCCTGGAGCAGGTGTCTGCTTTGAGGCGGTCGAAGCGAGTACGCACCCAGGTCAAAGTAGGCGAAGACGATATACCACATGAATCACCACCCAAAAAAGCCAAGCACACGGGCAAACAAGTGAAATCGGAAGATGGTCCTGTCACCCCCGAAAAACCATCGACGCCTAAACGAGTTCCACGGAAGACGAAGGATAATCCATATGGATTGACCCCAGGAAGAAGTCCCTTTCCCGACTGGCAGGCGCCCAGTGCTGCCCAATGCGAAGAAGTATATCGGATTCTTGCAAGCGTTCACGGCGAGGTAACGCAACCGGCGACAATCCCGGCCCCTTCGTTAGAGGTTGCGGGTTGTGGAGAGGTCCCCTTTGTGCTGGAGGCTCTCCTGAGGACGCTCCTCAGTGGTGCCGTGACCTTTGATGGCGCAGACAGCATGGTGAAGGCTATTATTGCTAAATATGGCACCATCGAGGATGATCTAGCAAAAGGGTCCATTGACTGGAACAGAGTTCGTATGTCTACAGTTGAGGAGCTGGAGGAGACCATTCGGGTTGGTGGACTTGCCAATCGAAAGGCTAAGGCTATCAAAGGCACTCTGGATATGGTGTATCAAGACAACATTGATCGACGCGAGGCGTATCTTGCTGAGAAGCAGACGGGCGTACCTGCTAACGTCTACGGTGCTTCTGGGAAGACTCAAGGTCAGAAGGACCTGGAGATTCTGAAAACGGAACGAAACATCCTCTCGCTCGATCATCTGCACGGGTTATCAGCCGATGAAGCAATGCGACAGTTCACAAAGTTTCCAGGGATTGGCGTGAAAACAGCTGCCTGTGTCATTCTCTTCTGCCTTCAGAGGCCATGCTTTGCGGTCGATACCCATGTGCATAGATTCTCGAGATGGCTGGGCTGGGCTCCTGGTGGCGCTGATGAAAACGACACATTCAGCCATTTAGAAGTCCGTTGTCCGGACCATCTCAAATACGGACTGCATCAGTTGTTCATCCACCACGGAAAACACTGCGGAAGATGTAAAATGGCTACGGTAGAGGGAACTAAGGGGTGGGAAGCTGTTATCTGCCCTCTGGAGCAGCTGCTTGTCCGCGCGAAAAAGATGACCAGGGTACAGAAGAAGACAGAGGCCAAGATTGAAAAGACTCTCACTCAGGAAGCTAACGAATCGGAACCGGAGCATTTAGAGGTTGACGAGGTAATAGCTGAGGGTAAGGCGGTCGGAGCCTAGAGTTGTAGGTTGGTGGTATCGCAGTTTCGATCTTGCTTTGCGATCCCCCGCCGTTAAGAGCTGGGATAGGGATATAAAAGACTTCACATGTGGTTGCTTAGGTAATGGTACCTGCTGGGTAAATTTGTACCTAGAATTTGTACCTAGATTCAGCCATTTACTTCATACATTACCTAGGTATCTCAGGTACTTCATACGTTCATACAAGTACATCAATGCACACGTTTACCATGGCGGTAGTCTACGAAGTACATGTAGATACTTTGTACTCATTGACTCTTAGGTTCGTTGGGATCTATTGCAGCTGGCACCGGTAGCGGAGCGGCTGCGAACACCTGGAAAGCTTAATTTACAGGTACCTCCGGAGTACACCTGGGTAGTACCTACCTTAGGTAAGTAGGGATCCTGCAGGCCTTAGAAAACACGCCCGCCCTTGTCCGCGACCTCGATGCCGCCACTAGTTGACCGTGTAACCACAAACCTGCTCCCTCTTCAACTTCTTCCTCATCTATAACCTACGTACACGGTACAGCGTTGCTCTGCGCGGCTGTACGTAGAGCCTTGTCATCCGCGAACGGAAACAACATGCTTCGTATTTGCGGCGTTGATAATTTCTTTCGGTAGCTCTACTCCTGCCATAAAAGCGAGGTTCGTTGTTCATCCGTCAAAAGGCCATCTATTATACAGACCTTTGCGGGTTGGTTGCAGCTTTGCTTAGATGGTAGTCTAGAACTCGCTTACGTAGAAGACGCCGACCTCATCTCTTTTGGAATCTGAAGCTAACATCTCTTTTTATCTTAGATCCCTACCTCCGATCTGAATGCGCCCTTGTTCATCTGCCATGGGCCATTTACCTGCCGCTGTGATCTAGTTAAGCAACCGAACCATCGCTCCCCACCTCTGTCGTCGCTTCCCTCCTCTCCCCCGCTTGCAATCGAAGTCTACCCATAGGTGGCGGCACAATATCGCGAGCGGTCAGCTGGCCATCAAAATTTCGATCGCATTGAGCTCGCTGTCCCTCCCTTCCCTTCCCTCCTCGACCCACCGAGATGCGCGTATGGAGTCATCATGGCCGCTGTACACAACGTGCTAGACGCAGGCTTTGCGAAGCTACGGGACATCCCGCTCAATCTCCACCTCTTTTGTCCTCGGATTTCAGCAGATGATGACGAGATATACGAAGATCCCGATGCCATCTCCAGCATCAGCGCCGATGAGAAGCAGCAAAGGATTGAGGATGGCCAAGTGAGACTTGATTTGATGTACAACTGTTCATTAATACTAGGTCTCTCAAAAGAGGCCGCAGGATCCCATCGTCCCGATTTCGATGCCCGATGCGATGCCTTCTTGACTACATGTGCGTGCTGTGTGCGTAACTGGCACAAGGGTCGCGTCGCTTTCCTCAAGGACATCACTCCGTACGTCCCAGCCTCGTCCAGCCCTTGAACTACTGCCTCGAATGTGCTAACTAGATGCCAAGAATCTACGAAGACTCCGTAATAGACGAGATGAGGGATCGTCTAAACCAGTGGGATTTCAATCGAATTACTCACGGCCTCGTAGCTGCCGAGGAATTTATAGTCGCACGTGACAGCATTGTGGCCCAGAGCACTTTCATCAAAGAAGGGAAAGCCGACCTCTTGGTCTCCATCTACGAGTCATTGTGTTGCATAGCATATCTAAGCACGCCGGGAAATCGTAAACACTTCAATTTTGTTTTCACCACGATCCAACAGCGAAAGCCGTTGAAGTTGCAAGAAGTACTTCCCACCACGACTAAGTTTCTCTTCGATGAGGATCAGACTCGTAGGGATTTTGCGGTCCAGACCTTTGAACGTAAGCCACCGATCACCAAGTCCGATTTTGACTGGGCCATAAACGACAGTCTGTCAGACGCTATTCTCAGGGCCAATAGTAGAAGCACAGATGATGGCGCTCTTCAGCGGACCTGGCAAGGGTTCCTATACATTCTTGATGCTCTGGAAGAGAACGTCGTCATGGAATGTTTGCGAGGTATGGCTGTGCAGCCAAGTGTCTATGAGTTGATGATACAGCAGATGCCGCAGCTGCAATCGGCTCCGGTTTTGAAGGCCGTGCTCAAGGCATTTTGTGGCCTGATACGCAAGTCCTCAAAGGCTTTTTGGGATGCCTATAGTCAGTGGTCGCCGCCTGCCATCCTTGAACAGATCATCAGAAGCCCTGCCTTTCGGCCGTTGCTTTTGCAGTCTGGCGAACACGATATGACGCCCGACGGGCCTGCGGCTATCTCGTGGGTAAAACCCTTCATAAATTCGATATCCCCAAACCAGAAGACGGATGTTTGTGATAAGTTGGTCCATCATCTTCTCGGCGACTTTGCCAATGACTCGAGAATGCCGCCCGAAGCCAAATCCGCATGTTATCGCGGTGCTACAGAGGCTCTCTCATCATCGCTAGCCGGATTTGTGTCACCCAAATATCGGCTGCACGCAGGGTCATCGACAATTCACACGAACGCGCTACTCAACCTTACATTGAAGTATAAGGATCTGATAGTTCAACTTGCAGAGCTTACGGGCTCCAATCCACAGAATGCCTCGATGTCCAAGGCAGCGCTGAATGTGATCGAATCCTCTTTGGCCCTCGACTCGCGAATCACGGTGGAAGAGTGTAATGCGATCCATGAGAACGAAAATCACGTCCAGAGAGAGGTTACACGGAATTCAGCTGGTCTATGGGAGGCGTTTCTCGAGATCCTTCAGCCAGGCGCCTTTGAGCTTGCAAAGGCTATGCTTCTAGCCTTCACCCCCTTAGTTACGATTGAAATTTTCCGTCCCTTGAAAGGTGCACAGTTGTCGCAGATTAAGCATGACTTCAACTCCGAATTCCAGAAGACCGCCGAGGTCATCGGGCGCGTGGTGGACCGCATGGAAGATTTTGACCAGGGTGCCATAGGACAGCTCTGTCTGGAACCCACGACCATTTATCCCATCACTGCGACACTCGTACATGGCGAAGAGGCGATTAACCAGGCGGGAGCATCCCTCATCAAGGCGATCACTGGTGAAGATCGACGCTCTGATGCAGTTCTCAAGCTTCTGGGAATGCACTTCGTCTCCGTATTATCAGCGTACACTAGAGTCGTAAGCGATATTACTTTGAAGAAGTCTCTTTGGTCTCCACAAAGCCATATACTTCGCTATTCGGGGGAGATTCTCGACAGTCTTTGCAACCCAACCTCGGGCATATTAAGATCTAGAGACTTGACCATAGCCGAACAAGATGTATTAGGCAAGTGGTGGAGCTCACAATGGATATTCTTGGAGAACGCCTTGTTTCAGACAGATGCTTGGAGCCGGAAGGTGGACATGGAAGCAATGAAGAATTTCTGTCGAGAAGTTATGGAGCATGCTGATGCCCTCCTAGCCCAAGACGGGCTCTTGGCTTCGGCACTCAGTTCTAAGTCCGTTGATGCCGCCTCGAGTGCCGGCAGCGATGCCTCGAGTCAATCAATGAGAGACATTCTAGAGCAGCCACGGATTCACTGCATGGGCCTTTGCAAGATGCTTCGGCTCAAGGATTATTATCTTGTCAGTGTTATCGTCAATGTCCTAGGCAAGCTTCTCAAACGCCTCCGAGAATTCGGCATGGAAGTGCCCAGGGTGCCGTTGAATTACATCAGGGATACCTGTATAAAAACGGAAAACAATCGCTACAAAACGATGACAAACATGAATGAGAGGCAACGTGCCGAGTTGATTAGGGCTCTTGGCGAAGAGGATACTAAAGACGAAATCGAAATCCTGGCTGTTAGAAAAATCGAAGGTGTCAAAAAGCAAACTAAGCTTGATGCATGGTCCAAGACAGGCAACGACACCCCAAGTACTTTGACAGCAGCAAAACAAATTACGAAGTCCAGTAAGGACGGTTTAGGGGAGTTGTTGAAAGCGTCGTCCTCTGAAAAGAACCGGTCTGTTCTTGAACAGATGAGGGCTCGGCAAGCTGTTCCCAAACATCTCTCCAAGGCTCCTGCTGTCGTGTCTGTATCTTCAATAAGAGAGAGACGGGCTAAAGAAAAGGAAGAAAAGCGCAAACGCGACGCAGATGCTATTGCCAAAGCTCAAGCCCTTCGGGCTCCGAAGCAAACTGTGGTCGGTGAAGGCTCTGGTCTTCAGGGGCTCTCAGGTATCCATGGCAAAGAGCACGCTCCGGCTCAGAGGAGTGAAATCATGGTGAACTCATCGTCCGAGGATGAAGATGATTCGGATGATGATGTCGAGTTTCTAAAGCGTACGGGAACTGATTCCAAGCCCAAGGACGATGCGCGGAGCCGCATACAGTCAATGAAACTGAATCCCCGGGGCCCAGTAAAGAAGATGAAGTTGCAGCGATCTGCCAAGGATATGCGGGCTCGACTTATTCCTCCCATGGATGTGTTGCACCAAGCTATTCTCGAGTGGGACATATTCCATGAGGGAAGCGATCCCCCAAACGGCATAACATGCTCTCGGGTTGCTGAATCGTATAACGACCCGCAACAGTATAAGCACACATTTCTTCCATTGCTAATCAACGAGGCATGGCGATCATTCGTAACTGCAAAAGACGAGGCCACGTCGAAGCCCTTTGAAACCAAGGTTATCAATCGAATGAATGTAGACAAGTTCATCGAAGTCAGCACAGCCATGCCTATTGCAAATAACAAAGATCGGTTTCTCTCAGAGGGAGATATCGTTCTATTCTCACATGCACCCAATCCTCTGGAAGCAAGAGATGAGCTCCATTGTCTCGCTCGAATCTGGCGTATTCAATTCAAAAATGGTAGTCTGGAGGTTCAATATCGTCTAAGTAGTCGTGCTGGGCCTATGCTGTCAACTCTAATGCCGCAAGCAGAGTTCCATGCGATTAAGATTACTAACATGACGACGGTTGAGCGCGAATATGCGTCCTTGGAAAGCCTGCAGTACTATGATCTAGCACCTGAGATTCTAGAGGCTAAGCCATCTCCAATGCTCTCTTTCAGCGACGAAGCTATACAAAAGACGATGAAGAACTACCACCTGAATCCAGGTCAAGCAAAGGCTATTCTCCATGCTAAAGAGAACGATGCCTTCACGCTCGTTCAGGGGTATGTATTCACGCCACAGAGTTTGTAATTTCAGCTAACATGCCATAGACCTCCTGGAACTGGCAAGACGAAGACTATTGTGGCCATGGTTGGTGCATTATTAGCTGGAACTCAATCGGCTCCTTCGGCGGGCATAGCCATCAAACGACCCGATGGCCTAGCACCCCCAAGCAATAGGGCGACTTCCAAAAAGCTTTTAGTTTGCGCACCCAGTAACGCGGCCGTTGATGAGTTGGTTTTGCGTTTGAAAGCAGGGGTCAAGTCTATGAATGGAACTTTCCACAAGATCAACGTCCTGCGACTTGGCCGTAGCGAGGCCATCAATGCTGCTGTCCGGGATGTTACATTAGATGAGTTGGTGAAGGCTCGTGTCGAGGGGACCGAGAAACAGAACAGCGGGCCTAGTTCCAGAGAACTGATGCACCAAGAAGCCGGTCAAATCAAGAAAGAGCTCGCTGAGCTTCGTCCTCAGCTAGAATCAGCAAGAGAAAGGGGAGATCGCGCCGATGCCAACAAGCTACAGCGAAAGTTCGACGAATATAAGCGGCGCCAGGCCCAAATTGGCGCAAAGATTGATGCTGACAAAGACAGCGGAAACACCGCGGCCCGAGAAAGTGAGATTCGCCGTCGGCAGATTCAACAGGAGATACTCGACTCTGCTCAGGTACTGTGTGCGACCCTTAGCGGCAGCGGACACGAAATGTTCAAGAACCTGGCGGTCGAATTTGAAACGGTGATTATCGATGAGGCCGCTCAGTGCGTCGAGCTTAGTGCATTGATACCATTGAAATATGGATGTTCTAAGTGTATTCTGGTCGGAGATCCTAAACAATTGCCGCCCACAGTGCTTTCGCAATCCGCGGCCCGTTATGGTTACGATCAGAGTCTCTTTGTTCGGATGCAGCGAAATTTCCCCGACGATGTTCACCTCCTTGATACTCAATATCGTATGCACCCAGAGATCAGCTTTTTCCCAAGTCAGGAGTTCTACGAGCAGCGACTATTAGATGGTGGCGACATGGCCAAGCTTCGTCAACAACCGTGGCATGGGAGCGAGCTTCTCGGCCCCTATCGCTTCTTCGATGTCAAGGGTACTCAGGAGAAAGGCCAACGCGGAAAGTCACTCGTTAACTTCGAGGAATTGAAAGTTGCAATGCAGCTCTATGAAAGATTCACTCTCGATTACCCGCAGGTAGACGTGAAGGGTAAGATTGGTATCATCACTCCGTATAAAGCGCAGCTCTATGAGCTTCGCGACAAGTTTAGTCGCCGATATGGAGAGAAAATTACCGAGCATATCGAGTTTAATACGACAGATGCGTTTCAGGGTCGGGAATGTGAGATTATCATCTTCTCTTGCGTTCGAGCTAGTTCCACTGGCGGTATTGGTTTCATGACTGATATTCGACGTATGAACGTCGGATTAACACGTGCGAAGTCGTCGCTCTGGATTCTCGGCGATTCTCGAGCTCTGGCACAAGGAGAATTTTGGAACAAGCTGATGGAGGATGCCAAGGCCAGAAATCGCTACACCGCAGGGGATGTGCTAGGTATGTTGAGAAAGCCAGGCGCTAGATTGCCTCCAAATGCCAGCCCCTCGGCCGAGGTACCTACATCTTCAGTCGTGCCCCAGAACGCGAAGGGCTTTGGCGTTATGGCAGAGTCAAGTAATCGTTCATCGTCCTGGCCTGCTGAGGCCCATACTATGGATGTGGTAATGGAAGATGCACCTTCGGCAAAACCAGCGAACCCCAATAGATTCAAAACACCACAGCTACCCGAAACTTACACGCTGATCGAACGAAATCGCGGTATAAACCCCCCTGCGTCGGGCTTCGCCGGTTTGAATGAACGTGGTGAGCCTGTCATCGTTCCGAGGTCGGCCTCGGAACGTCCAGTCATTCACGAGTCTAGCCTCAAGCGACATCGAGAAGACCCCGACGCTGGGAAGTCGGCTAAGAGGGTAAGCTCATCATTTTACTGATCACTTGTAGCCCGCGACTAAATCCACAACCCTCAGTTTGCCAAGGAAGTAGGTAGTAGGATACCTCCAGTTGGCCCTCGTGCAAGCCCACGCCCGCAGGATCCGACAGCTATGGCCGTTCTTGGAATTCCTCCTAATTCCTCAAATGAAATTAAAGCGCCGAAGGCACCGCTTAATGCACCAAAGGTTTGTTGTCACTTAAATACGGCCAATATCCGAGCTGACCATGATTATAAGGGGCCTTCGGATACTCGACGGCCAAGGCCCATGGTACCGCCTAAGAAGAAAGCTCCAGCCGACCCTTTCATCAGGCGAAAGCCTAATCAACCTCGTTGATAGCCCCACGCGGTATTTTCTTCTATAGTATTGACCATTACGGTTGCCTGAAGACGGTGTGAACATGTAATGCATTCTACTGGCGTTGGAAGGATGGGCAAAAGACATGTACACGACAATCCCGGCAGTTAGAAAACGGTTTGCGGTGGCCTGCATCTAGACGTGCGGCGTTTTGATATTTGAGTTTGCGCCGGACATGGGCCACCTAGGTAGAAGCTCATGTAGATGGCGACAAAGGCACGACGCAGCCATCTCGTGGGAACAATATACTGATGGCGCAGCGTAGACCTGTATCGCCGGCGACTAATGAGGAAAACGGCTCGCAGGGTAAGTCGACTATTTTCTTCCGAAGCACTCTCTACACAAGTGAGGGGTTTGGTGAGATGATTCAGCTACACATAGCTGGGCGAACGACGAGCCTGGACGTAATATCGGCAATTGTGAAGGTGCATGTGCCTCTAGCTATGTTCTACCCGAAACTCATCGTCATCCTACGAACCCTCTCGCCTTGCTCTGATTAGATCTGTCGCCCCTCTCTCCTTGCTGTCACGTTTATGACAGCTAGAGCTGCTTTGATTCTCTGCGTCTGGCCTTTAGTCAGTGCTTCTTTGCCACGACTGATATTTTACTTGATGATTGTCTACCGGGCACTCCGTCGTTCTATATTTCCTACCCCTCCCTATCCGCGCCATCCCTTGGCCCTAAGGGCCCGTCCAAGGATATAGGTACCTACGAGAGTATCTGCTCAGCGCCGTCAGGAACATTTAGCCCTACAAGAAACATAGCGATCCCGAGGAACGAGCATCATTCAAATTGCGTCCTATACGACATTAAAACGCTAATGAAGCCGGAGGTAGCTCGACAGGTTCCAGGTATCGGTTATGCTGCAGAGCATAGTGCTGGCCATTCTTTATCACACATGGATTTAACACGCAGGATTATTTATACCTATATGTGTCGCCATTACATCCACCAACTGAGGCCTACTTAAAGTATCCACGCGGCCGCCTATCATCTCTTCGATACATCAATGGCTTGCTATTCGCACCACAGCCCTTCCTCAAATAACGACCGCTCAGAAACATCCATATTTGAGAAGATGATATAAAAAAAAAGAAGGGGGGGGTGGAATTCAACATATGACAAACACGACATGAGAAGACCTGAAAGGCAGCAAGTGTGCTCCGCATACGAAGCGGTACTACGTTATTAGGCTCGTACGCCCCTTTGTCCTCGCCGGTGGCCCGCAGTTTTCATCCGGAGTGCCATCCCGACGACCGACGACTCGAATGGGATCCACCGCTCCCGAGGCTCCGCGACCGTCGAGTCTCGATCGGGCCGAGACTATGGTCGGACGGCGGGGACCCAGACGATACATCGACGGAGCGAGATCGCTGAGGGCGGTGCTGATGATGGTAGCGTTGGTGTTGGTGTTGGTGTTGTTGTTGATGTTGATGCCGCGAGGAGGAGCCCGCAGAGGCGGCGAAAGCACCACGGGTGGTCGTTGTCAGTCCCGCGCCCTCGAGGATCCGGCGCTGCTCGCGCAACAGCGCGTTCAGGTCCCGGAGGAGCACCGGCACGGCGCGCACCCACGAGTCGCGGCTGTGCTCGAGCCTGCGCAGCCGCCTCTCCCGCTCGTAGATGCGCTGCTCCCGCAGCTCCTCGTACCGCTGGATCAGCTCCGAGCGCGGGAGGCTCTCGAGCGTCTCGCGCTCCGCGGCTAGCGCCTTGGCCACGTACCGCGCCTCGCGGTCCCTGCGTCGCTCCGTCTTGGAGGTGTGCGCGTCTGATGGGGCGCGGAGGGGGTCGTGGTCCGAAAACTTGGTCGGGAGCGACGTCGAAGAGGACGGGGACGGGGACGGGGACGGGGACGCCGAGTGGTTTTCTTTTTGCTGATCGCGGCGACCACGTCCATCATAATCGTCTTCTTCTTCGTTGACATCATCATCAGTGCTAATACCATGCCCGCCCAGATGCATATCAGAATAAGCGTCTGGCAGTATGGAGCCAGACGGTCGCGATGCGGACTCCTTCCCCTTCTCCCTCTCCAACATCTCCTTTTCTCTGTCCCCTATCTGAGCCCTCAGCCTCTCTATGTCCCGCCGTTTCCGCTCGCGCATCCTCTCCTCTCTGCTCTCGGACCTCTCCGTGACGGCCGACATGGGCGGCGGCGTCAACCTCTGGACGGCGTGGCTCATGTCTTTCGGCCTTCCCGTCGGGGGCCGGGGAAAGTCGAGGTCGAGAGGCGATATGAGGTCGCCGGCGGCCGGCGGCCGGACCACGATGGGCACCGAGTTGAAGGCGATGGCTGTCTGCGCCTTGAGGAGCTGCGGCGAGTAGTTCATGGTCTCGATGCTCGCGGCGAACGAGCCGCGGGGCTGGCTCGCGGCGGCGCCCAGACCGCCGGCGTGGCCGTTCCCGCTGCTGCTGGGGATGTCGTCGGTGGTCGGAGAGGACGAAGACACGGTCCCCGTGATGCTCTCCATCGGTTCGAGGGGTATCGGCTCCGGCTGCTTCCCCCGTCTGCTCGACGTCCGCGACGGCAGCGTCAACGTGATCATGGGTCCCTGTAGGACCGGGCTAGGGGGAGATCCCGACACGCCCGTGTGCTTCTTTGGCGCAGCTCCACTAGGCGCACCGTGGCTTCGTGGGCTCGGCGGGCTCGGCGGGCTCGTGTCAGACGTCGCGGGCATCGAGTCATCTCTTCCTCCTTCTTGGTTTTGCGGTATTTCAGCAAGGCCTGGGAGTCGGGAGCCTTCTTGAGCGTCCCCGATTGACCTGCGACCGACTGGGTCCCTGGACTTTCGAGGCGTGTAGCGTTGTTCCCGGCTGGGGAATAGAGAGACGGAATGGGGCCGCACCCTCATCGGTCGGTCAGATGGGACAGTCGCTGCCGGACCAGGCGGCTCAGAGGTAGTCGATGGCGGCGAGCTGGACGACATTGACTCGTGGCTGTCCTCGGGAACGGGATTGAGCACTGTGACTGGACGGGCACTACTGGGAGGGTTCATCCACATCCCAAACCTCGAGTTGACCTCCCTATGAAACGCCGCCTCCACCGAGTCATACACGGGGTACTGGGACGCCGGGAGCGGCGCCAGAGACGAGTGTTCCGTGGGGATGGAGATGGCGATGTAGCGGTGCCCGTCGGTGGTCCTCGCAGCAACCGCCGAGTCGGGCAGCAAGATGGGAGGCGGGCGGCGCTTTCGCGTCTTGGTGCTGCGGCGTCGAAGCACCCTCGTCTTGAACTTGTCCCATCTGTCCTCTTCGGAGCTGCCGCCGCTGAAGTCGTCGGGCGTGGACATGTAGCTAGTCGGGGGCGGAGGCGTCTGCTTGAAGAATTGGATGAGCTCCTTGAGCCCGGCGTTCGGGCTCCCATCCTCCTCCGCCGCGCCATCATCCAAGTCTCCGTTCATAGCTGCGCGAGGATAGTTAACATGTTGTTGCTGTTGCTGTTGCTGTGGTCGAGAGGCTTCTAGATGATCATGATCGGCTGGCTTGTCTTCTAATCGCGTGCCAGACATGGAGTAAGAGGTCGACTTCGCAGACGAGAGTGGTGTAGTATCAAGACTGGTTTCCCATGCCCAGTGCATGCATGCGCGCAAGTGATCCCGAGCTCGATGTTTATAAGATGGCTGGCAAAGCTCAAAGGGGTAATTTTTTTCTTTCTATTCCAGGGGTACGTGAGAATGAGAGGCGCCAGGAGACAGACATCCTTCCCTGAAAAGGTTATATTGCGGTCCCTCGCCTAGCTCATTGCTATGACGATTGGCGTTTAGATGGGACGGGTTCGTCCATCCTCTCGTATCTTCCCTAGAGTCACCTGTAGAGCTACTTCATGGCAGTATCTCCTCCAACGGCACCCGTGTCCTTGGATGGAGTAGGTAAAGTAGTTAGTTGGGATACTATAGGCACATCTGTAAAGGGAAAACTTCGAAGTCCAGGTTCTACGTATATCATATTAACCATACCTCTACACATAAAAGACGCGCATGAGACTAGCCTGTGGTGAGCTCACCTAGGAGTCCCAGCGCTGGCCATGAAGTATAGGAAGCCGTGCTATTTAATCCTGTGCCACTACTACCTAGAGGATACCGGAAAGAGTGGCATAGGGAAAAGGAATTCTTCAAAAAATACGGGATTATGTGTTACTCGGTACGAATATCTCATACCGTCTTTCCGCAGTAACGCATTATTAGAGATCAGAGGTTTGGCTACGGCGTAGATCAACTGGGATTCGGAGACAGCTTCACAAACCCGCAGCCACCTGGATTCATACACTAGAAGAATTAGAGTTATAGCGGTTGCATTTCCGTTGGGATTATCGGCAGCCGTGTTTGCCAAGTGACAGCATCGCGCTGCATGAAAACAAGGGCCTGACCCGGTCACTTACGCCGGCCGCACTGAAGAAATCGCATTCCTGAGATCGTCTTTCTCAAGACTTGCGTGCTGGCACTGATTATATCAGACGACATGTATACGTCTGTTTATAAGTCACTACCTCGTGATTCGCCAGGCGAGCGAGTCTTGGTGTTGCAGCTTGATGATGCATGGCACCTCAGGGGACGAGCTCACGAAAACGAAAACAGGCGATTAAGAGACAGATGTTGGTAAACATCAAGGTAACAACTAACATGGGCTAGCTCTCATAGCATTTATTAAACCCAGTTGAGAAATAAACAGATTGAGGAACAAGACGTGGCAGTTGGTTATGTAGATGAAGCCGGTGACTGTCTTAACCACCTGTCGACGGTGCCGCATAGGCAATGCTGGTTTGTATCCATACTGACTCGTGGATAGGTTATCGAGTCATGAATCACAATGCGGTTGAAACTTAAAATTGACTGCACCATGCTGTCATCTGATGCTGAGTTTCTGCAATGCCTAGTGTACGCAGATGTACGCAATGCCAAGCTGTGCATATGCAAGCTCCAAGCTCGCTCCCCTTGCTTTCTTGGTCGTTCGCCGTGTCGCAGCAGTAGTTAGCTGACTAGCGAATGTTGCAGATACTGATATCATTCTTATAGGTCATATCATACGAAGCCCCAAAAACCGACTTCGTGAAATGTAATGCGACAACTCTGACCTGGACCATGGTGGTATCGGTATGCACAGTCCGAACAGGGCCGTATCCCGTATTTTGATGTTATCCCTATTCTTCTGGGAATCTTAGTGAATCGAGGCTCCTTCGCCACGCTACTATATACCATCGCTTTCCCGTGGGAAATCAAGAGTTTCATACTTGCGCATGGAACGTGAAGGTATGATTTGTCAGTATGCAACCGAAGAGAGCACGCACTAAGTTACTCTGAACACGAGGAGACGGAATCTCAAAACCGTCTAACTTCGGATTTGATACTACTTGTCTCACATCACATCATCGAGCGTTGTTGGGGGCAGGGCAAGCTCAATGTTAAACGTAAAAGGAATAAAATAAGCGGGCGGGATTGCATTGCATTGCGTAAAGATGTCTTAGAACTGGAAACATGGCAATGATGATTCATTCATACAACTGCTTTCGGCCCAGGACTCCCAAATCAGGTCAACGACCAATAATCAATAAAACCCACCTCACGTTCGCTGGACGTCGTAATCTTGCCTATCTGAGAATTACCCTCTTCGGTGTCTTGCAGCGCCCTTGAACCAATCAGATTCGATGCGCACGGGGATGTTTTGGTTGGTAAACCGGTCGAGGTAGCTATATCAATTAGCATCCAATCGAAATAGGCTACATACATATACACCAAGGCACTCGAGATGTCGAAGCCGTGGATATTCATCTCGCCGTCGAGTCGGGGGATAGGACATGCGTTAACGGCACATCTTCTCCGTTGCACGACCCTTCCCATCCTCGCAACGGCTCGGTCCGACCTGTCAGGAGTCAAGGAGTCGTTGGTCGCCGCAGCGTCAAGCAACGGCAACGAGACACATACGGATCGGGAAGACAAAGCCTCGCGGCTACACATGACGTACCTCGACGTGACGGACGAGCCGAGCGTGAAGATGGCGTCGGAAGAGGCGGCTAGGATATTCCCGCCGTCCTCGCACCATCTGCACCTCGCGTTCGCTCTGCCGGGGATCCTGCACCCGGAGAAGCAGCCGCGCCAGGTCGACTACGGGGACGCGCTCGAGACCTTCAAGGTCAACACGCTCGGCCCCCTGATGCTGATGAAGTGGTTCGAGGCGTTTCTGCCGCGGCGGGCGACGGACCTATCACACATGCGAGCGCGAGCGCAAGGGACCGATCCCAGTCCCGATACCGATTCTGTTCATGATGTGAAAGGGGACCTGCGTCATGACCAACCATTCCGAGTCCCCGGCCACGCCACGTGGCTCACGAACTCGGCGCGCGTCGGCTCGACGTCGGATAACGGGATGGGCGGCTGGTACAGCTACCGCGCGTCCAAGGCGGGCGTGAACAGCATCACCAAGAGCTTCGACATGCACCTCCGGACGCGCGGCGGCGACGGCGCCACGGCGGTCGCGTACCACCCCGGCACGGTGAGGACGGGGCTGAGCAGGGAGTTCTGGGGCAGCGTGCCCGAGGACAAGCTGTTCAGTCCGGAGTTCGCCGTGCGGAAGATGCTGGAGGTCGTCGCGAGCCGCACGGTGGAGGATAGGGGGAAGTGCTGGGATTGGAAGGGCCAGGAGGTGCCGCCGTGAACGTTCACGGCGTTTTTCGTTCATGCCGCCGGGAGTTAGGACCGATTGGGTTTTCCCGGAGCTCAATCCTATCTATTTATCTCTGCGAGCCTGTTGCGGTGATTATGAGCTGATGCTCGTCTCGAGCGAGAGCGAATACAAGCATTTGTCCTGCTTGGGGCGCCCTATCAAATGTATCGAGAGTTGAGATGGTATAAAGAAGAAATATAAGGATATCAGAAAATGGGGTATGGACAACACCAAGAACTAAGTAGGTAGCTGATAAATGTTATTTTCGGCTATTTTTTCAATCAGAGGCGCCGCAGATCATAGCGAATTATCTATCCCCTTCGGCCTTGGGACTGATCGACCAGAGGGCTCAACCTCGCGCGACGTGCAAAAGGGTTGCATGTGAAACAGCAAGAATCCATAGGTAGTTAGATGAGCTGGCTAGTCGTTGATAACCGGGAAGAACTCACAACCGTGCCGACAACCTCGACGATGCTCTCGCAGCCGGACTTTCACTTCCAATCTCACGTCGGCATTCTCGACACTTGTTTTTGACAAGGAACCCCAAGACCGGGCCAGGAAGAGGTTTCGATTCCGCTACACATAGTTTTGGGAACAAAATGTGAAAGACAATGCCATCTCCCTGATCACGAGAATACTATCATCACTCATCAGGACATCCCCCGTTACGAGGCGGGAGTAGCTATGGGAGTCGTATAATTACGTCGATGTCACGTAGAGAGAAAGACGATATTAACCCAAGTATACGGCCAGCGTCGTATGGATTATCCAGAGATCATTGCATGGCATGTGCATATACTTCCATGACCTACTCCCGAGAGCTAGAAATTGGCCTCTCTCTTCTAAGCAGGGTAGACGTACGCTGGCAAATATCGTAACCTAAGAGAGGAGAACATGATGTTGTCTCAGGCCAGAGGTCATCCGACACGAATATCAAATGCTTTCCGAGCGCATGGAAGTTGATCGCAAACCCCTTTCGAGGCCGGACTTGAAGCTTCTAACCTGGTTAACTGTATCTCGACCAGCTCGATCATGCAATGTGCTCTTGGCATGAATAACGTGGTCCTGACTCGTATTCCTACTGTGTTTGTGAGTCCATCTGTTCAGACATGTGTTATCGTCATAGCAGGTAGGCATCGCATTGCTGATGGCGAGATGGTTCAGCGTGGCTTACCAGAGACGCCTCGCCGATTAATTCATAGCTGCGTCGTTCGCAAGATTAAAAAAAAAGACTTAGGAATATTGGCCAACGGGGGAATCGAACCCCCGCGGCCTAGCGATACTGAGTAAGGATATTGAGTAATGATATAAACGCTGTGGCATCGCTGACTACCAGGTAGGGTCGGACATATCGCTAGGCCATACCAACTTGGCCAACAGATCAGACATATATTCTGGTATATATGCTCTGCTTTCAGAGTCACCTATGGGATGCCCCCGAGCAGAGTTCCGTTAGTTGAACTTTGTCGGGATCATCTGATTAAGGTAGGCTGCAGGTATTCCCGCCACACAAGCAATGTATTCATACTCGTGGCTGCCTCAGCAGGTAGCAGACCACGTCAACGCTTGATTCGAATTTCGTACACAAAAAGAGGATTGACCGACGATTTGCAAAGATGTAATCGCTATTAAGTTTTCCACCTAGACCTGAGGTGAGCTCCAGCTGGGTATAATAAAAAGTATTTTACAATAACACGAAAAGAGCATGTCGTAAACGTAGTAGCACGCGATATTCCCAATTCCCTCAGCAACATATATAACGAGGGGAGGTGGCATCAGGGAGTTATCAAGTAGAGTATTGGGGACTTGTTCAACCCGTCTTGCACAGACTCCATGCAATTTCGAAGTAGTGTCTTCTTCTGCACGTTGTTGCTGCTGCTATCACAGAGCCACATCCTGGAACGATGCACCGTCTCCAGGCGATAGCCCCGGTTGTCTCTCATCTTCGGCGCCATCGTCACCCGCCAGCGTGGCTGGGTTACCCGGTGGCAGGGCGACCTTCTTCTCCTCTTTCTCCTCGAGCCTCATCTTCTGTTCATCAGCCGATTTGGCCCTGACCTTGTCCTCTATTCCGTTCTTTTCATCGTCTTTGTCGCTATCGTCTCCTTCATCGCTGCTATCGTCATCGGCCTTCTTCTCTGCAGCATCTTGACTCGCGCCGTTTTGCGCCGATGAAGGCGCGGTAGGAAGTTCCTTCTGTGATTGCTGCGGCGCCGGGGCCGGGGCGGGGGTGGGAGCTGTCGTGGGTGTCGAAACCTCGCTCGGTGGTCCGGGCCGGAGAGCGTCGAGGTAGAACTTGGTGACGCCCAGAATGCGACCGCTCTCTTCGCAAGCGGCCACCCACTCGGGTCGCACAACGGGAATGTTCATCTCCACGGCCTTTTCCCAGGCCAGGCCGCGGCCCTCGGTGGTGACGAAGTGCGTGGTGTCGATGCGCACGCTGTCGACGACCTTGGCGCCGATGCGCTCGACGGCGGCGGCGAGGCTATCACGGGCCTGGGCGGGCAGGATGCCGGTGGTGATGGTGATGCCGCTGAGATCGGTCATCTTGTGGGTGCGCACGACGACGTGCTTGCTGCTCATGGTGCCGGCCGACGTGCGCAGCACAAGATGGAAACTGTACTCGGTGTCGACGGCGAGGCCGCTGATCTTGGTGCTGTGCATCTGCAGAGGGCGCGGGATGTTGCCAGCCTTCTGGCCGTTGCGGTAGAGCGACAGGGAGATGAGGTTGGCGGTGGCGAGGTCGATGGGGTCCCATTCGAGGACGACCGAGGTCTGGGTGGCATTGCGGCAGCGCAGGACGGGCGCGCTGGGCTCGGCGGCGCCAAAGGAGGAGAATATGCGGTCCTGGAGGGCGGCGAAGCGCTTGTCGGACTCGGACTCGGACGCGTGGTTGCGGGCGACGGTGATGTCGACGATGGAGCCCGAGACGATGTTGGGCGGCAGGAGGATGGAGGGGAACTCGATCTGCGGCGCTGGCTATCAGCTGCTCGTCACGACATGAGAAGGCGCCGGCACGGGGTTAGCCGGCCCGGATATGAGCCGGCAGACATCGAGGGCAGAGGTCTGGGGCAGGACGTCGTCGCATACCAGGCGTTTGTCCGGGGTCAGAAGCACCGTCACGCCGGCGTCGACTTTGCCGACGGTGAGGGACACGAGCATATTCGTGGAGGTTGGGGAGGGCGTGCGACGATGTAGATGATCCAATTGGGTTGGCTATTCGATATGGTTCTTTGATGTTGCGAAGTATGGCAAACTTGGTGGTGGAATGAATATCGAAGTAGTGTATAAGTCTGGGTATGAGAGAGAGAACTTGAGGCTTGGATCGTCCAAGCTGTTTCGGTCATTCAGGTTAGCGTCTTAGTGCACTTGCTTGGGTGGGTCTTATATTTATCTACATGTAACGAAGTACTTCGTACTTGGGCGGACTACCAAGCAACGATAGAAGATAACAGCCTCAGGTAGACGAGATGATACTCAGTAGTTACCCAGGAGGTACTACTTACTACCTATATCAATACGGGTCAGACGAACATCATACATCTTAAGAGGTGCCTACGAAGCAGTAAGGAGGTACATACCCTGTACAACCAAACCGGAGTAATTGTATAGTGTACCATCCTACCACCTCGCATCATACATAACTGGTCAACCCTCTGCAACATGATGCCCAGGACAAATCTCAAGAACACAGTATGTAGGTCTATGTGAAGTCAGAGATATCCACATTTGTGAAAGGAATTCTCAGGTCCCGGAGAAGAATGCGAGTAGCACCTAGCCATGCTAGATGTATCTTTCTCTATGCTTACACTATGGGGGACCCATCGTTTACTTTCATGGCGGGGCCTAGAGTCCGGATGCCCATTGTCGCCTCCTTCCTTTTCCCGGTTACTGTTACAGCTTTCGTATGCTGCGGAAGGGCTTTTGCTGCTCATTGTGCTTTTGATCGGGGCGTCGTGGTGAGTATTTGTTGTTCTGGCGGCTTTCGGGGTGGTGATGGCGACCGTCCTTGTCTCTCCCGAGGCCTGTCTCAGCGCAGGACACGATCTTCCTCGCGAGCTCTACGAGGTCTGCGAACTTGGCATTGCAGATGGCCTGGGGTTCGGTGCTGGTGACGCGAATCGTTCCGTACAGGTCAGCTGTGGCGCTTGGTTTGCCGTCCGCGGGCGCCCTCCGACCGAAACGGTCGTATCCCGCGGCCTCGAGAGCGTCTCGTAACGCGTGGGTGACCTTCTTCGCGGCCTTTTTGGAGGCAAACGGCCCGGCCCCGTGCGTGACAGACGAGATCCATAGAGGTTCTTTGCTCTTTTCGATGTATATGTCCAGTAGTGATTTCGCGAACGGATGCTCAATCTTGTCGAAGTATTTCATGGACAGTTGTGAAAAGCAGTGCTGCTGCGACACGGACACACCGAGCTTGTATGGATTCGGCGGCAGCTTGAGCCCTCTCAGGGCGGAGAGCCGGTTGGGGAAGGCGATGCCATGCTCCTTGCACACCGAGAGAACCAGCTGGCCAGGCTCGACCTCGACCGTGGCATCGGGGGATGAGACCAGACGGTCGATATCGGCAGGAGAGAATCTGGTCTGTACGTGGGTATTCCGGAGGCCCAGATGCGCTAGTCGGAATGGGGTGCTTCTCATCTTTTGGGCCGGGACATGTGCAGAGACTTGAGCTGCCGGCAACCCATGGCCCGGGTCGGTCGGTGCTCAGAGGGTGGACTGAGAGGCCTGAGATGGAACTAGTCCAATAAGCGTGAAATGCAGCCAACTGCCTGCCTTAGGTATGGTCGACCGGCGCAGTATACGAATACTAATACATATCATATATATCTGCGCAAAGTAGATATATTGTTTACGAAGAATTTTGAAGTTCAAAAAAAATGTTGACGTCGGATCAATCTGTGAGATGAGGCTAAACCCTTTATGGTATTGCTGATGGAGCTGTTGCCAAAGTGACTGACTGTAAATGCTCACAACGACGCAAATTTGGGTTTAGATGTATTATTCCTGTTATGAACAATAAACAAATACAATAGTACCTTAGTGTGTCTATTGGAAAATAGGAAAGTTGAACTCGGATTGATTTCGGGTTCAGCATAATGAAAGGGTTTCGGCTTCCAATTTCCAGAAAGGCACATATCGCCTCCCAGACTTTATTCAGGTGCCCATTCAGTACCATTAAGTTCACAAGATGCAGTAGCCTTTGGAGCTAAGCATAGTGGAAAGGTACTACCTTGGTACGTGTAGCCTGTAGGTAATACGAAGATGTACAGTACATACAATGCACACGCCACACCCCCCCGGCTTGGTTCCAATTACATGTAGGTACTTCAGGTATTATTACTCATTGCCGTTGTTGACTGCCCCTCGTCGCCACAAAACATCCCACTATTTAAATCCGCACCCAACGACCTGTCGCACATCAGCCATCAGCCATCAGCATCGCCCACCGACACACACACATATACACACATACTATTCGCCAAAGGTGCGTCTCTACACCGTGAAACCGATCGCCACAACAGCCTTCAACAGCACAACCGTCGACTCCGACAGAGAGCCACGTCAACATGCCTAAGAACAAAGGAAAGGTACGTCAACGCCAGTCTTCTTCTCCCTCCCATCTCCCAAGTCTCGCAGTCGAATCCTACCCCCCTTCGTTCCCGCCATCGCCTCGCCGCTTTCGTATACAACCTACCGCGATCCGCATCGTCGGCCGCCGCGCGCACCGAGTGACTAGCTAACCTCGTTCAACCACACAGGGAGGAAAGAACCGCAGAAGGGGTAAGAACGAGAGCGACAAGGAGAAGCGTGAACTTGTGTAGGTGCCACCAATCAAACCCCCTTCTGACGATGCGGAAATCAGTGGACTGACCGGCCCCCTGAATCACAGCTTTAAGGAGGAAGGCCAAGAATATGCCCAGGTAGTCAAGATGCTCGGCAGCGGTCGACTCTCGTGCTCCTGCTTCGACGGACAGACACGCCTTGCCCACATCCGTGGCAAACTCCGCAAGAAGGTCTGGATCAATAACGGCGACGTAAGCAGACCGACATCCCTCCCACGAGTCGCTGTAGTGCCCCGCTGACATTGCTCATCTCCAGATCATACTGTTATCGCTCCGTGACTACCAGGATGACAAGGGTGACGTCCTCATCAAGTACACCGCCGACGAGGCTCGATCTCTAAAGGTACGTGCGAACTGCCAGCATACACTCCCGCACATCCCCCTGTCGCTACGCAACAACAAAGTCCACGGTGGCGTGTTACTGATATCTCGTGTATCGCAGCAATACGGCGAACTCCCCGAGAGCGCCAGGATCAACGAGACCGATACTTACGGTCCCGGCGATGAGGGCGAATGCAACTTCGATTTCGCCGACGACCAGGACTCTGATGAGGAGTCGGATTCGGCCGGCAACAAGGAGATCGAGATCGACGACATCTAAACGGCCCGCCTCTCGTTCCTCGCCCCCCTCCATACTTTCCCCGTTACTTTTTCTGTGCCACTATGTGCATTCATCCTAGCGTCAATTACCAATTCTGCATCGACGAGCCGGAAGTCATCCGGACGCTTTTAGCATGATCTCGCCCACAGAACGAATTTCGCGGGGAAGGACTACGGAGGGAGATATCACGGGGAACGAAAGGATGTCTGTCACTGTCTATCTGGATTCCCGGTCCGACCCCGGCTACGGGGATCTTTCCACCGCGAGGATCCCCTCGGCCGGGACTTCTCGGGAATCCTCGAGTCTGTCTTCTCTCTTTGACTTTACGCGGCTGTCCGTCGTGTTCGGTTCCCCGACAGCAAATTTAGACGGTGTTGGCGTTTTTCTACACTCCAAATGGGGGGTTGCTTTATCCATCTATCTTTTTTTTATCGGAAGGAATCTCGAGTCCCATGGTGGGAGAGACGTCATCGGGACTCGCTGTGACGTTTTTCCATCATCGCCCCCTTTTCTTTTTCTTCCCTCTTCTCCTTTGTGTCTGTCGCATTGGTTTTTCATCTTGTTGCATTGTCGTTCGTGGTAGTTACCCAGTAAGGTAGTTTCATGAATACGAAGGAAGATGTCGAGCTTAAAAAATTTCCCCGTGCGGATGCCACTTGAACTTTGTCGGACCCCACCCACTTATCTACTTACTTCCAGGTTAGATGTGTGCATGAGTCTATCGTGTATGGGGCCGCCGTTTTGGTCCGCCGCTAGAGAAATATTGCAATGCTGATCGATCCAGAGTTCCGAGTGAGGAGAATGAGCAGCTCACGAACGGACGCCCACCCCCGTCAGACCGAGTCTTGATGGATCTAATCCCCAGTCCCATTACCGGTGCGTAGGCTTTTTTTTACCCAGTTCGGAGAAACGGACTTTCGAAATTCCATGACACTTTATCGTTACCGTAGCTTTGCTTGCTTGCTTGTTATTTCTCTATCCCCAAAAAATAAAACAAATAAAACAAAATAAAAAATGCAGTATCTATTCTCGATGTTTGCTGCGTGCTGACGTCGCCAGCCATCGAGTCATCGCGGTTCCGTTATTCCCCATCCTCCATATTCTCGCTGCTAAACATGAATTTCATAGTGGTATATAATAAATAAAGCCTGCCCGTTTCGGAGCCAGGGAATCCCAAGGAGGAAAAGCGTTAGGACCGACCTGAACGGTTCCAACTAGCGCTGCCATCTTTTTGCTCTCCGATTTCTGATTCATCCAAGCACCAACTATCGTGCGAATGTGCTATATTCAGTTGTCTCGTAGCTCATATAGCACAGCCGATTCACTTTTTCATGTTTCTCATACCCTCGGTCCTCATGTCTGTTCTCGTAATTCGCAGCTTGCCCCTCAAACGCTTATTCCGCAGGATGAAGATGGCACATTGTTGGTGTTGGGACTTCAGCTACCATGACTACATGCTAATAAATTTTCAAGCGGCTTGGGACTATCATCTTGTCTGATTGTGTCGTCATTCATCCGTATTGGGGCCTGTTGGATTATCATGCAAGAGCACAATTTGGCTTCGCCTTGCATCACGGCGCTACCTCGCCCTCCGTGTCCCTCAATGGGGTCAAACTGGAGTGAGCTTCCACCAGTTTGGCTCCTCGTGATTTTGTTGCCGCAAACGAGCAACTTCGGCTAGATTCTACCACTCGTCGTCGCTGTTCTCGTCGTCTTAAGACAAATCAGTACCTAAGTCCACTATCACCAACATGGGAAACTTTTACTCACCACTATCACGAACTTTGGATTTTCGTGCGGATAGAGCCTTTGCTAGGGCATCGGCCATGCTACCCTCTGGTCCAGCGGGGGTGACACCAGCTGGTGGAAGTCCACTACCATGAGGACCCGTGTCTGTCCCCCCTACTACAGCCGCGCTTCTATCTCGAATCTGGGTCCTATCCACTTTCTTGAGCGATTTGATACCTCCAGCCATTTGAATACCGGACAACATAGCGGAACGGCCGGTGTCTCCCGAAGGTAAAGCCGGCGCGGGCGCGGCTGGGGCATGGCCGGACTCGCGAATTGGGGGTGGAGGTGGAGGTGGCGGCGGTACTCCAGGGCCTGATAGTGGTAGAGGGGGTGGCGGAGGTGGTATTCCAGGGCCCGGGGGAGGAGGGGGCGGCTGTGCCCCAGGAACCGAAGGAGGTGGTGGTGGCGGAGGCGGGGGCGGAGGGATGCCAGCTCCGAACGCCGGGGGCGGTGGCGGCGGTGGCGGCGGCGGCGGTGCCGATGATTGTGGTACGGGTGATGGTGGAGCATGCCTCGGTGGAGGTGCCGGTGCCGGCCTTGAGGCTGCGGGAACAGGTGGCGGCGCCAAGGGATTGGACATTGGGGCCTTCGGTGGAAGCGAAGGAGGCGGAGGTAAACCCTGGGGCTGTTCACGCGGTGGGGGTGGGGGAGCATGGCTTCTCACCGGCGGTGGAGGCGGTACGTTGTTCACTCTCTGGCCTGTGAAGGCGGGAGGAACTGCGTGTTTGTGAGCGGCAACGTCGTCTTTGTCGTCTATCGGTGTCTTCGGCGGTCGTGGCGGGGGGGGAGGTCCTACGGGTGCGGCACGCGGAGGATCCACGTGGGCATATTTCCCGGCGTCGGGAAGAGCAGGCGGCGCGTTAAAGCGAGGACGTGGAGGTGGGGGTGTTGGCTCCTGGGGGGGTGTAGGCTCGCGCTGTACAGTCTCTAGCTTCCCAGATCGCCGTGGTTCCGGGGGAGGCGGGGGAGGTCCTCCCCGACGAGAGCCCGAAGACGAAGAAACGCTATCAGACGCGGGCCGTGCAGCGCGAGGTGGCGGCGGCGGGGGAGGCGGTGCTCGTGCATTTCCAGAGCTTCCCGTACTTACGATGCTTCCAGTACTCCCATTCACTGGCGGCATGGGAGGAGGTGGTAGCACCGGCGTCGCAGTGGCTGTTTTCTTCTCGTTCTCTTCCTTCAAAAACTCGACAATAAAATCCTGGTTGTCTTTGATAAAATCATCTGCAAGCCCCTGTTCGGATAAGAAGTTACCAAAGTTTTCCCGCCAGTTGGGATCATATGCCTCCAGCTTGGCAAACTCTGAGGCTGGTTTATGGTAGCTGTGTAGATTGAGCGAAGATGTTCTCGCGTGAGGCTGCAGTACCGGAAGACTGTTTCGCGGTGACTCGGGCGGCGTCGGGTTGGAGACGTGCCTATGACCCCCAAAGATGCTGCTGAAGAAGCCGCCAGCCTTGTGTTGCTGCTGCGTAGTCCCGCCGAAGGGGGTGTTTTTGGTGGCTTTGGAAGCGTTCTTTTCCCTGTCGTCCATCTTCTTCTTGAACTGTCTGGCCTCTTTCTCGTCGACAAAGGATAGACCAGCCCAGCATTCCTCGAGCTCAAAGGTGTGGAAGAAGGTCCGATCAGCATTGTAGGACCAAGTTTCGAAGAGTTCCTGGTCCCATATGACACCCCGGTTGCCAGGCTACGAGAGAAGGCGAAGAAGGTTAGCATGGACGCCAAGACTTGCCGTGGCTACGTGAATGCGTGAATGCGTGACTGCCGCGTGCTCACCGATATATCGACCATCTTGAGCCAATAGGTATTCCCCACCAGGTCATTGGCGAGGACTATGGCCCCTTGTCGTCCTGTGTAGGTCCATTTCTGCCTGTTCGGGTAGGCGACGTACAGTCTAGCGACAGCAACAGCCTGGATCTTGTTGGTCTGTTTTGGGACAAAGCGCTTGACGGTCTCCTTGTCCTCCTCGCTGAGGATGGAGGGCATTCTTGTCGAGGATGGGGAGCGTGGCGGGTGAAGCCAGCTTGTTCGAAGTCAATGGGAGACGAAGGGTTGGAGGAGATAGGGTCTAGAGTCGGTGTGCGAGTCGGTCTGTGGATTTTGCTGGTCGTAGAATACCCACGACGTAAAAATACGGGAGACACGATAGGCGGCACCAGAGTTGGCCCCCCTCCTCGGCACAGCAACGGAGATGGACGACCCCTCAGGCGATCACACGACCACACACACGCAGGGGCACTCGCTGGCGACGGGCGTGCTGCGAGCGATTCGGTTGTTTGGCGGGCGTGAAGCGGGCTGGCGGAGCGACAAGTGGGAGAGCACACACACAACACACTCTCTCTCTCTCAATTCGGGGATGGTGTGGGAAAATGTCGGGTATGGAGTCTGGAGGATCCAAGCGACGAATGCAACTGGATAATCCGACCTCGACGGGGCTCACTGCCTGCTTAACCTATGTAAGGAGGTAGTGTACCTGGCGAGGACAGGTCAATGGCGGATCTTGGAGGCCCTGGTCGATAGGCAGAGGCGTCGTGCAGGGGGCCTATATGGTAATACCGAGGAGCAATGGCATGCCTAGACGATGCGATATGAATGAATGTCGCGGCCGGGAGACGTTGATCGGTGTAGGTGTAACGGTGAGTTCCAGCGACGATCAGGAGGTTTGTTAGAGATAATGTAAGGGGGTAGGTAGTAGGTAGTGTAGTGTAGGTCAGGCACCTCGCAGGTACGAGGTAGGTACAGTGAGTCCAAGTGTTGCGGGCAATGTACGTGTACCTCTTGCTTCGTACATGACATGATCAGATTCGACCAACCAAGGAGGAGGCATCCCAACAGTTCTCCTTGGCGAGGGCAAGAAGAGCCACGTTTTTACCCCACCACCTGTTTCCATCGACACCACATAGGTACTTCGGTGTAAGTACCTCAGTCCTGTCTTGTATAGGCTAACCCATTTGAGTAAGGCCGACGAACGCCTTGAGTGCAGCACCGCCACAGCAATAATTCCACTGGCAACGTAAATAGAGGTCTCCAGCATCGATGTTCCAGATAAGGTACCTACGTCTCTGCACCTAGGTATGTACCTACTTACATGTTAGGTACCTACCTACCTACATGACGAACTCGTTGTTCGCATCGGCAGCTACATATCTTACTTACTAAGTACTTTATTATTATTATCGCTCGAGCTACGACGCGTGTATGTGTACGTCGCAGTACGACCGATTCGGGTTGGCTCTCTATTGCTATTGCCACACGCCAGGATTCGACAACAACCTGCTGGACAACTAGGCTGGTGATTGGGTCCGTCTCTTTTGTCATCACAGGCAACACGATCATTACTCCAGGCAGTCCTTAGCAATTTGTTTCGTTTATTTGTTACAATCGTACCATTAACCCCACTATAGGTATATCATTACAGGGCCCTCCTCTCCTCTGTTGCGTTGCAGATTTCACATGGACAGACAGACGCCTGCTGCTGCTGCTGCTGCTGCTTCTAGATAGGTCACCTCTTTACTTATTCAGTGCCTTCGCCTTCGCTTGCCGTTCCTCTTTCGTTCCCTCTTGTTCAGGCATGTTCTGAGGGATGGCCGGGCCTGGCGCTGCTTGGAATGCCGCAAACTGCTTGGCCTTGTCGACCGCCTGGCCTACTGGGTTTTGGTGTGTGTTGGTCTCGGATTTTTTATCCTGCTACGAGAGATTATCAGATACTGCGCTCCAACCGGACTCGGGAAGAAATGTTGGGGAAAGGGTCGAATTCGACGTGGTCTGGGCAACACGTACCTGAGTGGTAGTAGAGTCCGAAGGCATTTTGAAAGTCAGATGACGACAATTCTCTTGTCTATATTGTCTGATCTGTTTTTGGGTTCTGATTTTTTTGTCTAGGCAGTTACGTTGACAGTGTTGTATGATTCTTTTTAGAGATAGAGACAAGAGGAGTAAGAAAGAAAAGGTAGACTGCCTCTCGTGATGATGTCTTATAAGTAAACCGCAGCCTTGATCTGCCGTCATACAAGCTGCGTCGATGATGACGTATCTCGTACCGAAATCCCGTGATTCGGCGTCGAGGGGCGGCCGCTAACACCCCGGATGACGCGCAAGCCTCGGGATACACGCTTACGGTACGAAGAGGTACCTCAGGTTCCTTCCTTGGTCTCTGCTTGGTCAACACCAAGACCATCTCGTCTTGCTCACATACATGTATCTTACCTAATGTCATGTAACAGCGTCAACGCATCTCGCCAATACGCATCAACGTTCAATTGGGGAAAGGCAACTGTCGCCTGTAGCCTGTAGGTGCTTACTTGACCTACCTACCTAATTAGGCCCTGCTTAGGCAACTCTCAGAGGATCACCACCATCCTATCCTGTCTGATCGCAAGAGCCTCAGTCAGATCCGTCCCAGGCAGGCCGAGGCCGTTTGTCCGTGTGCTCGACCCAATACCAAGATGCACGCCATTGGCTGATCATCTCAACCCACGTCGCGCCCTCTCTCGCCCTGAAAGAGACGACGTGCCCCGCATGTCTGCGAACGACGCCCATGCTCCCCAACCAGTGAGACTATCACTGCCTCTGGTATGCTCGTGACATCCCACCGCCTATCCACCCACCCATCCGTTTATCAGCCTATCCGTCGGCCCATCTGTCGACATTCTCTTGAAAGCCGCGCTCCCAGTACGCTAACCGAACCGCTGCCGCTCTCGTAGGAGTACCAGCAGCACCTCTTCCAAGAACTCCGTGCCGAAGATGAACTCGTCGTCATCGCCAAGGGCCTCGGGCTCATGCGCCTCGTTACGAACCTCCTCCATAGCTACGACGCCGCCGGCAACAACCTCGTCATCGTCATCGGCGCTGAAGATAGGGAAAATGCCTGGATCGGCGAGGCACTGGCCGAACAGGCTGCCATCAGCATGGCGCCCAAGGCTAGGGGTCTGACCGTCGTCAATACCGACTTCACCAGCGTTGGCGCGCGAGAGAAAATGTATGCCAAGGGCGGCATCTATAGCATCACCTCGCGCATCCTCGTCGTCGACCTCTTGACCACCCTCCTCAAGACCGAGAGCATCACCGGCGTCGTATTGCTACACGCCGACAAGGTCGTCGCCACCTCGCTAGAAGCCTTCATCCTCCGCGTATATCGTCAGAAGAATAAGACCGGCTTTCTGAAGGCCTTTTCAGACAACCCAGACCCCTTCACCATCGGCTTCTCCCCGCTAGCCACCATGATGCGGAACATGTTTCTACGCAAAGCCTCACTGTGGCCTCGTTTCCATGTCACTGTCGCGAGTTCTCTCGAGGGCAAGAAGAAAGCCGAGGTGATCGAGCTCGAGGTCCCCATGACTGATGAGATGAACACAATCCAGCAAGCCATCATGGAATGTGTCGAGGTGAGCATACACGAACTCAAGAAAGGCAACAGTGGCCTAGAGATGGACGACTGGAACCTTGACAGCGCCCTGCTGAAGAACTTCGATGTCATGGTCCGGCGGCAACTCGACCCCAACTGGCATCGGGTCAGCTGGAAGACGAAGCAGATTGTCAGTGACCTGACTGTCCTTCGTGGCTTGTTGCACTCCGTACTGGCCTTGGATGCCGTCTCCTTTCTCCAGCAGTTGGACACTATTCACGCTGCGCATTCTCCGCAGCCTGGGTCCACGAGGCAAAACCAGTCGCCCTGGCTTTTTCTTGACGCCGCCAATACCATCTTTGGCACGGCAAAACAGCGAGTCTACGCCGCCAGAAAGGCCAATGTGGCAGCCTCAGGTTCCGTTGACTCTCTTCGTCCCGTACTCGAAGAGCAACCGAAGTGGGCTCTATTGGCTGAGATACTCGAGGAGATTGACAGAGATCTCTATTTTGAGCCGGCCATGCGTGGTGACTCGAATCAGACGATACTCATCATGTGCTCGGATACAGCGACCTGCCGCCAACTACGAGATTACCTGCAGACCATGCACGTGCAGCCCAAAACGGACGAAAACCCGAACCCGAAAAAGGAAGATCATAAACCCTCCGCTTCCTTCATGATGAGGAGAAAGCTTCGCAACTATCTTAATTGGAAGCGCGAATTCGCCAAGGTGAATCATGAGCTATTTTCCGAGAACCAGAAGGCCCTGGAGGGTGCCGTCGATCCAAGGTTGGCTCAAGGCTCCTACAAAGGGAGGGCTCCCGCAAACAAGAGAAGAAGAGTACGAGGCGGTGGTGTCGCCGGTGCCACAACTACCGGCCGGACGGCGAATGGCAGTGTTGCCCAATACTTTGAGAAGCCTGCTGAGGTAGCAGATCTCATGGCGGAAGTACAGATGCTAGAAGAGGAGGCACTTCAGAAGGCAGATATCGTCGCCGATCCGCTCGAGGACATGGACGAATATTTCGAACTCTATGATATGCAGGATCTTGTGGTGGTCCACGCCTACGATGGTGACCAAGATGAACACATTCTCGAAGAGATCCGACCCCGCTATATCATCATGTACGAGCCAGACGCTTCATTTATCCGCCGTGTCGAAGTATATCGCTCTTCGCATAACGACCGAAACGTGCGAGTCTACTTCATGTTCTATGGTGGATCTGTAGAAGAACAGCGGTATCTAGCGTCAGTGCGACGAGAGAAAGATTGTTTCACGAAACTTATCAAGGAACGTGCCAGCATGTCTGTGGTCATGACAACCGATGCGCACGGCGTAGAAGATCCCCAAGAAGCATTTCTACGAACCGTGAACACACGCATAGCCGGGGGCGGGCGCCTAGCTGCCACTGCCGAGCAACCCAGGGTTGTCGTTGACGTGCGAGAGTTCCGCTCCTCGCTGCCATCCCTATTACACGGTCGTAATCTAAACGTCGTACCCTGTATGCTGACCGTTGGGGACTACATTCTGTCACCTAACATTTGCATAGAGCGTAAGTCGATCAACGATCTCATCAGCTCATTCAAGGACGGGCGGTTGTATAGCCAGACGGAATCGATGTTCCAATACTACAAGAGCCCCATGCTGTTGATCGAATTCGACCAGAACAAATCGTTCACGCTCGAGCCCTTCGCAGACCTGTCGGGTAATCTGCGGTCGGTCAACCCCAACGAGGCGCCCTCGGACCTCCAGTCGAAGATCGTGCTCCTCACGCTCGCCTTCCCGCGGCTCCGCGTCATCTGGAGCAGCAGCCCGTATCAGACGGCCGAGATCTTCGAGAACCTGAAGACGCAGGAACCCGAACCAGATCCCATCGCCGCGGTGCGCGCGGGCCTCGACAAGGATATGAAGGCGGAGGACCAGGCGTTCAACCGCGAGCCCCAAGAGATGCTGGGCGTCGTTCCCGGCGTCACGCCCCAAAATCTCAAGACTCTCGCCCTAGAGACGGAGAATGTGCGAGAAGTCGCGAATATGACGGTCGAGGAGCTCGACCCCCTGATTGGGAAGGAGGCGGCGAGGAAGGTCCACGGCTTCTTTCATCGAAATTTGATTGACCTAGCGATGTGACCGTATAGAACTATGTGGCAGACATAGATAGAGACAGAGAACATGAGAACAAATCAATCTGCTTCAGTACGTTAAAATGACAAGACGACCACTACGCATGGATCAGATGTCTACTGGGGGGTAAATTCTATAGGCCATGTTGAAAGCAAATTAGGGAATCGTCTATAGAGGACGATACTCTGATGCATCTCAGTAGACTCCATAAGCCTAAAAATTGTTTTGGTGTGGGAAGAGGTTTCTTTCGAATTACAGGTTGTGTCACTAGCAGCAGTGGAGCGCTCGTAATATTGTGTGATATGATTAATGCGTCTGTATTCTTGCCTGAAAGGGCTCAACTAGCATGATCTTTATTCGGGAAAAAGTCAAAAGGGGGTATTGGTATCATGATATCGTACAGCCATTGCCAGGTCAGCTCTCCGCCCACTGCCTGCTCGGCTAGCTTTCTCGCACTCGCCCTCTCACTCGCATGCCGTCGTATCCTCGCGTCATTCTCGACCCCCCGTCATCCCTTTCATCCCCCACCCCTCAACGACACCTGCTCTGTTCTACTCGGCTCCGAGGCCCCTCAGATGCGGCTCGTCGTCGTGGCGTGGTGACGCCTAGTGCTCATCCTCGACCCGCCCATGCGCCGACGGCGGCCGCCGCAGTAGCCGCAGCTCAGGAAGCTGATGAGGATGTCGAAGAAGGCGACGATGCCGCTGATGATGGCGTGCAGGATGTTACCGATGCCGTTCACGATGGCCATTAGGACGGAGCCTATGGTTCGGAAAATGCTTGTGATCTAGAGGCGAGGAGGGGGGCGGTGTTAGTTATTTTTGTTTTCTCTCTCTCTCGCGCGCGCGTTTATGATGGGGATGGGAGGAATGTTGGGATGCGAGGATACTTACGCAGCTAACGACGGCGCCCATTTTGAAAAGATGATGTTGATTTGTTGTGTAGGGTGTTTTATTGTGGCTTTGGGTTGTGGAGGGAATCGAATGGTTTCGATGGTCTAATAGTGGTGGTAGCACAGGTTGGGATTGCTTTGTTTTGTGTAGTAGGTATATATGACTGGTAGGTCACGGTGGTTTGTAGATGTGATGTGGATTGGTATGATAATAGGAACTATGGAAGGAGTATCAGGAACCACGAGTCATAGCAGACTCTTATATACCTTTTCATAGCATGCATAGGACACAAAAAGAAAGAAAAAACACTCCCATGTGGCTCTGACGCACTACGCGGTATTTGCCAATCAAAATCATAAAAACAGGGACTTGTCGTCCCGTCTGTCTCTTTCTGTCCAGCACGGCCCAGAGCTGGAAGGGTAAGGGGGACGTATCGGAGGAGACCACGATCATCGTGCATACCGTACCTCTCTACATGGAATTTGCTAACGCAGAGGTGCCAAGTCCAAGGAAGGAACACGAACTGGATACATGCTGCTGGGCTGGCGGGCAATGAGTTAGGTCATCAGATCTACCCAATGGAACTCAATGGAGGGCCATAACTGCCGAGGAAACGGGCTGCTGTGACGCGCTTCGGACACTGAGCGGGTGACGTCAGATGTAAGTCGACGTCATAGACCGACCACTCTCCCTCCCATGTACCCACCTAGGTACCTCCGAGTATATACGCTACCCGTCACAATCGCCATCGACACCAAAACGTTTGTTTCTTTGGGAAATATACACTTGCCTAGGACCTACCTAACCTCCATGTACCTGTCTCGCCTGTTCTCTGCCCTGCATAAGGTAGGTATGTACCCAGGGGAGGGGATCCGGCGTAAAAGGTCCGGTGGACGTCATCGTCATGTGGCGCTCAGCGGGACTTTTTACTGTTTTGCCAGAAATGGAGGCGGCAAGCCACTTCAAACACGTTTCTGCTATGGAAATAGTTAATTTATCTCTGCAATGTATTTCTATCTCAACGTAAATATGACGTACGAGGCCACCGAAAGATGAACCGGCACCTGATACACAAGTTGACATGTGCGAAGTACTACTGCATTCGTAGTCATAGTACTAAGTACCTTCTTGGCTAATGTACTCGATCTCTAAACCTTGTGTGAAACCTGGGGACATGGCCAACCCTGTCAACTCTGACGCAAACTTACATAAACCAACAACCCAACCATCACCACTGGTACTTGAGTATTTAGCCAACGCCACCCATCCCCCTCCCGAATTCCTGATTTCCCCCTTCTCTCTTTTAGCATGCTCGCCGAGGCAGTCGACCGTAAACCCCATCTCCTTCCTCTTGTTTGCCGGAGGTCGGGCAGGCGGTCGGCTCCCGTCGTGGCAGTACGGATAGTTTCCACGATGGGATCAAAGAGTTGAGCGATCGAGCGACCTCTTCGCCTCGCTCCTCTTCATGACCCAAGACGGCACCCCCCAGAGCACCCCGTCCGGGCCGCGGTTACCGGTCCCCCGTGTCGCGAAGCGCCTCGGTTGACGCCGGGCCAGATCTTCAAACGTCTGGCCTCGCAGTCTCGAGAGTCGACTCCGACCTTGGCCGCCAATAGTGTTTGCGCCGATGCGCGCGTCGACTGATCCATTGATCTCGAGAGGACGCTTCGAGCCGTGTCCGAACATACTCCACGAAGCCAGGCTTACCACGCTCCGTGGCGTGTCAATCGATATCTGAAGCTTTGGAAACACGCTCGACCGCCTCGGTGGTTTTGAGCACCGTCTCCGAGCCGCTCCAGTCCCGAATACAGCTCAGCACGCTTCTCGATCGACGCAATCTGATCTCGACGACACGCTCCCTACCTACGGCGGCACCCCTCGCCCTCCTATCGTACTGCGCAGCTTCCGCGCCCTGGCGCCTCCGAATCGAGACGGTAGAAATCTCGAGTGCAGAGTGTTTTGCGCGTGTGTCTGCCGGTGTCGACGAACTGGCGTGAACCTCGCCTTGCGGTGCTTGATAGTCATATCGCCCGTGACGAGGCGACGCGCCTTCTCCGCTGTTGCGACCCCCGACCCCTGGATTCGATCGATTTCGAGTCTCTTCAGAGATGATTAGCCGGTTCTGCTGGAAGCGCCTGCGAGTTGGGAAGACGAGGGTCTTCATCTCTCTCCACACCCCATTCTCCTCTACCGCCTTTTCCGCTCTTCACTCGACAACTCAGGCCGTCACTGGCTCGTCCAACTTACCTGGTGACGCGTCTCAAGAGTCGGAATAAACTGGTCATTGTCTATTATTCCTTCCGCCCGACAGGAAAAGTTTATCAAAAAGTGCATTGCGAATAATCACGCTACGATGAAACCAGATTGTTATCAATTTCACGAACGCCACGACATTATGAGACTTTGGATCTTATCAAGATTGGGTTCTGCTGTCGAACTAATTCTTTGTTTACACCTCTGTATCATATTCGACATTTAGATACTGATTCTTCGACTCCCATCATCTGCTCCCCAGCAAGCGGGGGGCGGAAGAAACGGGTTCTCGAGTTTCGGGTCTTTATTGTGACTCCTTCCCCATCGATCAATCGTCGCTCGAGACGCGAGGAGCATGGATGGATAACGTGGTTAGCATGGCGCTTGGTAGCCCAGTGGTTTGATTCCATCGGCTAGTCTGTTGGCAACTTGGCATATATAATTAGCTGCTCATGGTCAACGTCAAATGGCGCCTCCGGCTCTCGGGGACGCCTGTCCATGAGGGCTATCTACTCAATAGACGGCCGCTTTTTGGCACAAGCAACGCGCGTTCCCATCGTGTCTTATCTAAGTCCTGTTGAATGGTCATAGTACAGTGTGTCGTGACGATGAGAATGTCTTCTAGCTATGTGTTTAGAGGAGCAATTAGTTGAAATGACACCGTATATGCAATTATAATGCTTGCGATCCCAAGCGCCGTGGCCTAGTCACTACTATAATGATTTTGAGCTAAATGGGTGTTAATCGTATATGATAAATGGGATCGTATCGGTCCCGATATACTTGCCTATCGAAGCTTGAACCTATCTAGAGAGGCAAAAATGTCAAGACAGGCAATGGGACACAAAAGGAATATTCTAAGAAAACACTTTCGCCGTGATAGATTGGGTATCCATGTATTCATACGTACATACCTACGCCGTCTTGAACTATCTGTATATAACCTAAACATGGGAAAGTGTGCCCCGACAACGACGGAGTAGATGCAACTGAACGCTGAAATCGACGAAGCAAAGGGTAATAAAAGCTCTGGTTCACTACTCGGTGGCTGGAGAGAAAAAAACCCAGCAGCAAATCGACGTCAAATACCCCCTTGTACAACTAAGTCTTGCCATGAAGTACATTGCAAGAAAGAAGACGCTTAGACAGAAAGGTGTCGTCGTCGAATAGCAGCTGGATTTTAGAACGTGCCTCGGACACCCGTCTTCTCATCGATATGCCGGTAGCGCGCCATCTCCTTCCTCTCCTTCAGCAGACAGAGCGCAGCAATGACGACCACGGCGTCGATGCCGACGACGCCGAACAAGGCCGTGAAGATGTTGTCGATGAACGTGTTGCTGAACTGCGACAACGGCATCGCGCAGCCCGTCATCAGGGCCGCCGACGCCGGGCTCGGACAGGTGGAGTCCGAGTGGAACGGCGGCGAGGTGCTGTTGAAGTAGCCGCAGCACTCGAACTGGGAGAGACAAATGCATGGTGAGAAACAGCGAGTCCCGTCCGAAACGCCCTCACTCAGGGGGCCGAGAATGCGGCTGTACTTACGGAGATCTGCATGAGGCTCTGGACAGCGGGGGGCTGCGCCACCCATAGATTGGAGAAGGTGTCCTTGATCCGCAGCGTGAGGATCCACAGCTGGAGGCCGATGGCTAGCGAGAAGATGGCGTCGACGACGACCAGGAAGACGGCCGCCTTCAGCCAGGTGCGGCTACTGGTCGCCAGGGCCGGCAGGGTGCAGGCGAATGCGATGAAGGTGAAGATGCCATTACCGATGCCAGCTATAAGAAGAAAAAAGTCAGCGTCTGTCGAACTACGTCTCCCCTCTTCATAACTCATCCGCGTTGCCTCCCTCCCCCCTCCCCCCATCCTCGCTCACTCACTCACCCGAGAAGGGAAATTGCTGATACAGGAGATCGCGGGCGGCCATGTGGCCATCGGTCGGCGCGTCGAAACATGTCTTCTGTACGATGACGGAGAAGCCCAGGATCAGGGCGCCGGTTGCCACGAAGAGGATGTCGATGCCGACGAAGGTCGCGAGCACTTTGTTGACCATCTTGGGGGTTTTTTTTTCGCTACCAGATGGAGATCGCGTAAGACCTCGGTTTCCCTTTTCTTGTTCCTTCTCTTTTTCTCCTTCCCTTTCCCTCTGCAAATACGATATTCTCTCTTTCTTTCGGACCAAGAATAGAGCGTTCACGAAGTCCGCCGCCGCTGTCTACTCTTCTCTGTAGTCCTTTTTTCTGTCTTTCTCCAAGCGCGCCTTTTCTCCTTCCGTCGAAATATTGCGTTTTAGTATAAGAATCGACGGCCGGCGTCCTCGACGAATAAATAACAATAATAATGATGATAATAATAATAACAAGTGGCGATCCAGCGACAGAGAGAACGGAAGCGTCGAAGATGAATCGACGGAGTGAAGGCGATGGGATGACAACAACGGTTACCAAGGGAAGAAGAGAAATGAAAAGGAAGAGATGATAGGTAGAGGTGCCTGACCTGGACAGATCAACAAGAACGAGATGAAACGGGAAATGAACGACAACACGGAAACGCAAGCGCCAGACACAGCAAAGCCTCGAAACCAGAGCCTTTTTCTTTCTATTGCTAGATACGGTAGGTACTATATTTACACTGGCTATTAAGGGGGTAGTAGAGGGGACTGGCTACACTAGGTACCTCCAATCGAACACGAACGTCTTCTCGGGAGACGAGACGCTCTCCGTCAGAGCATAATGACCTGATCCCGTCTGTCCATCCATCGCCTACACTACCTACACCAGAGCGCATCTCTCAAAATATCTACCTTCAGATTTATCACAATGCCTGTACGGAGTAGTAGTGTACCTAGGTAGGCGGTCTTTATGGTACAACTCAAGACGGTTTTGGTTTCAAAGTGGCGTTGATCAGGGGGCGTGCTGAGGCAAGATGTGACCAGGTGCGACAAATGCGGTGCTGGGCGGGGGTCGGGTGCGGCGGTTTGCTCAGCCAATTATATTCAATCCCTTGAGCGCCTCATAGGTAGCCTAGAATTGACTGTCAATAGAATACAGATAGGATAATGTATTGGTTAGGTATGTACTCTTTAGTTCTTTAGGCACTCCTTCATACCTACACTTAACTTACCACCTACTACTCAAAGCTTGCAAACATACGAAGTTACTACTCACACTATCAAAAGTGCCGTCCAAAATTCCCAAGTGCGTCTGCTGAGTACATCTTAGCTCAGATTTAGGTAGTTCATGATGCCAACTTGGCTACCCTTGTGAAGTACTTAATGTTGGTTACGGTATAGTCCATTTCAGGTTTCTCGATTGGCTTGGTTTCACCAGCAACTTAGGTTGCTAAGCACTAGATTAGCTTATAAGTAAACAGTTGCCCATCCCCGTGGGGGCCGACGCGATGATATCCGATAATCCGGCACATTCGCATGTCAATTCATTCTCTTGATAAGAAAGTATGATGATTTCAAAGTAGGTAATTGAGTACTCAGCATAGGATATACCCATCATGGAGGTCCGCTACCAAGATCTCAAAGCATGACTGGCAAGACTTGATGCAGCATATGATGTTATCTGTCGTCGCAAGTCCGACCGAGGTGTGATTTGGGTCTCCGCATGTGTCGAATCGAAGAGGTGTGGCTATTGGCGTAGTGCGGCAGATTGGCATTCCTGCGTGTCTCGTACCAGCATGGCGGATTATCCCAACCAGTCCTGTAGACTGTAGTGTAGTCTGATTTTACTATGTAGAGATAGAAGGATACCATAGGTATACAAACAATGATGTACACTGGAACAAAGACGAATATACCTAACTTGGCACTCAAGATAATACCTACTTACCTTGGTGATGTAGGCAGACCAGACAGAACTGAATGATTCGCTTGTAAACTGGGCTTTGGACTTGTCTTAAACCGACAATTTGCAAAGGATCGTTGAAACAGGCCAGAGGCTTTGGTCACAAACATAGGCTCATAGTGTAGTGTTGTTGTTCCTGATTTCTGAGTAATCATGTTGCATGACTCTCGGTGATCAGAGTCGAAATTGGCGGTGAGGCCTTCGAAGTCCCCGCATGAGTATGAGCTACCGACCTACCTACCTACACGCCCTTGAACCATACGCCTCGTCTTTCGACCCCTTTACACAATGATCACCTGGCCATCGCGCTCGTAGGTCATCTCCACATAACTCGGAAGGGCCAACTCAGTAGCATGGGCGCGCTACTGAAGACGGCGGGTGCATCATGTGGGAAAATGCCTACCGCGTACTCTCTAGACTAGGTATTTGCATATGTATGGCGCGCGATCACAGATGGCAAACTAGATTCGCGGGAACTCTTGCGCCACCTCGGATGCCGGTAGGGCTTGTGCCACTTCCCATGTTGGCTGTCGAAACGCCCCGTCACCCAATGCGAGCGAGACACCAAGATTTCGACAGCGATAAACAGACCGGTGGATCGACATCTCGAGGGTCTTGGATAAGCGAAGGCACACCGTGGACGCGCGCATCAACCACTCATCACGGCTCTGCAATCCTTACTTACTGCAGTCTACAGGTACTGTACCGGCAGCACTAGCAGTTGGTGAGTGTCTAAGTAATCTATGCCACCCAAAATCTCGGAACTTGGAACTTGGGACTTGGGCGTTAGAAGAAGAGGGTTGCCGTGATGAGCACTGCTTCCCACCCACCCGGTCAACCCATGCCCGATCCCGCTCCGATCACTGGGCCAGTCTGCGCCGTGGTACGCAGTTTGCCAGAGGTATGTCTGTCTGTGCAGAAGACTGAAGGCACAACTCGGCGCTACCTGAGGGAACATCCGCCGGCTCGCGGGTGGCTTGCTTCCGAGACGTACACTCGTCAAATCAAGTGAAGGTGGGCAAGATGATGGGTAGTTCACGGCCTGTCGACTAACAAAATTTTCTTTCTTGCTTGCCCCGTTCATGATCGATACTTTTAGATGCTTACCTTCAAAAATTAGAATCACAACACCATCTTAACCTCAAGTGCCACTAAGATGTAGGTAGGTTAGGTACCTCTTCTTCATACTGCTCCCGCTACACTTCAAGTAAGGTAGGTACCTACGAGTATGTCGGTCCTATGACTAGCGCCCCTCAAAACGGGATTTGGAACGGCTCTTCGAACATGACAGGTTCCCTCAGGGGCAATGTCCCCATACTTCTCTACGCGACATCCTTGAGTGAGAGTTGGAAGTCGTTACCTATGATATGATAGAGCATTTCGCCAAACCAATGTGGGCAAGTTTCTTCAACCGCAAAATCCTGGGGAAATATTAACGCTTTGCCACTCAGGGATTGGATCGGCCGCGAAGCTCAACCTGCTTTCTGCTCTAGGTATCTCCATATCTCTATTAAGTACTTACCTACCTAGGTACATAACTAGCGCGGATACACTTATGACCTACTGGTGTGGATGGGTATAAAAGCTACCTTTTGAAGTCTTTGCGCTAGACAAGGCTCCCGGGAGGCGCTTCATAGATGTAGCCAGGGGGGTTTTTCCGGCCAAGTCCTGGTGGGCGATATACATCTTACGTGGTGGGTCAATGATTTAGCGTGCCAAGTATACCAGAGGTAGGTAGGTTTTACTGGCCTGATACCAAGTACACTCCGACACTAAGGCTAGGTACCTGTCTAGTACTTCGTAAAGGCGTATCAAATGTTGCACTAACTAGATGTACCTGAGTACCCGGTAAGTACATACCTATAGAGTACACTGTACGTTAGCGCTTCGAAACCGCGATCCAAGCAAGAAATAGGAGCTGGGTTGGTCGGCCTTATTTCATATTATTTTCTTCGGCTTTTCTTACGCCGCAGAATCCCAGCTATAAAATCTCCCCTCCCGCGCCAACCAAGCAAATAGTCAGTTCAAATGCACCTATGTAACTACCTGGTATCTAGGCCAGGTATTATAGATACACTAACCGCCGTGAATGCTGGAAATCACGCAATACTACTTCGTAAATTGCCTAGGTATTTTATGTATTCCAATGGGCATGCTATGATCCAGGTTTCCTCTTAGCTACATGTAGACTGTCCCAGGCTGGATAACCTGTACCTTATGTAGGTATATTGTTCACTTCCCATCCGGGTACTGGGCTCTATTGGGAACAGTCATCAAAACGCAACGTCAGTAAATTGTCCCCCAATGTTGCCTACATGATGCAGGTGACGGCCTCCCCTTGTTCCGCATTGACACTCCCGAGGTTTGTTTCGTTGTCTTGCAAGGAGACAATCCTGTGGCTCCGCTTTTCCCCTCGGGGCGTCCAACCTCTCCAATATTAAGGTCATGGGTCGTTCGAGGTCAAGGTGTGCGAGGTGTAGCAATAGGCTTGTGGATCAAAATTTCACACATCTCCGTCTCTAGCTTATCCGCTGGCTGCTCTTAGCCAATAAGGCACAGATATCTGTCATCCTCGCATAGGTAGTATCGACGTGTGTGTACTTCGTAGGCACCTTGACCCTCACTCGATCACGCACTACCTACAAAGATCTCAACTGATTTCCGTAGAGGCGCTAGAAGAGGGTAGTGCTGAAGTCGACATAGAGCGGACCACCCGGCCTCGACACCCCAGGCTCTAAGGCAGAGATCAAGGTCACTACTTCGCAGGCACTGCATACTATCTTTCCAATCTCCTGCACCGTTATCATGGTGGCGGCTATCTAAAAGCACGGCAGGGGCACATCGGTGAGCAATGGCGGGACTGAGTATGTATTCCTTTTTTATAAGACATTGTAGAACGTTGGCGCAATCGAAGCCTTAGCATACACACTTCCAGAAAATTACATATAATTTTCTCCTCGACGAAGAAGACGTTCGCGGCTGGGACTTACGAGGGGGGAATAGCGGCTGTCTGGAACTCGTCGCCTACACTACCGTAGTAGGAGGTTGGCGATAGGTACCTACTTTCTTAGTTGCGAAGTAGCGTAAGGTTCAACCAATACCTCCTTGTCGTTAAGGAAATAGTGGGAAGTCCTAATCTGGAACACTCCCAAAGGGTCAACCTGCTTCGACGTGATTGGCCAAGGTAAATAGAGCATAGTGCTTCCGTTCCCTGCTGAATCCCCATGCCGGCCGCTTGTGGGTATGAGGTGTACCTACTGGAGCTGGTATCGATTAAACTGTGTGGGGCGATATTACTGTGACAAAGGGGAGCCTGTCGACATTAGCACGGTACGGCGCCGTACCCCGGTACACCAGATGTGCTGTGATAAATGACGCCTTGGCCAGCTGGCATCGCCCCCAACTGAGACTGACGACCAGAGCATCGGTAACGCGGAATAAGCCCGAAGCTTACCGCTTAGGTATCTCCATGATTTATCGCTCATTACGGTCACATGAAGACTCCCCAAGGACTTGAGAAGTAGGTAGTGTATACTTCGTAGGTATGATGGGAGTTGAAGCACCCGCCTTGTCCTCTAATATACCAGATATGCTGCATATGCTGCACTAAGCATGCTAGATCTTACACGTATGTTCTCGCCACCTTGATACATCGGGTAGTCAGTTGTGTGTACCTAGTAGGTATTCATTTGCCTTACACGTCAAGCAAAAGGTGAAGCCTTAAGCATAGAGTCAGCGCTAGCAAGTCCCTTCCCATCCATGTTCGGTACTTTTTATACAACTTGCCGTGGGTAACTACGTATTTATTCCAAATTTGTCGTGAGAGATCCTGAGTAACATAACCTTTCCGCGCACCCGTAGGTCACTACTGTATAATACAAGTTAGCAGCCAGCAGTATACAGTCTGTACTTCGTACTGTCTATAATATCACTCCCATGTTTCATAACTTATTGCTTTTCTGGCTATCTCGTCCTTCTGCTCCTTAGTTGATATTCGTATGTTACCTATAACACAATGCCGTTACCGAATAGTGTCTCTCCATGGACCAGAGCATCGGGACCTGGTACATGTGCTTCACTCTTCCATCTAACGTGCAAATACCCCACAAGCTTTGGTCTCGATGGAAGCAAGGGGACGCTTCACAGCGCATGCTTTAAGTACACGATGATCCCACTGCCAGTATGGCAGAACGATCGGCTTACAAATTAACGGTGTCTTCCCGTTTACCAATTACCTACATGTAGAGCGCCACTGGATAACGGTCGGTCTATTAGAATGTTCCTAAGCACTGTAGTGTTAGGCATGTTCGTTAAAAGCCAGAGCAAGTTAAACAAATCGTGGAAATGGAACATCAAGTTAGACTAAAGGCATAATTACATTTGTATTTGCTAACTTCATACCTTTTTATGTGCTGCACTAAGTATCGAGGTAACTTGAAGTCGACCAGGTAAGATCTTAGTCCTGGTCCAACCATGAGAAGCAAGCAGAGATAGGGACTTACATAGAAGATTGGAATGCATATAGTTTTTTTAGTTTGAATACATTGATTAGAAGTAAGTGAGGTAGGTTACCTCGTGTAGATATTAGAAAGCTTTCTTTTTTCCCCTCTTAACTGATCTGTATCATCGGCCGGTAACAACTCATGCCCACAGGGCTGAAGGGGAGTTGACTTCGGCAGCTGGCTGACAGTAGTGGGACTCCTAGGTATAGTAGGTGTAGTGTACAGTGCACACTACACTAACCTAGATGGGTCTCTATCAAATTTGTCAGTCCAACTCAAATTCTTAAGTAAGAATGTTGAACAATGTGTCTTACCTTGATTGGGCTCCTAGCGGCTCAGATCTGCGATCTCACTGGCTGCAGGCCTAGTTCTTATGGGCGCGCCTGCCAGCCATGGCAGGTAGTGAGCAAGTAGTGTATCTCGAGAGCCGTATGTCGCGCCAGCACTGCCTACCAGCCTGTTGTTTCTTACAAGTAATTAGTAGATTAGGTACGTACGTACGTAAGTATACATCTGACGCGTAGGTATGTGCTTTTGCGGCTGGAAAAATATATTTCATCGATCAACCAACAAATTGCTTATCTACACCACGTGTACTCCATTATTTATCCCACCATTCAAGCATACCGCACAGAGGAGGTACCTAGGTAACGAGGACCAGTATGTCACAATATTGATGAGATTGCTGAGTTATCAAGAGCAAGGAAGCCGCGCACACAGTGTTCAGGAACGCGGACCCAAGATCAAATCACAGGCGGGCCGGAGTGGTCAATCTTGTTCTGTCGTGTATGCCCCACTCTTGGTTCAAGTAGAGTAGCATCACTAGTCATTAGCATGTGCAGTAGTTGATGCAGCTGCTAAAACAGTAGCTCATTGGTTAGAGGACATGTTTTGTGGTGTTCTTTCCGTTACAACTGGAGGTGGTGACGCCGCGAGAGCCCACAGTGATACCTAGGTACAGTCCTGTACCCACTAGGCTAAGTTGGGTAGCGCGTTTTTGACTGTTCCTTCGCGCTGCCCACCCAAGGCACCTAGTACAGTAGGTGCAATACGGTGCGATCCCGGGACCAATGAGATTGACCGCAGTTTACAGTGCTGGACACGGTAGGGAAGTAGCCTCCATATCTATGCATCCACCCACCCACACTCCCTCCATCCTCACCTCCGGCTCTAGCATCCACTGCCACCCCCGCCGCAGCTTCCCAGCGGTCTTTCCACAGCACAGGTGTCTGGCAAGCCCGATGTGCGACAGAGAAAAGGCCTAAAAAGCCCGTGTGTTACCTTAATTACCACCTCGCTATCCTCTTTTCAATCATCCCGCATTCACCTTTCCTGATCAATCACCCAAACCCAAAAGCGATAAGAAAAAGGAAAGGCTCGACATCTGACACCCGAGCAGACTTTTGGGCTTTTCCTATACAGGGGAAAGTGTTGCTCAGTCAAAGCAACAGCAAGCAGTTGATCAAGGGCCGTACCGACCTGCTACGTCGAGCGTTGGGTACGAAGCAAGGCGAATCCAAGTTGCAGGTACGTTGAGCTTTTCTTTTTCCTCTTGATCTTTTCGAGGCTGGACCAAGTGGTCAAACGGCCCTGCACGGTTCACGGTCCTACGCGCCCACCGTCCAGCAAGGGCAGAGGGAACAGAGCCAGAGGTGAGCAAACAACAAATGAGACGGGCGAGTCGGTTGCATCGCGTCGTGTTGTGCTGTGTCGCATCACGCCGCATCGCATCGCATCGCATACCTGGTCTGTTCGTTTGCCCGGTGGCTCGCTGGCTCGTTTCGTTCGCTCGTTCGTTTTCTTTCTTTTCCCACCTATCGCCCTTTGGGACAAGGTCAGCCCGCCGCCAAACCCTCCAGAGCTCTTCCAGCCCATCCCATTCTGCCCTACCTACCCGACTGGGAACCTACCCTACAAGGCAAACACCTCATCCCTCGAACCTATTATCTTCGTCCGTCATTCCCAGCAGGCAAGTGAGTACTTCCCGGTATATGCCACGATGCTATAATACACCCATCAGAGCCGACCACGGTTGTTCCTATTGTCGTGATACCGGCCTCGGTACTTCCTGTTACTACTGTCCTCTCGAGGCGTGCCCTTCTGAAACCAATTGCCCTTTACCATTCACTTCGCCGTCTCCTCGCTCAATCCACTCCACTCCACAATCAAGCGCGCATGCATTGTCTGCCACCTCCGCCCTCTGCCTATCCACTCCGCTAGGTATCATCCCCAAGTACCTAGGTACACTATAATACACATACAACATGTACATACCTGCCAAGTACAACGCTTGGTACTCATAAACTCGAGGTACCTACATCAACAATCAGTGCATCTAACAATCTTGGGCCATACAGCGCGATATCCCACACCACGCACCTGGCCACTGCTCCTCCAAAGCCTGCCTACCTACCACCTTGGTAATACCACTCAAACAAAGGAACGGCCTAGGGTCTGGGAAGTTCTTCGGCACTCGCCTCCAGTCTTGTTCCGTCTAGTACTGCACACCAGACTCGATACAGCAGGCGCCCCCAAACCAGGATTCTGCGACAAGATTCCAGCCTACGACAACTGAGCCTCTCCGCTCAACGCCAGATCTAGTATAGGCCATCAGCACCACGACCAAAACAGTATCTCCACCATTTTTGCCTGTTTCGTTCGTGATACCATCCAGCACCTATCCCGCAATGGCAGACATCACAGACCAGCACGACCAGACCACTCCCCAGGAGCTAGACGACAGTCACGTCGGCAATGGCAATACTGCAGCCACCGAGAACCGCGGCGTTAAGCGTCCGCGCAATAGCATTGCTGACGACGATGACGATGACGACGAGAAGGGCGGGCGCGAACGGCGCAAGATTGAGATAAAGTTCATCAGCGACAAATCGCGTCGCCACATTACTTTTTCCAAGCGCAAAGCTGGCATTATGAAGAAGGTATACTACCTACACTTCTTTGACACCTTTTCATGGAAAAGCGCCCGCGTTGGACGCGTTTCTGCGCCATAAACTTTGAATACAGTCTTGTCATGGAACGAGTGTTAACTCTGTCGGAACTAGGCTTACGAACTTTCCGTACTTACTGGCACACAAGTACTACTCCTTGTGGTATCCGAAACTGGTCTTGTCTATACATTTACCACACCGAAACTACAACCGCTCGTGACAAAGGCAGAGGGCAAGAATCTGATTCAGGTTAGCGCACCCGTTTTTGCCAAAGCGATGCATGCTGTAGGAAACTGACAACGCGGCTGCAGGCTTGTTTAAACGCGCCAGAGCCGAATCCTGGCAACGAGAATGGCGTCGACGATTCGAATCAAGTCGAATCGCCCGAAGAACCGCCCAATTCACACCTTCCCCCTCAGACCAGCCGGCCTGGGATGCCACAGAACCCACATATGCCAGCTAGCTATATGCCCAACGTCCCCATGGATCCTCAGGCCATGGCGTACCAGGGCTACGTACAGCGCAACGCCCCTCCTCCCTATGGCATGCCACCGCAATCTGGGATGCCCCAACACTCTGCTCACCAGTCTTAATTGTCATCTCGACGGTGACCTTCCGCCCTGCGCTGATACCCCGAATATAATGCATTGATGAGGCTCTCCTTCTACTCAGGCATTCTTCATCCAAACTATAATTGTGAAGCTACGGTGGCCCGGCGTTGTGTGGTCATCGTAACTTCTCCACAATGTGAATTTAGTTTTCTCACCCGATTTCCAATCTCATCTTTCCATACTTCACTTTTGGTCTTGAGTTTTGCTCTGTTCTATGGCCCACCTCACAATATTCCCGCACTAGGTACTGAGAAATATCACTGCCTTCCAGTGACCTTTGCCCAACAGTGACAACAACTTTGATTGGAGGCAATGTCGATCCATTCCACCTCGCCCCTAGTATTGGTGGCAGTCTGTCGTCATGGATTCTTTTCTCGTCTCGCTTAAAAGTCAATGTGGCAGGTACGCCCACCGGCTTCCGATCCAGGAGTTCACCAGACGGCGAGCCTTTCCATAACAACTGTTATGGTGACTTGTGCTCTTGGCGCTATGCATCTGCCTGGCCTCTGACCCTTGTACCCTACCTCTCTCTTTAATGTGATGCCAGATTGCCTGGGACTCAACTCGATCCCATAAAGGCCTGGAGGATTCGTTTTTCCCACCGCAACAACATGAGGGTTTCGATGGGACGGATGCTTCAAAAAAACGGAAGTTATTACTTCCTCGAAGGCATTATAGCATTGACTACATTCCAAGAGCATGTGGACATTCGACCGTACACTCGGTATCCAATATCGAGGTCTCCAAACATTTGGGGCGGTCTTTTCAATCGACGCCTCGGAATTTCATGGAACCCCGGGATTGATGTTCTTCTGAATGCTGGAAAACTGTGTGACCACTAATAATTATATGGCGGCGATGAATGTAACTTTTCAACTACGTGGATCGACGACATGCGACCTTGATGGGAAGATTGATGAGTTTTTACGATATGGACGGACCGAAACGACCACAAAATCCAAAAATCTCAATTACCTGGCCTTCTCTATATAAATCTCTCGAGAAACGAGGTCAATTTTGAGGGTCTTTACCCCTATCGCCTGATCGCACTTCAGCCTTGTGTGTGACCATGTCTTGGAACCATTTGACTTGGACGGTTGAGATTCTGCTTACCCACCTCACTGGTCGATCGAGAGATCATAGCCGGTGACGAATGGATCCTCCGTGGCCCAGCACATCCCAGCGAACAGCTCCTACATACTCATCTCGACTGGCAACACCTAGTCTGTAGGACTTGGATCTTGCATTCAAGTCATAGAAGTAACGAGAACCAAGTGAATTCCCAGAGCAATACATCGATATAGGAGGCAGGTCATCATGAAGGCGATTTGTACCATAGCATCATCCCTCTATTAGATTACTATTAAGACCAAGTAGTAGTAATTGAGCTTCATATTTGAGCAAGATTTCTTTCCTCTGCACAGAGTTATCTGAAGCTAAAAGCCGGTATGGCGCGGTAACGAACGCACTAGCGGAAGCAGCACTGTCTAGCAATAGGTATTCAAGGAGAGTACTTTGCTCCTGTATGGGGCCAGTTTCTATGGCCTTCGCTGCTTGTTGCCAATCTACCTTGCTGCAGCGGGGGGAGGGAGATATCATTGCGGTTGCACTCTAGTTAAGGTTACTCAAGATATGATGCTGTTTCCAATTTTTATGACCACCCGAGGCGTATACGGCCAGGTTTCGTAACAATTGCTGCGTGAATACCGGCTTACCTCAACTGTAGAAATGTATAAAGCGACGATGAAGATAGACGAGAGAGCAGTGGTTGGAGGTGGGAAGCGCATCTGGATTCTGAACTTGCCGAGGTAAGCAATTATAAATCTGGCTGTGAGGCTGTGTGTGGTAGCGAAGTAAGTAAACTAGGTAAGTACATATGTCAGACAGGCGCATCACGGGCTTAGTAACTAGAGACAGCCGATAACGTACGTCTTACGCCGGCTGGTCGCCGTGTTAAGATCTGCTGCGAGTGGATCGAGACATCGGTTCCAGGGCTTTGACTAAAAGCTTCGGCTATGTATACGCGGGCCGTACCTCACATCCCATTGTAATAAACGCTTTTATAATATGTCAGATTGGAATCGAGTGGTTGGCGTGACAATGTAGCTATTGAATTAAGGCCAGACTATCGTTTCCTCTTGATAATTACGACCTAATCTATGCTCAGAATACGGACGATGACAGTCTGCTACGGAGGCACGAACTCAGGTCTTATATATCCCGTGTATAAAATCATTTTCCTTGACAACATATGTATAGGACATATAATTATACGCAAGATTATAAAACTCCCTGCTCAACTTAGCTTGGTCTCACTGTAGAAAGTTGGAGTAAGTATAGAGACTGCATGCCTATGTACAGCTGCAATTCAGTATGTTATCCAATGATAGAGGTGTCCCTAGAGAGAGCGCATAGCGCCTCTCCCCCCAAAATTATTGAAGAAAAGTATAGCGTAGGACGAGGCTCTGATCGTGCCAGGGAGATTAAGCCCTCGGAGTAGATGAGCAGGCTATCATCTAATACGTAATCAGACATGTCAGTCTGTTTCACATGACATACTTCAGGTTGTTGTAATCGTAGCCTCTCGTGGAACCAGTACCACCTAAGGCGTCTTACTTTTGTCGGGTATCGTGTATAGCAAGACAAGCCGCCCGTGTCGGTTTCGGGTCGCAAATATCGCCACTAGAAACCACTCTAGTTGTGCTTCACGAAGGCAGCGAGCCCGTCTACGAAAAACCAGGCGGGATCGTCGGAAAATATTCGGACACATGAATGAAGAGACGGGAGCTGCTCTCTCATGTTATGCACAACCGACCCCTTTGTTTTGGTGAAGAGATCATGATGAGTGCAGATTTTGATGCGGTATCCTCGCGGATATGCTCATAATAGGGGCCGGGATCCATGTGATCGTTGCATCTTGTTCGTATACCTTTATACCGATACTTCGTACTTCAGTACGCAACGCTCAGTCGTTGATGCCCCATCGGGGGGGGGGAAGGTTTTGTTCCAACTTGTCGTGCGAAGAAAAAGCGGAAGACCGAACAAAGCAGTCTTCACATATATACGATTAGGTATCAACTAATAAGGTCGGTTGTGTGTTTTACACAAATAGTGGGACAGCCTCATGAAAACACTGTGAGTGAGCTGAGATAGTACGTACGAACCTTTAGATGTGGCTGTGAGGCGGATGATGTGAGATACCACCTATGAGTGAGCAACCAGCGAGTGAGTGAGTTGTTGAGGCGGGGTACAACCCAGCCCCGCCGGATGAGCTGGTTTGAGAAGGTTTATGCACGCTAGCGAACGCCGGATAGAGGGCAAGGTACTGGTACATGTCACTGTATGAGGTACATACCCCTACAATACCTTTGTGGAGGGCCATCGCCGCAAGCACCGAGGTTAGGCATGTCATTGCACCGCCAACTTGGTACGCTTCACAATTGATTGATTAGCGATTCGGTTTGAAAAGCACGATGAATAGATAAAGCATTTGTCCCTGATGCTACGCTTGCTGCGTTGGTATGTCCCCTCCTTAACGCCGTGTGTGACCTGTTTTATTAGGGCTCGTTCGTCATAACGTTTGGCACCGCTGATATGCTCGCGTTGTCAAGCCCATCCCGTTTCCGTCTATCAACCCGTCCGTCCCTTGTATTGCTTCCGTGGCGAGAAGTCGCCAGTTGGTGATGGCTCGTCTTCGCGCCTTTCCGTTGATAGAAGCGTGATAGTGTTGTTCTTTGTTGTAATTGGAGGGGGAGGGGGGGCGTCGTCGTCATTCGTATCGTATAATTCATGGTTGGTCTCGCCGGCCTGTTTAATGCTCGCCGGGTGCGCTGTAATATCTGCCCACTAGTAGGGTGCCGAGGAACGTGCCACCTAGCACGGCCAGGAAGTAGCCCACGTTCACCGTCATGACTGCCAACATGCTAGAAGAGTACAGTTAGAGGACGACGATTGCTAGTGAAATAGAGGGCAGGGGATGGCTTACAGCAGGTATCCAACACCCGTGATTATCGTATCAAAGAGAGCTCGCAAGGGGTCGACGGAGAGTCTGAAGGGGCGGTATATCTGCCGCGTGCGCTGAACGACGAAAACATCCTCTTCCACCCCGTTCTCAGTGAGCGTCATTCGCTTGGAGAGGTCGTCACGGGAGATCTGCTCCGACACCGGTAGCTTGCCCTGCACGACAACATAGCGACGCTTCATCTCGGCGTCGAGCCACCGGGCTTCGGCCATCGCCTTGGCAGCCAACAAGACCCGAAACAAGGCGCTCAGGAATATCAGGAATATGATGGTGCCCGCGTAGGCGCCCGGGGTCGAGGGTGTCCAGACCTCGGAGTAGAGGGCCGTCATCATGTCGTTGTTGAAGACGGACATGTGCATCGAGTCATGCGACGATGACGACGACGAGCCCATGTCCATGTCCATGCCGCCGTGTGAGTGTGACATCTTGCTCAGACGGGTTCTTTCGGTTTCGGATATCGAACGCCGGCTTGTGGAGTTGCTTGCGGAAGAGGAGGCGGCGGACGAAGCGGCGGACGAAGTGGAAGAAGAGGCGGGAGAAGAAGAGGAGTTGTGCGTCCTGCTGCTGTCTTGTCTTGGTTTAGGTAGGTCGAGGGGAATAGCGGGCGATGGTTCTCTCCCTGAATAAACACGAAAGGGTGACTGGTCTAGAGTCCGAGTGGTCGCACGATTAGTTGTACAATCAATATAGCACAGCACAGTTCCCCCTCCTGGTGGTGCAACTGATGAGAGCGTGGTGTAGGTAATAAGAGGTAGGCAAGAAGTAGGTATTCAAGCGTATGGTAAACGAAACAACGAGTAGGTAAGTGGGCATGAATTGCAGATATCACATAGATAGGATAGATTAGGTAGTTCTATCTGCTGGTAGTCGGATAAGTTAAATACCGAACTGTAGTCAATGATGAGACTCTTTTGTTTTCCTTTTGTTTTCTTGCTCAAACGTGCTCATTGCCTCTCTCTTAGGTATATGGTAGGTACTTCATAGGCCCTGCTAGTATCGGCGCCGGACCCGCTGAAGCCCTCGGCCAAGCTAAGTGTAAGTGGACGGTGCCCTGGGAATGTGTCCAGATCAAGTAATTGCTGGATATGGATCACTGCTAGGCGCACTCTCGCGCAAGTACCGGTACTTGTTCAAATTCCTGTGCGGATGTGTGGATGTGTGGAAATAACTAACCAATTCGTAGGTAAAGTACCTACAGGTAAGTACCTACCTTACTTCATTCGTACGTAAAAGACACCAAGTACATCTATATATAGATGCTGACCATCGTTGTAAATTCATCCCAGAAAGTAGAGTCTATACCGCGGGATAAGTCTATTTTACTCATTATAACTCGAGTATTACTATTAGTCTTAATAAGTGTAAGAATGATGGCGAATAATCAATTCGTGCGTGGATTGGAAAAGCGAGGGGCTCCCTAGATAACAAAAACCTTCGCGGCATCGTATATAACCGTGTAAAGTTAGTGAACAATAAAATAAAATAAAAATAAAAGAAGTCTAGTCAAGCCGACATGATATGTGAGCATATTAGGAACCGTGGGCCGTAAAAGGATCAACCAAACAACATTTTCTCCTGCGCAAATTAGAACAATACATATGCCAACCCCACTGCAGCACACTACCCAAGCAAGTTATGAGAACAAATGAATAAAAAGAAACAAGAAAAGCCTGTATATCTTGAAATCAAGCGTATTATACATTTAGAAAACCCTCAGGTGAGACTGAAGTAGCTATTGTGGTACCCATTGCTGTTGCGCCGCATTCCATCGAACCAGCTCGTTAGGAGAATAATCGGGGTATTTGAAATCCCAATCAGGAGCCCATAGCCCCAGATGATATTTTGCATTTTCCTGTTTCAGAACTGAAGTTAGCGGCGACGAGTTATATCAGTGGAGAAAAGGGGGGTTGGGGGAGGCTCAGGCGCTCGAAGGTGATGAGCGAAAGCAGAGGAAGCCCGACTCAGCATGCTACCGCTTCCGAGGCCTGTTTGACACGAGTCAAAAGACGTGGAGTACTTGCCTGCTTCAATGACATTCGCTGTTCTTCTAATCTGCCAAGGACCCTCATAACCTCAGAGAGCCATGGCTTCGAGACCAACGTGTTAGATTCGCCCACGACCGCGATAACATTGTGCACCATTCGAAGAATATCGCTATGCTCGAAATTAGGGATGGCTTGATTACCCGTGTTAATTGGGTCATATAACACGCTTTGGGAACAAGTTTCTTCCATGCCCCCCGAGCTGCGATGAGTAAACACCACCGGCTCTAGTGTTGGAGTTCTAGCACTTGGGAATAAGTGGATTAGTTCACCTGTTCCTCTGATCTTTTGTGTCTTTTTCTCTCTTCGTATGGGCATCGCCGCCACTGTCCAAAATTAGCGGCTCCATATCAGATTTCACACAAGCCTGTGCTCTCACAAAGACCAAGGAAGTGAGTGGGTGTAACGACCCCGGAGGATGTTGGGCTCGGGAAATGATATATGCTCGTATATACATACACATAAGTAAACCTACGAGTATACGTTAGCGACGAGCTTGGGAGTCCCTGGTTGGCGAGCAGGTTTTGAATGATGAGAAACCCGTACCAATGCAATGAACCAGCCAAAAGTTACCACGATTTGGCAACAGTGCCTCCTTGTACGCAACTGCACTGTTTGGCCAAGCTATGCATCTCACTACCTTGTCAGACAACAACGCGCATCCGATCTCGTCCGCCTCGCGGAACTTCTTTTCGAAATCGAATAGTGCTTGCCAGCAAGGTTGCTCTCTCCACTTCCCTCTCCATGAGATTAGCAAAACCGTAAGTGAAAGAAGACATATGCCTTTTTTAAACTAACCGGTGAACTGAGCCACAGTTTTCTGGCCTCAGGGAGCCACTGCGACGCCCGAAGTTAGTGGTGATCGTTTAATGGCATCTTTGAGAGTCTGGGAAAGCTCTCAGGAATCACTATGGCACGAAAGAGAGCATGTACTGTTAAGTACCCTCAGTGCTACTGGAATACATGGAGCACATCTCAACGAACTACTTACAGCGTCGTGTGCATAGCTCCAGGCTCTGCCCCAAAAATCCCATAGCTGGGCTTTATTAACGCATCGAGAGTTGTTAGTTTTGTTCCATTCAAAGGATATCTGAGCTCTCGATGAGGTGGGGGTTGACAGACCAAGATGGTCAAAGTTAAAACAGAAAGTCAGACACAGCTAATTGCCACTTACCCATTTCAGGCTCCCCAGGGTCGAATTCACCGCGTGAGAGCTTGTTATGGTCGACCTGTAGTGGCTCCCATGTGATACGTTGGTTCGCATGAAGGACAGTTTTGCTGGAAATGATTGCGGTTCGATGGAAGAAATTATCACTCTTCCGGGGGATTGTCGGATCGTTCCAGAAAGATCTTGATAGCATCTTCGAGGTATAAAGCGCTGGTAGTGGACTAATGGTCGTTTCTATACCTCGTGAAAAGAGTGGATGGGATGCTATCTTAAACCCCATAGGTGTTTGTCCGTCCCGTTGCTCTATATATGGCCACGTGCGGTGACGTATTCCTAAGGTGAATCCGCCACTCGATTCTTTCATAATTCATTTATTAGTAATTAATCATGTCTTGTCCTCTCTCCCTGGGGCTAGTGTTGATCCGTACGCGACTGGGAAAATCCCAGGGGTGTTGTTATTTTGGTACAGTATGGGAGGGGTGTGATAAAATATAAAGGTTTATCTCACGAATTTTGCATACGCCACCATATACTCGCTGTTCCATGGCGTAACCCATTTCAGCTATGGGATCGTAATCTATAAACTAGATGACTGTTAAAACGGAGATCATTTCAAGCTTTTCGTTGCTATGCATTGAGTTTATCAGGTAAAGAGTGTAGTGGTGTCGGCTTACAGGTTCTTTATGATCTGGCACGGTGCCTGGACTTGAAAATTGGTAGAAGTAATCTAATCGACAACGCACGAGAGCATGCATCACTTCGTGAATGACCTATCCGAAGTTGACTGTTAGCGATCTATTTTATGGAAGAATCGTATATGTGCCAGTCTATTTACCGTTCTCGCAACCTTGTAGACCATGTTGCAACTCTCAGCCAGCGTAATGTCATCGCTGGCCAGTCTGTCTAAAATCGCCAGTCCCATGAGAATAACAACTTTGTTTTCAGACGGCACCATGTAAGTTACACCAGCGACCTCTTCGTTATCTGTTAACCCCCACTGAAGTATATGGAGTTAGCCTTTCCACTTTAACTCTAAACTCGTAATTGGATACAAAGTACATTGCGTGAAATTGAACTTTCTTACCGTTAGATCTTTGAGATAAGAGTAGAAAGCTGATTTCCAACCCTCCGTTGGAAGATTTGCCGAATGGTCGGTGTCACAAGGAAGACCATTTTGGTTGCAGTGATGTTTGTATAGGGGGTAGGAAATAAGAACTTTGGCGTTGGGATAAGGTTCTGGCCTAGGCTGTAGGCTGCCGCCTTCTCTCCAGTACATAAGTTTGCCAAATAGAACGGTGTGAAAGCTGGATCACTGCTTAGCCTGTTCTTGTTACTGCTCAGGGTCGATCTGGGGACCTACTCTGGATGCCTATCCTCAATCATGGCGTTAAGCACTTCGACCACCATTAGCGTCAGCAATTGAGCTCCGAAAGGGTCTCTGCGCCTTATGATATAAACATGTAGGGATTGCCAATACTATAATACCACGATGGTAATTCATCTTGATATATGACAGAAATAGCTAGAGGAGGCCGCAGAATAAACAAATGGGATTTGACAATAAGCATTACTTACTTCTATTTGCTAATTCCAACACCAGACTGAGCGGCTTCCATATTTTAGGCTGGTCTATGGACCACTTCCACAAAAGTTAGCTATTAAGTGATTCATGTTTTGATGTTTCGAGGTCTGCAGTACTTTAGGAGTATCAAATCGTCTGAGAAGTGGAATTCGTGACATGGAAAGGTACTCGCGCGTTACAGGAAGTGAAAGGGCATTATAGATATGGAAATATCTATACTGACTCTTGCGCCGGCTCGTACTCTTAGTCGGCTAAACGTGTCATACCATCTATCCCGACGGAGAAATGGAAACCATGTGTCTTCGTCAACTTCTATCAGGTTTAGATCAACCGGTCCCTGGGCTAATGTTTCAGGTCCCGCTTGCGCTTCTGAGAACGGTGGGTTCTATTACTCATATCTCACGAGTTAGTCATCATCAACTATGGCGTGGCCAAATGATATCGAAACTATACAACGCCACAAAAAGGGGAGATTTTCGAGACGACGATGTCTGATGTATGCAAACTAGGAACCTCATGAGTAGGGGAGATCAAACCTGAGGTCGCCAGTGCCCGCCAGGTACCAACCCTTGGTCAGAAAACCTGACGTGTTGCATTAAGGGCGGATATTGCCACTGCGAGATACCCTCGAAAGAAAAGGCTTGCAAGCCAGCAGTAACAAAATACCTATGAATATCGTTCGGGTGGTTGAACTGTCCAGTGGGTACAGGCATCTCCTCGCAATAGTACTTAGGGTCTAGCCGCAATGGATCTAATACCCAACCGGAGTGCTGTAGTTCGCCCTCTTTAAGGAGGGCTGTATCAGACCATGTTCCGTACTATGTCAGTCGAAGTCAATAATTACCCTCTCTAGCAGTTCCAGTATCATTGAAACATAGTCCTGGGACATTTCAAAAGTGCTCAAGTTATTTGAAGGAATGGAGATGACCCCGAGGGGTACTTACGCGCTGGGCCCATGGTGAGAGGGGCCGACCTGATTGCAAGGGGTCGGCCATTGGTGAAGGTGAGAGTGGTACTGGGGGCCGCTCAAGATTATGACGCTGGGGTGTAGTATACGAGGGTTCTCTACTAGTTTTTCGACGATCATGAATCTAGGATAGCAGCAATGTGGCTCTAAACATAGGTGAGCTGATGTTTTTTTTAAAAGCTGGATAAAGCGGTGATTTAATCCGCAAACGGCCCACCAGTATCTGCTTGAGCATAGCTGCTTTAGTGGGAACAAAAAAGGTGATCACTTCAACAGCTAATAAAGAACGAGACTAAATAGCACACAAGAAATTCATAGAACCTAACAAAGATCTAAGAGTTGTTTATTTAAATAAATTCAAAATATTATTTTCTATATGCAATTAGTGTTCAATGGTTGTCAAGGTAATTACCTCACTATATAGCGTTATATAAAAGTACCATCGCTTAAATAACAACAAGTTTACAGAAAAGAATATACAGCAGCTATACGTCGTTAACTATCCCGAATTAGTAGCTAATAGTGACCTTGAAGTTATATAATGAATACAAGTTAACTTTATATTCTTCTGACAAGTAGTCTCGCCACCAGCGGTGAGGCATGTAAGCAACACGGGCGATTCGGCCATTTGTCCACTATGCAGCGAGCAGACATCGCTCTTTTCCTCGTAGGCAGTCTCCGAGGCTATATCCCTACTATCTGCTGTGGTGGCCTGCCATAATAGGAGACCTCGAGAGTGGTAGTGTTGTAGGGCCATCTGAGTATGCATTACAGTCTTACGAGTGTCTTATCACCGCTCCTGGTTTGTGCCTACATGCTTGTCCTACCTGCCCATATCCCTGCCCACCTGCAGTGGCCCGCCTTGGAGAGTTGACGCATAAGGTCCGCACATATAGCCTGTGTAAGCGTCCGTTTTTCCCCGTGTGTTTCTACGGAGGATACTACTAGAGACAGGACCGGATATCCTTCTCCAAACGCCTCCACATGCCAACCATGGCTTGACTAGTCTCAGAGGGTATGTCAATCAGAGACGGGAATAAACCTGGCGTCCTGGATCATCCTTGTTGAAACATTCCGTCCTCCTGTCTCTCGGAAGCAAGCGATCGCATGTGGCCTCAATATTTTCTGTCTGGCCAGTTATATTTACAGGAGGCGTCGTGTCTCTGGGAAGTGTACGCGATGGGACCGGGGAGAAGATTGTCACGATATCGCTATCACACAGCTTAGACAGCTCGCATAAAATCCCGAGTTGAGACCTGCGTACACCGTGGCAAAACGTAAAGGCTATTAGGCGATAGATTGGGTACTTGTATCAGGTAAGCCTCACCGTACATGCTCTATATGTCGAACGATTGGGTAGTACTCTTTAGGTTTATTAATTTGTCTAAACAATCGTACTTAGCAATATCCTAATAAAGCTCGTCAGGAAGTACTAAGGAGAAATATTATTTCAAGGTATCTGATTCCCTCGTTGAAGAGTTAATGCTTATCAAATGTTGTGCCATAATGGATAATTGACTGTTCTCATAGCAGATTATTGGCTCGGCACTTTAAGGCGATGCGGCTACTGGCATTAGTCATGAAATCGACCTTTACAAATGCGCACACAATAGTACGATTATACAATCATGCTATATAAAAGTAGGCAATCTTGATGCAGTGGAGACAATTACGACTCTTGTCTGCAGAAAGAAGAAAAGCATGCATTAATGGGGTTGCGTCTATAACGCTACCTAAAAATGGAATCAAACCACGATCACATAAACTAGAAAATAATGATGCAGTGCAATTCATTTCATGAATGGCTCGTGTTGAAAGTAGCTGCTGAACGAGGCCGGCGATTGCCGCAGCTGTAAGCTGAGATACTGGAAACATGTTATCAACGAATTGAAAGAAAAAAAGAAAAATCTCATCTTATTCCCACGTTTTGAGCAAAAACAATTAACAATCATGGGATTCTGGGTTGTGATCAACGACATGGCACACGCTGGCGGGGTAACTGTATGTGGAAATATTAGTTTAATATGTCGTTTTACAACACATGGGGATCCTACGGCATGGCGCTATAGAGTGTGTATTTGCTTGGTATGGGCTAATTATGCTGCAGGTATGTCCAATCATTTACTGGGTTGGTGCAGGCCTGATGATGGAGAAACCCAGCCCTTACTGTGATGTGTAACTATCCTTGAAATAAAGAGGCAGGTAGTAGATATCAGCCTCTTAGGGATACCTAGCATGCAACTTCAATGCAGGCTTTCTAGATTCGGTGCATGAGCATCTACATCTGAGTACCCAAGTACCTATGGTAGACAGATAATCGGGAGGTTCCAACTTGGGTTTCCTTCCTATTCGCTCAACCCACCCCTGGGGATCTGGTCTAGCTGCTGCCCGAGAGGATAGCTAGCTGGGGGGCCCTTTCCCCAAAGCTATGTGCACGATCTATTGGGAGGGCGCATCAGACCAGACTGGTGAGCAGCATTGGCATAACTTGTATTACTTGCTTTTTTGGACCCTCTATTTCGGGGCTCGCATGTGTTGTTTCAGCTGGGTATTACATTCAACCTGTGAGGACAATTCGTGTCTGTCGAGCACATACTTATTGGCAGGGTACCTAAAAATTCTTTGAACATGCGAAGCTTATACCTCGGCGTATACAAGTAGTTTAATGGAGCATTGTTGGCCGAACTGATTACCGTATTGGTCACATTAAGATAACATAAACCCTGGATCCTAGCATCTGGACGAGGGGCAAGGCATGTAATGTAGATGTGGCGTAGATCGATCTATCGAAGTCATGCAGTGTTGTGTGTTTCTGTGTGAAGTATGGCTCACCGAAACGCCATTTTTCAGCCTCGCCATGTGAATGGCGCAAAAGGGTCAAGCTAAGGTCACTTCAACATTATAGGGTGTGGATAATAGTTATGCTTTTACGTTTTGGCCCTGCTAACATCAGGTATGTGAGGATATATCTCGGAAATACAAGGAAAGAAAAGAAACTATAAGCCACCCCACGCGGCCATATGAAGCGGCGGTAAGCATACGACTTTTCACAGTGGAAAGTGACGACGGATTGGACATCGGAAAGGAAAAGGGGGTGTAGAAGGTGACTATTTGCAAGCCACAAGTTCCTCAAAGCTTAGCTAAGCTGCGTATAAGTACTGTACAATATACCGTAGGTAGTGCCAGCTGTTGGCTGCCTTCTCCTCTATCGCCGCGATTGTTATACATGGAAGTTTCATAAAGAAGTGCTGAATGTTGTGCAGGAGTATTTCTTGCAAGTTCAGCATGCTCCGTTACAAATATTGACATAATTCATATGTTCTTTTCAGTTGGCATAAAATAGAGTTAACAGCATGCAAGTACTTATCCAACAAGTACTGTAGCAAAATAGGCGCTAAAAGTTAGAAACAAGCTGCAAGACTATCCATGGCGAACGCCTCCTACAGGGACGCCATATCCGGGACCGACCGGTGAGACTTCTGATTCTAGGCTTTAGGCTCGTCCAAGAGAAAAGGACCCTCTTTAGCGTGCCCGGCTATTACCTGGGTCTCTTGATGTATAGGTAATTATTCTGCGTGTTTCAATTATGCTTGCATCGTACATGGGAATCATTCAGTATTAGTAAGGACGGAGAAAATAAACCCCACATCTCCCAGGGCGAACACGGTCGATGGTTCGCTTGTCCAGGTTGCGTTTAAAGGGAAGTCAGAAAGCTTTTCTGTCCTAAGCGGTCCCTATTTCCGTATGTTTGAAGCCTAGAGTCATTGATGTTCTAGAAGGTGTAGTTAACATTCAACAGAGGTACTATGATATAGCACAATCTAGCGCGTCCTTGCCGATTCTATAGAAGGCACCCCTCAGATCGAAAAGAACCTGGAACAAAAGAATGAACCAATTTGCTGGCTCGCAAGGTTTAGCCCAATTTATGGATTAGCAACAGGAGCTCTTAATCCATCAGTGTCAAAAGCAGTTACACCTTGGGGCAAGCTTGTGTCCCAACTCTTCCGATAGTGTGGATCAATCTAGTGCATCCAGTTTTGTTCATAGCGTCCACGTGGGAAGTCCTAACAAAGTGGTAATCACTTCTAATACGATCTAAAATAGCATATCACTATTAGGTCTATTCCTCAAAAAAAAAGGACAATGACTACTATACTTAGCACCTAGCAGATAGATTTCGTAGGTACTATATGGCTTGAACGAAGCGGGTGTCAAGCTAGCTGGTTAAATAAATCATTTGCTTCGGCGAGGAAAAATGACGGGATCCAACGAACACGTACACTCCAAAGTTCCACTCTGTGCCATCTTCGACCCAAGATCAAACAAATCGCAAGAGTGAAGCCGCCCGTCTAAGCCTGTTGTTCCCTATAACGAATGCCCAAGTGGCAACTCTAAAGGTTCTACCCGTGGGGATGACGACAACGCGATGCCATAAAGTTACTGAAAATCTTTAGCCAAGTTGCTGTGGTTGTGGCTGCTTCGCACCTAAAATTCGAAACTTCACAATCCAATACTCCTACATCTATAATGCCTTCGTGAGTATAAAGCCAACAGAGTCCTATAGCAAGTAGACAAACGAAAATCTAAGGCAGCTCCGTTCAAATGCTCCGCCGGACCTGAAAAACGCCGTGGCCGCAAATCATCAATGTACCACCTGTATTAGTCCGATAAACTGCCCGTTTTGGTATCCCTCTGAAATAATCTTTCCAAATCCAATCGCTCCAATCCTGTCCCTTTTACGTCCTGAAGTGATGAGTGTCGTTATTCCGATCATACGATGTGTCTAACGCTTATTGCAGCCAAATAGTGAGACAAATAGTGAACCCGAGCTGATCCAGAAAAACTCCGTGTAATCTTTTAGGTCGGCTCGGGCTTTATTCCTTCCGAGGAACCCGATGGTGCATCCGGGTCCATTTTTGGATCTTCGTCTGGAGAGTTCCCGCTTCGTGGCGATGTCTTCCCATTATTGCCACAGCCCTTGACAAGCCGATGCCGCTGCATTTAATTAGCGACGACCATATAATATGGGCACAAGCGGTATCTTACTCTTAAAGCGTCCTTCCGCGAAAAAGCCTTCTCACAATATACACACGGAAATGGTTTGACAGCTAGATGAATTCGCTTGTGTCTTTTTAGATCGTGATTTCTGTTGAAAGATAGGGGACATATGTCACACCTATATGGTCGGTCCTGTTGTGCGTTTGGTGGGCCAGTGTACATGCTATGGTGAGGGAGCCCATGCCCTCCGTGGTGGTAGGAACTCAGGGGGTTAGTGGTACCCATGAGGTGCATTTGGCCTCCTGGGTTGCCCATATTCGAGAGGACCATGGGACCCATAGTAGGAACGGCTGGTGAATAGCCGAAGGAGGGCCTGTTGCCATACGGCGGAAGAGTCCCTATCGAATTATGATGCTGTGAGCTTAGGGATGGGATAGCTCTCGTGGGGCCCCCTGCTGTTGTTGAAGATAACTGCGAAGGGGAGGGATGTGGTGGAGGAAATGCTGGGAACGAAGGCTGCTGAGGCGTGGATGATGATGCTGTATAATAGCTCCCCGTTGGGGGGGCTCTAGTGTAATTATCGGCTGATGCCGTTAACGCAGGTGAAGGGGGTTGCGTCGTGTGAGGGCTCAGGATCCCATGCTGTAAATGCTGCGAATGGGGGGGCTGCGAAGGGAAGCTCGAATGGCTCGTGGCGGCCCCAGTTATGGACATTGGGAATGGATGGTTGACATTATCGTATGGCGGAGCCAAGCCATCTGCGGTTGCCGGTGGTTGAGAGCTTCTAGCGCCGTAACTGGGCTGGCCTGATCCTCCTGGTGCACCAGGCGCGCTCGGCGAGTAGAGATGACGACTGTAGTTTGATGACATTGCGCTAGGCTGTGCCCCCGAAGTTGTTGAGCCGTATGTATACGAAGACGTAGCGGGCACGGACCAGCTGTTCTGACTATTGTATTGAGTGATGCCTGGATGAGGGCTATGCGAACTGCTGCTGTTCAGACTCGAGGAGGGTGGGCTTATACTATCACTAACTCCTGAAGTTGAAGTCAGATAATTTCTACCAAGGACTTGTGGGAGGATAGGTTGCAAAAATGGCGGGGATGCTTTCCGACAAGATCCGGAGGAAGCGGCGGTAAGAGGGGGTGAAAAGTAAGGGAGAAAACGGGGGAGAGCTGTCATACTCGGTGTTTGAGGGTCCAAAGACGAATTTGGATGTGGAAGATGAAAATGTGGAAGACCGCCAGCTGCTGGTCGACGAGAGAGGATGCTCTGCGTGGCGGCGGATTCCATTCTTTTCTCACTCAACTCCCTCCCGCCACTATTTGCCTCTCTCGCTCTCTCTGTCCCTCACTACTCACGCTTCCTCGACTCCGTCTTATCTTTCACGGTTTCTCTCTGTTGGCAGCGAAAAGGGGTCAAGTATGGTTACTGTGGCGGGCCGGTAATGAGTTCCGGAGGTGTTCAGTACGGATGTCAACCCTGGACTGCTTGACTCGGGTGCTTCAAAGCCGTTGGATTCGGCGCGGCCGTCTTCGTTTATCAGAGAGATTTTCCCAACTGCCGCCTCTCATCCAACTTTCTCACGTATCCCCGAGTTGATTATGGAAGCCGGCTATCCGTGCTGATTGTGTCATGAGGTCCCCAGAATGATAGGGGCAGTTTGCTATCCGACACTGTAACGACACGAGGTGAATTGTATGCCGAGTAGTGTCGTTGGCTGTTATTACAATGGCTGCTAGAATGCCGAGAGGACTGGATCAAGGTGTGATTGACGAATCGACGGAATGGAACGCAGTTCCCAGCGGCTGATGATTCGGGCCAAGGCGTGGGCGATATGGCCGTCCCAGTGACTATAAGCCGCGTTCCTCCCTGGTCTGTGTCTAGGTGGGTTGATTCGCGAGGGTCTAAGAGCGTTCAGGTGAGTTCATGAGAATCTTGCAAAGGGATTCAAGGAGGTAGGTGACAACCAGTCAGACAAATGCAAGCAGTTACATACCACATAAACTTCAACTTAGGTAGTTTAGATGGAGGTGGGCTGTGGAGACGTCGATCATCGGGAGGCGCCTGTTATAATATATGGTCCTAGGGCCAGCCACTATGGTTGGGTGCACTACCGACTTTGGATGTAGTGTATACTAGCCCTCGTAGGTAGTCCAGTGGCCTTCGTTAGGTTAGTCCGATGTCTCGTCTTCAAGTGGTCCATCTGACCTATAATCAAGCGTATAATACCGCATATAGTGTATGTACGACTAACTCTACAGCTAGTCAAAGGTTATCTCGTGGCACGTGTCGTATGTTGTAGCAAATACTTACTTTTTATAGCTGACAGCGGTGTTATTGTAAGTCCACGGAACTGAAACGCCCCTTGCGGGAGTGAGTGGCCTAGCCCAGGGACCGGGGAAGTAAAGATATGTGACCCCGGACTAGCTTTGTTCAGCTGAGTTCGCTAGTTGGCTTGGTCTCCTATGGTAGGTATACCTAGTTTGGTAGCTCGCCCTCCTCTTTAATTGGGATTCAGGTTGAGCACACTAGTGTACCCAGGTTAGGTAGGGTAGGTAACTCTGATATGTTGGCAGGGCCCTTGGGAGTGCCTGGGGAAAGAAAAGAAAAAGACCACAAACCCCCCCCCCCCCCCCAAAAAAAAACCCCTGGAACATGGAACTGAAAAATCAACACGATTGTGTAAATAGAACAAGCATAGGATAGGAAAGTAAATAAACAAATCACCCAGGGAATAATATCCCAGTAAACAGAGATGGTGGTCAGAGGAAGCATGGAGCGAAGAGAGGCTATACCCACTGGAATGTGTCGTATCTCTGACTCGTCCTACTCGCTTTTTAGTCTTCGCCTTCTCCCTCTCTCTCTCCTTCGTTCTCCAGTCGTTATTGCCCGTCTGTCTGGAGCTGAGTGACAGCAGTCATGTAAGCCAGGTTCAGGCGTCTAGGGAGGTAAAATGCCCTACATACAGTTTATACAGCGCATACGTCTCGCTGAGCGAGAGTCAAACGTAGTGGACGCAAAGGGGTAGCCGCTGGTGGGTATTGGTGTTTATACTTTTGTCTTTGCCTGTCTTATTGTCTATTTTCCAGATTAGGTTTAAACTCAAGGCATTCTGGTGGCCAGAGACTTGTCAAAGTAGGGGACTCACTGCGCGGTCTGAGCCGGCGGCAACAAGCGTGCCCACAGGCGGGCATGCTCTGCAGGGAAGAGATTCTATGAGAGATCCATACCCTGGCTTCAGGGACGAGTCGATAATGTGATTGTCACCTATGTTGTAGGGACGAACTGAAAAATCAAAAGAGCCAATACGGCTCCGAATCCAACAGGCGGATCACACCAGCACTGCAGGCGGATCGCGAATGCGCAATTCTACCCTTCCGATGCAGGACGTGTGCGAGACAAGGCCAGCAGTGAGAAGGAAGCAGGAAGGAATGAATGAATGAATGAATGAATGAATGTATGAATGAAAGACGTACGTAGTCGGTGCAGAGGGTCGAGGCCCAGGCTCCTACGTTGCAATACCTAATTGTATTGAATTTTCTGACACACCCTGGGCCATTTACAGCAATTCGAATATCCAGAACGAAGGCAAGTCCCAAGAGGTTCCGGCGATCAAGAGGCCTGGCTTTCTGGTGTCTTGGTGAGATACGTTCAAGGGGGAGGCAAGGCTCTAGAACCCTTGCACATCCTTCATGATATATCCACTTCCGTGCTCCCAATATCCTGGGTGCGCCTACACACCGCACCAATGCCCACAGCATAAATTTAATACCATTATTTATTTGTTTTTATTTTATTAATAATAATGTTATTATTATCCTTGTGGGTAGTCCAAGAAGTATCTAGTTCCAAAGGCACTGGCACTGTTGGCGTGATCTGCATCAGATGTAAGGCATGTCCAACTTCATGATCCCCTGTACGTACCTTATACATTGTTGCAACGACTGTCCCTCGCTGGGGTCTGACCACGGCCTATTCCTCGGCTCTCAGGAATCATCAGCTTGCCATGGCTGCTATTTCTCTAAAAGCACGACCACGGCCACGATCGCTCTAATCGACGGCGAATAAAGCTGGAGGTCCGTCGACATATCACGGTGGAGAATTAGTGAGCATCTCCAGGATTTGGAAAACTGCTGGGATCCCCGATGGGATGGTCGACCAGGGTTTTCCACCCTCTCCCCTGTCATCATAGTGTATATGCACTTGACAAGGATCCGATCGCTTGGCTGAGTATCCACAGCTGACCCTGGTCTAAAATGAAGGACGGGATTTCGTGAAAATCGGAAAGAGGAGGTAAACGCCGACCAGCGTTCGCGGAACTGATGGGAAACACCCTTGTCATTCTTCATCTACACTAGGGCTACTGCTAGAGGATGGGTATTGTACAGTAGCACTCGAGAAAGTGACTTGAATCTACTCGAGCCGCTGCGTCTGCTGCTCCTGTTCTCTCTCTCCTTTTCTGAGGACAAAAAGTAGCTCAAGCAGGCAGCGGCATTCCCATGACATGAGTCGAACCGTATTTCTTCTGCCGCTTATTATATACTAGGGTTACTTCGTACCTACTAAGTACTTTTCGACTTATTGTCTTGGCGTATGATCAGCGATGTGCCATCCGATGCGAGCTTAGTTTCGCCCAGCTAGAGCGGAGTCGGTGAATTGCGGCTGGATCTGCTTCAGCACACTATGGTCAGACTGTCTCCGACTTTGTGGTACTTTTTTGGAGCGGGCATGGCGGCTATAACAGCCTGCCCTACTATTAGTCTAGATGGATCGACTACACTAGGTCGATAGATGCGACCTACCCAAATGCAGTAATGGCCAGCAACGGAAAGGTTGACGTCGATGTCAAGAATACTTACTTTTACCCACCCACCTCCCGATATGTCTACCTACCTCCTGGGATTACCTACCGTATGTACATACATGATGCTGGCGGGAGGTGATCCCCACATCACCACTATGTATGTATCTCTAAACTGCGATTCAAACTCTATGTGTTGTGAAAATATTGTGAATGAGTGATGAGCTGGGGTTCTTCGATGTGCTGCACTTAGTGAGGCATGATCGTTAGGTATGTTATGACAGGTCGTATCACAATCTCTCCACAGCATCACTGTCCCTCTTCCTCGCAACCACGCTTTCAGCTCACACCCCTTCGTCTCAGCGACCACGCAGTCCGTCCAGCAACCGCCAAGACGTGTTCAGGAAGCAGCCGGCAATCGTCACGCTCTATTCTTTCCAGTCATACCGGCACCAACTTATCGTCTCTACTCGGCGTCACGGCTGTCGAGTCACAGCACGAAGCTGATCTTGAAGACAACATGTCCTCAGATGCAACAAGGTCTAGAAGGCAAGGATGCCCCGGTGCTACCTCCTGTCCGCTTCGGGACGTCCTTGGAGTCTGAGAGCTGCAATGTGGTACCGTAGTATAGTAAGAACCCTGCTTACTGGTGAGGTTGGCCTCGTTGTTACTGCTCTTTTTAGTGCTGTAAATTGGTCAGATAGATAGAAAGCAAAGGTATTGATACATTCTTTGACGAAGATAGAAGATGCAGCCATCGCCACGACGGATTGACCGCCATGGTTCGAAGTTCCAAAGTATAACGTCAATCACCAAGTCATAAAGCAAGGGATGTGACAGTAATAACACGTCCAGTAAGAGCGCAGATCGATCCAGCCTAACCCTACACTACATGGAGAATACCTAATTACAAGACAGCGCTACCAATGAGCTGACTGCATCCGTTGCGATAGGCCATCGATTGCAATATCGGAAGGGATGCTGCATGCTGCAGTCCATTTTCCGAACATGGGTCCGGTCACTTGAGCATTCAAATGCCAAGGTCTGTACTGATCAATAATCAAATTGAATATTCTCTTTCAAAAATGACAGATAATGAGAAGATAGATTCCCCGCATGGCATGCCATGCCATCAGTTTTGACGAGTTGCACATGCAAGAAGAGGGATAGAAAGAGAAGCACGCAGAGAGAGTGAAAGAGAGAGAGAGAGAGAGGTGTCTGCGTGTATGTGTGTATGTGTGTATGTGATACACAGGACACGAGCTGTGATCAAATAGAGCCTGTGAGACATTAGTGATCCTCCAGATTTTCTTTTCCTTGTCGCTACGAGACGATCGGACAGCCTCGATTACGAATGCGTGGTTCCTTTTGCCTATGGAAGATTCAGAGTTACTTCGCTCTGAGACGGTGCGGAAGACGGGTAGCTGATCTGAGTAAGCTTTTGCCCGATACTGATAAGTCTGAATGAATATACTATATCGATTCGTATTTGCATACGTTCCGGCTCACCTGATATACCGCTCGCTCAGTTTGAGAGAAGAAATAATGTGAGGCGTCTACCGTCTTGCTTGTTGACCGAGTCCAATGATTCAAGGGTCCAAAACATACCGCGGCCTTGATTCAGATTAGCGTCTACAAGAATTGCGGAAACACAATACTACATATGACCGTAACTATGATCATGCTCGCTCGAGGCCCAGTAGCCGAAAGGTCCAAATTTAGAGCAACTCTCTCGCCTGTATTACGCGGATCTAGGACTTGGAGCAACTTGTCTGGCAGCTGGGGCGAAAAATTGGTGGAAACCGAGGTAAGCTTTGTGCAACATAGACTTTATATATAAGTATTTGCTGGAAGTTGGCCCATGAAAGCTGACGAGGCAGAAGGATTCCGAGGAGTGCGGTAGGCTCCGGCATCAGCTCTGTGGAAACTAATGCATATCTGCTCCGTAGGTCAACTCCCCAGGTATTTAGCCCCCAATGCTATAATAGCATCAAACAAATTCGTAACGGCCATGGTGGTCTTGGCTTGGCTACGGTCCTCTGCTGGGTAGAACGACGGAGGCGTCGATGAATCGACACCACCAGATCTGTGTGACGAATCCACGATGCCATCCATGTGTGCGCATGCGTGGCGTTTACACTAGAGACTCGGAGCCTAGTGTATGCCCTTGGAGCCTTGGCGCCACCCGGGTTGTCAAGGTATACCGTATCTACATGCGGAGATAAAACCGGAAAACCACGGGCACTTTGAGATGATACAGCGTGTCGGGGTAAAACGGTATGTCGTAACTGGTCATCAGCTGTGCCTACACTACCTACCTACTGCCTGCCTGCCTGCCTGCCTGCCTAGGTATCCCATCGCTGTCGGTCCCTTATCTCGCGACATACTTAACACTACCAGAGTTCTGGTGTCTAGAGCTGCAAAGTTGCCGCCAAGCAATGCTGGTAACCGTAATACACTACCTATTTGTCCGTTATCACTCGAGGCGCAGGTCCCAAGAACGGAAATGTCCGCATTATCCGCTCCGCAAATGGGGAACCCGATGTCGAGGTTGGCTGTTCTCCTCGGAACGACACAAGATGTCAATCTCTATGTTGTCTCGCATGTCACGGGAAGATGCAGACGTGGACGAAGGTTCCGGAGCCGTGGCGAGCGGGCCCGAGACCAGTTGACGTGGTTTAGGGAGGTAATTAGTCTAGTCGAGCTCGATACAGTCAGTCAGTATTCCACAGCCTGCAAATCAAGTCTCGTGTCACACGCCTTTCACCGTTCCCAACACCAACGCCCATCCCCATCCAAGCTGGGCACACCCTTATTGACGAGAGACCTACCTACCTAACCTATACAGTATGCTCGCATCCAGCTCACAGTAGCCCCAAGAATGCATCCACTTCTAGAGTCTAGACTTGCTGTACTCCTCGGCTGAAAAAGAGAGCTCTCTTCGAGTGGAGTCCAGTACCGATACCGTGGTCGTAGTATAGCTAGTACCTACACTATATGTAGCGCTGGTGTGCCATGGTTCCGCCATGGGTACAATATCCCAGAATCGTTGAATAGGTATTGTTGACCAATGTTGAAGAGCCCTTATCCCAGCATGCTAGGATCACCCATGTTGACATGCCCCAGTGTAGTTGTTCGCGCAGTATCCGGTAAATACCTTGAACCTGTACCTACTGTACTGTACATATATCGACGTCGGGTTGCGGTAGAAACCACTGTAAATAGTTCAAGATAATACGGACAATGTGTGGCCCAGGTTAGTATCCCGTTGACTCACTCACTACTCCTCCCTGGACGTGGACAGGTACTGTGCATACGCTCCCTACCGGTACCATTTTCCTAATTTGGTTATAAAAGTAGGTAGGTCTGGTAGGCATTGCACGAGGGTTAATCGGCGATTACTGCCAAGACGAGACTTTGAGCATTTGCAAGCTTGGGCGCTTGATCCGAATCACTAATAGGCAGACATTGTCAAATTTTTCTCTCGGTTGCATCCGTGCAACTCGAGCAACTCGAGCAACTTCGGAGCAATACGAATCGATTCATCCTTGTCGGTACCGAAATAGTATGTGGGACTAATAACATGGATTGTTGCCTTAGTCTAGTCGCTTTGAACGCGGGCCTATCCTATCTGAGCCCGTTGTGTCTTGTTGGGAGACCTGCTTGACCGTACCGTCTTACACCATGCAGGCCCTACAACTTCTACTTCATACGTAGGCAAGTGAGCAGTCTCGAAGTAGACAGGCTAAATCAACAGTCTCAAGCTTCCCCAGACCAACCGACTATAGTGCCAACCATCTCAGAACAAGCCACCGGTCCCGAAGACAAGATGTGGCTGCAGGAGCCGCCATCGCATGAGCTTGAGAACGATGCAACCTTATATTTGGGCATGGATTCCGTCGACCATCAACGGGAACCATTGATTTCAGCATATCGGTACGTTGTAGTGTACCTGGGACCGCCGCCGCAGGTTCATGGCCGTGCATACCGACAACATTCCGCCATACCTCTCCCTCCCTCCCAGCCAGCCAGCCAGCCAGCCTGCCTGCCTGCCTGTCCACTCTGCATTACCTACTTAGACAATGATACATGTAACCATATATCACCATACCATACTTTATTCTCTAGGTATATGTCATATCTAGACCAGGTTCGTACCGACATATGTGCCTAGACCAACACCAAGCACCAGGGGGTATACAATACTACGCACACTACGAAGGAAAGTACCTACATGCATCCCATGAGCGGCCCGCATAAGAGGGCATAACAAAGATCCCACTTTCAGCCACCGAATGAATGCCTACCTTGGTACTAACCTAGATCGTTCTGGCGGGGATGTGTTCCCGTAACCGGTTCGGATCTGATGAAGCGTGGCCCTCGAGATCGGCGGGCCCTAAAAATTGGGGAGGCGAAGGAATCTTGACCTTGGCCCATTCGTCGTCGCCAGTATCAATTGGGATCAGTGTGTCGCATGGCCCGTCCCTCGTCCATACTGCCGGGTCGTTGTTGTTCGGTCAGCGCACGGCAATGAGCTAGGTAATCCCGTGTGGCAGGCAGTAATTAGGCCATAAACCACGAGGGGGGAGTCCTCGCTCGGTAAGGGTTCCGAGGTAGAGAGAAATGAAGAACCCCTGCCAGATCTTAGATTCTTTTCGAGAATTTGAGATGGGAATGGGGGGAGGGGATGAATGCTTCGTCGATCAATCGAGGCCTACACTAGGTATCACGACCCCCGCGAGTGACGTTGGCAATATCACCCACAAACAAAAGAGCACCAAGCAAGGGGGGGGGAGAAAAAAACTTCTCACCCCTATGACAGTACCAGTATCCATATTACGTGATCCCCCTTAATCCCTACTTGTTATCACCGAAGTTAACCTGCTTTTCCCTCGCTCTCTCTCTACATAATGTCACGCTTACTTGTTACATAGGAAGAGACATGACATCCTCAACCCCTCTTGGGCTCTACCATGAGCCACGAGGCCTTGGGGAGTCATGCAAGGTTAATGGAATATGATTTGCGATCGTGAGGCGCCAAGGTGGTTTGTTTGTCGGTTCAGCGGTGGAGGGAGATCAGTCTCTGCGATTGTCCCCCCTACATAGAACTAAACTCCAGTGATGGCAACCCGAAAACATTCCAAATACAGCACCTGACTGGTTAGGAAGGGAGTCCCATCGGAGATTAAATTGCCGAAGCCTTGGCACACGATTGACGCTTCGAAAATCCTCGTCTGTCACGCTGGAGATCGATGTAATTGTCTACTAGGCGAGCTGACTTGCGAACAGCGAACAAGCCTGGTCTGCGAACCTGTGCCCGTTGTTGACTTGAATTGGGAAATACTTGCGTGAACGGGTTCGCACCGTGCCACGAAACACTACGCATCCAAGTGCGATAACTTCAGTACAAAACTCGTCTAAAAAGCCCGATAGTCTATAGTTTCATAGTAAGAGATATGTTCGCAACGAGCGTTGCCTCAAGTACGACAGCAATGCGCGAGCATATCTCTAGGTTTTCCCAGGGTGACTGGTCATTGGAGTTGCGAAGACTTGTGTTTTCCAGTGACTGGATACATCATGACTGCCTTTATGACTCCGCCATGCCTTTTCATCTAGAAAATAAAAGTGACATTGCCGAGTGGCAAAACGCGTACACCTACTTCCTTGCACTGCTTCTAATGTCAAAGGCAACTCAACCTACCCGTGACGGAACCTGCGAAAGGAAAAGATGTCCTTATGCTAGCAAGTCCATATGCGAGGATTCCCAAACCCAGTAGGCCTTGGAGAGATGATGATGCGTAGATAGTAGACCTGCAAGCTGAGAGCTCACTTAAGGCTCGCCATAGAAGTCGTCGAAGATATGACGATTTGTGATAGATTTTGTAATCATAGTTCATGTAGAGCTTTGTCGTCACAAATGTCTATCCCGAGATAGAGATCTAGCGACAGGTTCCTCTCCATCTCTTAATTACCTGGCATCAGTCCATGATACCTACCGCATTCGTCGGTATGCGGATAGTCATTATATCATACCAGTCTCGTCGTCCTTCAGGCTTCTCGGGACGAAGGTCCCTATACAACAAGCTGTAAGTTCTTCCAGGGGATTCGATGTCCCCGTTATCAATATCCTCGTCTATCTAGCGCATGAAAATGGAATCCAGTCCCCTTAATGCACTTTTTATAATCATCGTGTATATTAGCATGTGCTATTTAGACTATTTGTCCTAAGTCCCATTGTATTCATCCTCCCCATCGTTCATTTACATCATTTCTCTCGCTTTCTGCTTTACTATTGCGTATAGACACCCTAACGTGCTCCAAGCTCCCTATTTTAGCACAACCCTTGTATCTGGTAGAAAGCACGCTCCTTCGTGAGGGCCTTATGGAATCATGTGTCCTGAAGAGACTATTCGTGATAGGGGCCCAATCCGGCTGTGGTTTCTGATGCGGTCCGGCTGTAGATATTTGAACTACGACGATGTCGTGCTATCAAAAGAATCGAGATCCGGCACCAGATACATGAAAATCCCCTGGCAAACTCGCGACTGTAGACGGAATACGGCATCGATGGCGAAACGACTCAATTGATGAGGTTACATATTGGTAGCAATCCAGCTCGGTTTTGAACAATGATGTGGATGCGAAGTAGCCGGCTGGCTGATCACTAGTCCCGTCGTTGGCGTTGGAGCACTTGAAGAGGCGAGAATTCACGATCTTACGCTCACTGCTCGCTTCGCTTCCTCGCATGCTGACCGGCATGCCAGCCCCTACCCCTGAGCGGTCGCGAGGCCGTCCAGATGGCCGTAGGAGCACGGGAAACACGAACGAGACAAGCCGGAGGCAAGAAAACTCTAGACTCGGCCGCACCGCTGGTATATATATATCCAGAAATAATGTGGGCTTGTGACTGCTATGGGATTCCAGTGCTGTGAAGAGTGGCTTGCCGTGAGTTCGGTGACTTGCCTGCCATATCGCTATTTCACATTAGCCAGGGCGCAACAGACAAGTTGATGGGATGGATATATGATGAGCGAGACGGTGGGTAATTATCTCGTATTCAACCTTCGCGTAAGCCTCGTCTTCTACGGTGGATATAATACTAATGCTCTATCCACCAAACTGACAATGGAGCTAGATACCGCGATGGGACTGTAAGTTGCTTGGTAGACTGCATGATTATATTCGTTGGTTAAAAGAAATCCGATAAGATCATCGAGGCGGACTTTAGGGAATGCCTGGATTCACATTGGGACGTAGATTGAACGAACTCTATTCCATTATATTCTTGGCTATTCTTCATCCCAAAGTCTACGACTGATGATAATGGGACGTGCTTGGTCCCAGGGCCCATTGATAGCATTTTTGTATTTCTGTAATGAGATGAGCCACCAACTACAGCCACCCACAGCGACTATGGCGATGAGGGCGGCGACAAGCACGCCTAGTAAGCCACTCTTCCATGGCGAGACGACGTCTCTATCCCCACCCAAAATCATTCCCACTCCGGCGCCAGCACCTATGACGAGTAGAATCGACAAAGCTACGTGATATTTCCAGCTCTGGTGTCTGGCATATCGTCTGAAGACGGGGAAAAGCCCAAAAACCTCGATGCTGAAGAGAGTGAGGCTGAACACTTGTCCAGTAGAAGGGAGTCGTGAAGCTAAGACGGTCGAGGCCATGAGGGCAGCGTTCGTGGAGAGTGAGGCGGGGAACTTGACGCCCACGCCCCCGGAATAGTCATAAAAGAAGATGTTGATGGCCAGCAACCAGAAAGACATAGCCCATATACTGTCGGACGAGGTAGAGCGTGTCAGGGACTTGAGAATAGGTGACAGGCCCAGGAGAGTAAAGTAGATGAGAACGGCGGACTTGATGGTACCCAATCGCAGACTGGTGCGGCCGCTTGGTGCGGGTGATAATGGCCGGTGGTTGAGCTCGCTGGGCAGGTCGTTGGGGGGTCTGGCCGGGTTGCTGGCCTGCGATAGGCCCGACTGAAGAGAGAGGGCCGAGGTCGAATAAGACTGGCGGATGGCGATCTGGGGATACGCACGTTCAGCCACAGCCAGGTTGGTCACAGACACAGCGGCAGAGGAGGAATGGGAGAGGCCGATGGAGGAGGATTGGGGGCGGTCGCGTCGGCTCGGCTGCTCCCCGGCAGCGCGGTTGCGGTTACTCCGTCGCCTCTGCAGCGCCTCATCTTCTTCCTCCAAGCCGACCCAGTCGTCCCATATCAGCCAGCCAACAAAGGTAGCGAAGCTACCCCATCCAACGACGGAGACGGGCGAGAGGCGGTCCTGAAAGATGCCGACGAAGCAAACGACAAAGATGATAACGGAGCAGACCTGCTGAAGAATGAGGCTGGTGTCGGCGACGAGGGGCCAGAACTCGTAGGGCTGGAGACGGGGGTTTCGTTGGAGATTCTCGAGGAAGGTAGCTTGATCTGTGTAGTTGTCCGGGTCTGGCGACAAGCGACGACTTGTCAACAGAAGATGAATGCGACAACGAGGACAGAGACATACACATACACGACTGTTTGACCCAGAGCAGCTTCTTCCAACTGGCCTTCCTTCGCCGGCTCCGGCTGCGGCTGCCGAGCTTGGACCTCGTCTGCCTCGGGCGCAGGTCACCGCCGGGGTCGATGACGGCGGCGGAGCGGTCATGGCGCTGGGGCGGCCGCGACGTGAAGGCATCTTCGGGCGCGAGGTGCGAGCGCGCCAAACGAGGAGACGGCAGCTCGACAGGCGCCGTGGCGGACCGTGCGAGGCCCAGGTATGGCCTGTCGTGTGAAGGCGGTGGGTGGTGAGCCATTCTATTTTTGGCCGTCGTCAGTCACGCCGGGAGGCCATTGTGGTAAGTGGGTTGAGGTGTGACACAAGAGCAAGGCGGTTGACACGGGTGAAGCTTTACATACAGCTGAGAGTACACTAAGGTACCCAAGTGGAAGGAAATATCATGAGTACCGTACACTACTTCGTTGGTTGTCCTTCGTAGTGTATTCAGTGGGTCAGACCCCACACCTAAAGTACACCTGCACTGCTTCAAGTTGACTTGTGACATCACGGCAATCATACATATAAGTCGGTACATACAAAGTACCTAGATTAACTCGTAGATGGCACTGGCTGGCCAACAGTATTTCCATCCAGATCGCTACTTCAGCATCGCATATCGTGGATCAGTCTCTCCTCTAAGAGATCGATTTGCCCAAGCCACCGAATACCTTTTTCCTGTTTTGGAGATAATGCGGCTATGCCTGCTGGGTCCGCTGCGCCAAGCTGGCTTCGCCCCGGACTTTGGCTTGGCAAGATACGCTACGAGTTGCATCGCAACATCGAACCCAACCTACGGTATAAGTACCTATACCCATCAAGATAGAATCGAGGGCCTCCATGCGCCGAGTCTCTGCCCAAGACCAATGAGCGCAATCTATACACGGAACGTGTTCCATGGCGTGTTATACCACGCATTAGATCGTGGGGGCTCGTGTCCAATGCCGGTGCGAGACTTCCTAAGTGACATGTTGCATTAGATGTAGGTATGTAAATGTATGTTATATTTACCTGTCTACATCTATAGATCACGGTATGTATGGTGCCTCCTTACCTCGGCGGCGCACAACAACGAAAAGCGGGAGCCAAGACGCCATCTCGATACCCTAACTCCACTAGAGATGTACGTGATGGAGCCGTCGGCATAGAGCCACATGATATAACACGACTACACGGCCTAGACCACCTGGCACCCGGTCTAAGCCATCCCGTATGCCGTCAGCTATGTACGAAGTACGTCACGATCTACGACTATGTCTACTACCCACTTACTACATATCACTTAGTTGAAGATCTGAAACTCGTACTTTGGAAGGGCTCAACTCATCGAACGGCCTAGAGTAATGTAGCTTCTCTCTGACCTCGGCCGAGCTGGTACCGCCGAGCTGGTATCGCCGAGTTGGCACCGCCAACTGCAGATCCACGAGTACTGCGTATGCGTACGCGTTACTTGGAGAGGCTGAACTGCACTTGGTCAATACCATGGCACTAATCCACGCCTCAAAACCAGCGCGGGCGTATATCATTTCCACCAAGTTAGTGTTACCACCTCCTTTAAATTAGTGCCAGCTTTTTGAAGTTTGCGATTTGGTTGGTACCTTAAATACTATTACTTATCTTACAAAGTAGGTATGGCATTAGAGAATCCGTAGCAAAAGCACAAAGTTGTCTCAATGTTGTAGGTATTAAAGGATTTATTAGAGTAAGGTAAGTAGGTAAGTAAGGTAGGAACTGCAAATACCGCACAGAGGTGTCATCTCTACCATGTAGGTCTATGTACCTCAGAGCTTGTATGCATATATGAATGTACATGAAACGTCTAGACACCTACCTACATGCATGTGCATTTAAGATAGGGATTTAATTTACCTACAGCCTGGTGGAAGGTACCTAAACCAGTGTGTATGATCGAGGTAGTAGATACAAGAACGTTTGCTACCTCCTTGCTAACTTATAATACTTACTTAGGTACCTTGCAAAAATTAGGTAGATGCCTACCATGTATATGACCTAAGACTGACCTCGCACATCCATCTCCAACAACGACCAACACGACCTGCGCGACCTACTTTCACCCTCCCTATTTCTGCCGGCTATTCGATTCTATATTACTGGAGCCTCTCCATTCTATCGAAACCAAACCTCTCTGCCTTGCATCTCGAACAACTTACCATTGTAGGCCCAACAGACCTTGTACAAGAGGGCACGCCCGTAAATGGGTTGATGATCCTCTCCCATAGGTATCCCGTTCTCCTCATCTAACTCTGTTCCCTCCCGCCCTCTCGGAGCCCTTCTGCCTATTGGTATTTTAGCCGCCTTTGCGTCCTTGGGATGCCACATGGTAGGGGAGCCCAGCACGCACAGTCCGGCAAAGGAACACCGCCTTTCAAACAAGAAACCCGTGGGTTCTTTCATCCATAATTGTCTGGGAGGCATACGGCTGCAATACTTGTTCTGTTACTCGTACCGGGGGCCTTGAGAGTCGCTTACCCATTTCACCTCCTCCATTGCCGACATCCTAATCCATCGGATTCGGGGTTTCTCGGCTGCCCGTCATGAGGTTTGCGACAGCTCTATTCTTCTTGGCATTGTGGTCATGTTCTATCGCGGCGCCAATGGCCATGGCCCTGGATAGGGGCCCTGGACAGTCTGATCTGTTGCACTCTGGTATGCGACAAGAGCCCGGGACCGGATCGATCAAGTCCCCAACTCAACAGCCTGGCAAAACATGGGGGAAGAAAGCAGCAAAGCGACCTCTACCATCGTCCAGTGCCTCCACGTCAGTGTTGTTAACAAGATCTCCCCGTAATTCCAACCACCACTACATAGCCTCGTTGACCCATCGTCTGACCAATCGGTCGCCATTCTCGGAGTCGAGCATTGTCAGAGAGGAGACGAGGGCTAGCACAGGAGATTGGGAACCCGAGGCGACCATTGTTGAGTGGGAGACCAAGGCTTCCAGAGAGTCTCATTTCTGGATTCCATGCTTCTCTGCCGGCAAAACCATCCGCTACCACTGCGTGCGAGTGAATACGGATATGCTCGTAGTGAGTCTAGTACTAAGCCTCGTCGCTATCATACTCGTAATCGAGCTGTGGAAACCAGTCATATCAAGGTAAGGGCTCGCGTCATCGAGAACGTATCTAGCACCTCATACAACATGTATGTCTGACTGACCTTGCTCTCCAGTCTTCGCCGCTTCCGGTCCAGCCACGGCCCAATCCATCTAGATGGTAACGACGTGATGAGCAAAGAGCGTGTGGCCCAGTTTCCCTGCGTCTCCTGCAGGCTGGTTCCCACAGCAAAGCATTGAAAACAGAGCAATGCACAACAGAGTTGAGATAGTGACGGCGAGGTAACGGGACTCACCAGATGGTTCCTGTATTTTTCAAGAGGCGGCGAATATCCTACATATCCGATCAATTGGGGTTCCGTCAAATGGCATGCTCACACGAGTAGTCGTATCCTATGTGCGCAGCCGGGGAGGAACAATATGATTTGATAGGAGCACTATAGCTTGCTTAGCAGGGAAGACGCAACACTCGGTGCCATGGCCCGAGTCGGGGAGAACAAGCTGCAATCCATGCGCGTCTAGGCGAACACGAGGCTATTTTTTGAGATCCAACGCGAAGTCCAACGACGAAGCAAATTCAAGCACGTTTCATGTGTGCCTCCGATGACATCTGTAGCAGCGAGTACTACTCAATATGAGGTCCACTTCAAGGCGCGTACGGTTGATGCAAACAGCCGAAGAGTGGTCAGGACTCGGAGTATTTTTCACTCTCAATATACACTAGCTGCGCACGTGTAGCTCTACACGTAGCCCAGCCCCTGGCTTACACACATTTGTTGCTTACATCGACCACTGCATCCATTGTGGCGCCCCATGTTCTATGCTCACATGACATCCAGCAACGAAGAACCATGCGATGACTAATTGGCCGCCCCGTTCCCTCGACTGGCGCCGTGGCTTGATTGCTCTCTTATCTCCATCGGGAACGCGCCGGCTCTGGGGCAAGGCCAACACGCGATTTGCGGGGAGTGACTGATTGGTAAGGCCAACGGCTGTTCATATGGGTCGGATTTGCTGTTCATACGTCGACCTTCAATGTATTGGTCATGAACGCACCAACGACTCGACTCCCGTTTCGTACGTAGCAGCAACAAAGCAGGCCTTGGCATGGCCCCCAAATGGGCCTTGCAGAAAGCCTTGCATTGGCTCGGCGTCTCCTCCTGGCAGACCTTGTCTCGACGGCCAACCAGCTCCCTCTCTCGAGCTCAAGTGGATAAGAGCTTACAGCCCAAGCAGCTAAGACCAGCAACTAAATCCTGCGCCTCACGGCTTCTCCAACCAAGCTTTATCCACTCTTCGCGGTGTTGTTCTACACTATGGAGACTGAACATACCTAATATACATATCTATCACCTGGGGACACTTGATCTGCGGCTTTGCTCTGTACTTCGTCTAGGCCTCGTGGTATCACAAGGCAAGGGATCTTGATTGTCACCAGACGTAGCTTGTTGTTGTTTGTTATGGTAACAGCATCAGAGTGATTAATTGTTGCCCTCGCAGCGGCACTCGAGGAAGGTCGCGTACCTAGACTACTCCACCGTCTTGGGTATATACCTGGTTCGGGATCACCGCGACAGGGGCTTCCACCGCCATCGTTCGAGCTCCTGGTCAGATCCACCATTGTGAGATTCCACGAAATCGAATCCAGCCCTACCACCCGCTACCCCGCAGTATTTAGTCTCCCTCGCCAGACTCTGCTCTTTCTCTCGTGAATTCTTTCGCGGCAGCTTGCTATTTACCACCCAACCGAGTCAGTGAACACGAGCACCGATAACTCGTTACCCGGTGGAAACTTGTCGCGTGTTGTCACTACACTATGTCTTTGCACTCAGGTGGCGATGGGGAACGCGGACGCGCCAGGTCCTCTGCGGCTCGTGATCGCGATCGTGATCGACAACGAGTTTCAGGGTCCCCTTCTATCCTAGACGCGGTCCGGATGCCGTCTCCTCCCGCCGGCTTTAGCTACGACGATACCGGCCCCCGACGCTCGCCCCACGACTACAACCGCAATGGCCACCGAGACTCGTACCGCGTAGCTTCTCCCACCCAGGAGTCGCGATATTACAGTCGTAGCCATGAAGGCATTGACATGCCTTCAATGCCCGACGTAGGAGGCTCACGCTATGCCAAACCTAGCACCCAAGAACCTCGCAGGTCCAAGGGCGATGTAGACGTAGTGGAAGCAGTGCAAAACACGCTTCGACGCGGGGCCGATGCCTTTCTGCCCGCCAAGTACGCCACCAAACTACAAGCCTCTGACGATGGACGTGACGAGAAGAGGATCCGCAAGAAAGAAAAGGAAGAAGATCATCTAGCCTACGGAAGTTCCCCGTCTGTGGCTGACACGAAAACCAACACCAACAAGTATGAACCTTCCAAGCCGCGCCCGACGCACGATTATGCCATGCCAGGACAGTGGGTTTACGACAAGCCCGACGAAAACTCGACGTACTCGTCAAAGTCCCATACGCCTCCTCCCTCTCACGGCTTATCTCACCGCAATTCCTATGGCGCTGATCCCCGGACCTCGGGGCCTAGCGTATTAACAGTTAATCACCCCCCAAGCCATGGCCGCAGGGAGTCCTCCCAGCACCCACCGACAGCGCGTATGTCCACGCTTGGCGTGAATACGGGGCATCATTCGGCATCGCTATCCTATAGCAGCAACAGCGGTGCGCCGCCCGCTTCTCCGCTTCTCGAATCCTACCACGGAACGTACCAGCAATCCTCACCCATGCCTTCTCCCCTGATGCTCCCCTCCTACAGTCCAAGGACAAGCGGGATCGACATGATTGAACCGCTCTCGCCTGGCCTCTCAGACGGGGATGGTGGGGAGAAGAAGACACGACGACGGGCCCGGTTCTACGACCCGGAGGAGGATGCCGATCGCCTGTCACAAGCCCTCAAGGGCGAGTATCGGGCGCCTAAGACGGAGGTACTCATCGAAATACTCCCGGGGCTGACACATGAGCAGGTGATGGAACTGCGGTCGCAGTACAAGAAACTTGTCAAGATCGGCCCGGACAAACGTGGTGTCAACATTGCCAAGCACATCCGGCTCCGCCTCAAGGACGAGGACTCTGTGCTCATGAAGGCCTGCTACGCCACCGCCCTCGGCAAGTGGGAGTCCGAGGCCTACTGGGCCAACTTCTGGTACCAGGGCGATAAGACGCGCCGCGAGCTTCTCATCGAGAGTCTCATGGGTCGTACGAACCAAGAGATCCGCAACATCAAGGACGCATTTTCCGACAAGAAGTACAAGGACTCGCTCGTACAATGCATGAAGACGGAGCTGAAAGAGGACAAGTTCAAGAAAGCTGTCCTGCTCGTCTTGGAAGAGCGTCGCATGGAGGATAACGATGGGTACGGAAGGCCCTTGCCCATTGATCGCAGATTAGTGGAAGACGACGTGGAAGCCTTATTTCAGGCAATACGCACGGATAAGGGCGGCGAGACCGCCATGATCCAGATCGTGCTGCTTCGTAGCGATAGTCATATCCGTGAGGTACTCAAGCTATACGAGAAAGTATGCAAGAGCAACTTTGCACGGGACGCACTTCAGAAGAGCGGGAACCTGGTGGTAAGTTTGAAACCACTCAATTTATACTCTAGCGACGCACCGCCCGTTATTATCAAGTTTTTGGACCGAGAGTGTAAAGACAACAGACTAGACTAACAAGTTTACAGGGCGAGCTACTCATGCATGTCCTCAATGGCATCATCAATAAGCCAGTTCGGGACGCCCTACTTCTACATCACGCTCTCACGGCGACTAAAAAGGACGGCCTACGCCGTGAACTCCTTATCAGCCGCCTCGTGCGATTCCACTGGGACCGGCGGCACCTCGTGGCCATCAAGAAAGCATATCGCGAGCGGTACGGAGAGGACCTCTCGGATGCCGTGCGCGACGGCACGAGCGGCGAATGGGGACTTTTCTGTGAGCAGCTTGTCGTCACCCGCATGCCAGACGAAGTCAAGCGATTCGAAGCTGTCGAGAAGATTGCCGAGTCGCGAGTCCGGGAGCACGAGGACAGGGCCCGGGACCGGGAGGAGCGTGTCCGCGAGAGAGAGAAGGAGCTGGATCGGGAATATCAGAAGCAGAGGGACCGGGAGGAGAAGAGGAAAGAGAAGGAGAGAGCAGGAAGCCATCATCGTCATAAGAGCGGTGACGGGCTACTCCTCGTCCGGGATTCTAAGCACCGAGACCACAGCCGGACTCGGGAGCGTAGCAGGAGCAGAAGGCGGGAGTAGAGGGAAGTGACTTTTTCTTCTTAGGTCACGGTCGCGAATGAATTTTCTTGCCCATTTTCTGGAGAGAAGGCGTCCAATCGAGACTGCATACGAAAGATTATATCATAAGTTCGATGACGTACGGCCGCTTGATGGTGCAGGACTTATCTAGTTGAGATACCTCTGTATTAAGCGCAATATACAGCTATACTACCTACTTAGTATCGTATCTACGAAGCCAGAGGTTAAAGTACTCCCCTTCTCAAACGTGCTGATGTTTTCATCCCCATCTCATCGTCACATGGAACTCCCCTAGCAGATATGATACGATGGATCCGAGGTTTCTAGCGAGGTGTGAGATGATATAATTGGGCTTCACGTTTACACGGAGGTCCCAACCCATCCAGCTAATAGGAGGTTGATACAGAATGTCAGCAGGGACCCCATTGCCACATAGATGGAGATGATCATGGTACGTGGAACCGGCACCCAGCTCGGCCTAGCGATCTTATCCAGCTTCCCCGTCTTCGAGTTCTGCGGTGTGCCGTGGTCACGGACGAAGCTTGGGCGATCCTTCCACGGGATAGGCCTCCCCATGTCTTCGAGGATCTGCTCGGTGGTGATCTTGGATCCGGCGAGCACGATGGGCACTCCGGTCCCGGGATGCGTGCTGGCGCCGACGAAGTAGGCGTTGCGGAATCCCTCTGCCCTCGTCCTCGGGCGGAACGCCAGCACGTTGGAGAAGCTGTGGCTCAGCCCGAGAATAGATCCCTTGTCCAGGTTGAACTTGGCCTCCCAGGCGTACGGGTCGTTGACCATCTCGTGCGTGATGAACGGCTCGAGGGGCGCGCAACCCGTCCGTGCGGCGATGGTGGACAACACGGCCCGCCGTGCGCGCGATACCAGCGCATCCCAGTCCTGGTTCTGTCGGATACCGCTTCCAGTGCCCTTGGATTCTAGCAGATGGCCGGCGGGCACGAGCGCGATGATGGAGTCGCGGCCCTCGGGCGCGGCGCTGGGGTCGATGCGACTGGGCACGTTTACGTAGAAGCTCGGCTCGTCGGGGAGGGTCTGGCGGTCGAAGATGGCGTCGAAGGACTCGCGATACTCGTCTGCCAGGAAGATGTTGTGCGTCTGTAGCTCGGGAATCGTGCGGTCGAGGCTCCAGTAGAACGAGATGGCGCTGCACGATCCGTCTTTCTGGCGAAGAGACTTGACGTATCTCCGCGTCTGCGACTTCGTCTGGGGGAAGAGGTTACCGTAGGCGTATACCAGGTCCGCATTTACGACGACGACATCCGCCTCCATCATCTCGCCGCTTTCGAGCTCCACGCCACGGACCGTCTTGCCGTCCGACTGCATTAATATCTGTTTCACCGGCGTGCCGAGTCGGTATTTGACGCCTAACCTCTCTCCCACCCTCTGCAGCGCCGCGAGCACAGTCTGGAAGCCACCACGAGGGTACCAGATGCCCTCGGCAAGTTCGGTGTACTGTAGGAGCGAATATGTCGCCGGCGCATCAAAGGGGCTCATCCCCATGTACATCGTCGCAAACGTGAAGACCCGTCGCAGCCTCTCCGACCAGAAATAGCGGCCTGCCCTATTCCAAATGCTATGGAGCGGATGGAGTAGCAGCCCAGCGAGCACAAACTTGGGCGCCGCAAGCTGCCAGGTGCTGGTGAAGTTACGGCTCAGAACCTTGGCGACACTGATCTCGTAGTGCGCGTGGGCTTCCCGGAGCCAGCTTAGATAGCGGTCGAACCCGTCTTTGCCTTCCCATCGCTCAATCTGCGTCTTCATGCGGGCGAGGTCCGTCGTCAGCTCGAAGTTCTCGCCGTCGGCGAACCAGACGTTGTAGTTCGTCGGGCACTGCAGCAGCTCGACACCCTCGGCCTCCAATGTCGTGTCGAGGTCGAAGAAGACCTCTCGGAACAACTTGGGGAGCAGGAGGAGCGATGGGCCTTGGTCGAAACGGTGGCCATCGTGTCTTATTAAACTGCAGCGACCGCCCGTGAACGAGTTCTTTTCCAATACGGTCACGGAAAGCCCAGCTTTGGCTAGTCTTGCTGCCGTTGCAATGCCGCCGGCGCCGGCACCTGTTTTCGGTGTTAGCGAGAGACGAGAGCTCCTAGGACACCAATCTCTACGCCATAACAAAAGCGTAGCATAGCTTGACAAAGGCCCAAGTGCTAATCCTTACCGATTACGACTGCGGTTTTCTGGGCCGATTTTTCCATGCCCCTCAATGACAAGTGTCGAACTGGGGAAATGTCTTGCCCCGACAGGAGATCGAGGCTCAAAACAGATCTTCAATTTTGATATAATTAAGGCAAGTGGAAGGCAATAATATGCTTTCGGCGTATGCAACTCAGGATCCGACAGACGTATAATTAGGTCAATAATCACCAGCGGCTACGGTATCAATATTTACTATGTCATATGCTTGGAATTTGCCAAATGATAGCACTCCCGGCGTCTCCGTGCGTGCTGACAAGTAGCACCGATCTCCTCGACAGACATTCAAAACAGAGATCGAGCTCTAGGCAACCTCAGCGAATACAGCTAGAATATGTCCGAGCCGGCAAGGCCTAATGCATCGAGGCGGCTGAGCCATTATTACATCCTTTCGCTTTCGCATACCTATTTCCGTATTTTAAAAATCAATGATTCATCACTGCATTCAGCAGCCGAGATCGAGTCTCGGCCCTCATCAAGTCCGAGACAGCAATACAGCCTTTTTCCTTTTTCTCTTTTTCTTACATTAAACCGGGGTAGAGATTGAATTTTCTAGACTAATTCCCTCATAGTCAACATCCATCTTGACAACCCCGCCACACATAACTGTTTCATTGACCTTGTGGGCGCCGGGACACACATCCGTGAGGTGCATATACGTTCACGCAAGGCCCAACTCACACGTAACATAACCCAGATTCAATCAGACAAATAAAGTCTAAATTTTGAGCAATCTATTTCAACCCCTAATTATTTTGCACTCCAGTCGAGCGTTGAGTAACGCTATTACACTGTATACCTACTACAGTCTGACACGGATTCTAGACGTTCTACTAAATAAACGACCCCTTTGTTTATGAGAGGCTGGCTTCACGAGGTCGACAGATTCTTCCAAGCGACCCATAGACGCCTGGATCGAGGAACAGACGCTCGCCCCTTTTTTGTCTTGGAAGGAACGTAGCTCTTCTCTCGGAGAACGCGGCCAATTTCCATGTAGCTCTCCACCGCCACTACCAGAGGGCCTCGAACCCCGCCGGGCAACAAGTCCATTGTGAGCCGTGACTTTCCGTACTCCTCAAATGCGAGGTCAAGGAGCCTCTGTCTGAGCGCTTCCACCTTCGGCTGTGTCGGGCTGGCCAAAATATCTTGGGGAGCCAACCCTGCCGCGCTCAGCCATGTCGTGGGTAAGTAGACGCGACCCATCTCGGCGTCAACTCGGATGTCCCGCGCGATGTTGACATACTGAAGCGCACATCCCATGGTTATGGCAGCCTGTACGAGCCTTGCTTCTTTGTCCTCGGGTAACTTTACCGAGCTATGGTGGAACACCAACCGGAGGCACAGCTCGCCAACGGTGCTCGCAACCCGATGCGCATAAGCCCGGATGTCGGCCTCGTTCTTGATGGGAAACTTTGCGTCCGTAAACACTACGTCCGTCTTAAATCCTTCTAACAGCTCGTATAATGGCCTACGTGGAAGAATCCTGGTGGGCAGCAGCTCCAGGGCTGATCTCGTGTGCATTGGAAAGTTTTTCTCGACATAGTCTGCCACCTCGGCCGCCGAAGATGGTGGCCGGCCCGAAGTGCCATACACATGGTCAAGGTATCCAGTAAGTTTATGTATCCATGCTAGGGCTTCTCTCCCGGAGCGAGATTCGTCCACAAGGTCATCTGCAACCCGGCAAAATGAGTATCTGGTGCGATCAGGGGTTAGCTCCCGCCACGTATCCGTTTGGGGCGTAAGGAAGGCTCACAGGAAGACTAGGTCGATTCGGAGGCGTCCGGGAAATACAGCGCTGGCAAGGTAGAAGCTCCGGCTTTTCTTTCGCAGCGTGCTAACAGCTTCGCGTATGCCTCTGATCCGCCTCATGTCATAATTCACCGGGTCTGTGAGCGCGGCTTTCAAAAGCGAGCTGGGAGACGTGTTCCTTGGGACTCCAGATTGCACATCAGCCAGTATGTCGAGAACTGCCACTGTAAGAAATAGAGAGTTAATTGCCGTCACGAAGAGCGTGATTTATGAGGACATGAGAACGCAAGAAGCGGCCACGATGCGATCTCGGCGCTGAATAGGACACCCAGGCGCAAGGAAGAAGAAACGCCAAGAAGTTAGAACAAAGGGGATGACGCCGAAATTGACTTACTACCCCTGTCAAATGCTACCAGACCAAAAACTATGAGAGAGTTGGTTGCGAGGAAGAAGAAGGCCTCTTCCAGCTCGAGGTTCCCCCAGAGACACCAACCAAGTTTGGTTCCCGGCTCGATGGCCCATGTCCCTCGCCCCAGAGATTGCTCATCCACAGCCCATAAGTAAAGCGTAGGGAGCCAAATCGGGACCGCAATGCAAACCAGGGGGAGGCGGAGCAAGAAATAGCCCGAGAACGTCCAGGTCAGTAGAGCAACGGGGCAAGCCCAGATCAGAATTAGGCCAAGATAAGTCCCTCTCCCTCCGTGGCCTACGAGTACAGCGCCTAGTATAATCGCAGCAGACAGGCAAAGCTGACCATACCTTCTGATGCGCCCAATCTGTGGAGATGACTCTTGACGGTTGGTGAGAAACTGAGCGTGTAGTATGGGCTTGTTGAAGAGGATGTAGAGCAGCGTCGTGATGTAGGTCTGTATGATGAAGAAGAATAGTTCCTCGACTGGTATCTCGAATAGCCGGGGTCCAAGAACGGCATCCTGGGGATATGTCCAGATGCCGTGCCGTATTAAATATGAGTCCCACGGCAGAGTCGCAAAGAATGCTATCAAGATCAGGACCAGGATCTTATACAAGTCCCGTCGAGCCAGGAGCGGTTTTATGATAACCGTCAAAACACCCGCAAGCGGTATAGTATAAGTGATGTGTCTGATAGCATAAAATTAGTGGGCTACAAGAGATCAACGTGATGAGCCACTTGGGTCGGCTTACACGAGGGCATATTCGTAAGCCATTGTAGGGGGAACCGGCGTCCTGAAGAAGGAGATGAATGAGACTGAATTGGGAAAAAGAAGGGCAAGTTCCTCGAATAGAGTTCACGCCTGGTAAAGTGGCGCATGTTTATAACAAGGTTCGGATTAATTACCGAGGGGTCGAGCAGAGAGGAATGAGAGATTTCACTACGGCCGCCGATGCGATGCGGCCTCGGTCTTGTCACAGATCGCTTGGCATTGTGCGTCCCCGAACATTTGGCCCGCAAGGGATATTTCCCAAAGACGACCCATGAAATTCATTATTTCATGAGATCATAGACTTCCGGCAGGTAAGGCTTGTGTTGCGCACGGAGGGGCTTGCTTAGCTTCTCAAGCTCTGGCCAGAGAATCGCGACACGTACGGTGAGTGAGTGCAACCTATCACAGGGTAACGCTAGCCGAAGGGGAGTTGTCTCGCTATGAAATTCCGTAATTTATAAATAGCCTCGCACTCGCACTCGGATTGACCATGAGAACACGATAATATGTCTAAGTCACCTTCGTTTACCGTCACGTACAGCCCCTCCCTACCATGCTGTGCCCGCCATCTCTCCATAATAACGAAGACTAGGTCGTGATTGATTAATATATTATATATCACACGTTTTAAATTCGAACACATGGAAAACCTCAAGTTTACACTATTCTTACGCCCGTTGAAATATTCGGGCGGAACTCAGTGCAAATTTATCTATTCATAAGAAAACAACGATTTCCTTTGCTATTACCGTTTCAGGAATTGCTGTACATAAATCGCTGTTACTCTGTTCATAGCATGTAGGGACGGTGTAGGGGCAATGAAATACATTTTGGGCGCAAGATAAAGGAACGAACAGCGCATTAATGGATTGCGGCTGATCTGATGACCCATCTATACGCGTTAGCTTGGTTCACCACAATCGTGCCATCGACCCTCAAGTGTGTAGGTATCCGAAAGGAACAATGCGCACGTATGCCACCTGTCATGATCGCTTGCCCGCCCCGATCTAGATTGATACCACGATATGCTTGCCGATCGGTCTACATGAATGCATGTTTCGAAAATAAGCCCACGTGTTCGGATATCTCGTTTCCAGGTACTCGGAACGCTTGAGAAATACGCCCACGACTGGTAGCACGCATGTTTCAAGGCACTACTTACTACTGTACCTCTTTCTCTCTGTATCGAGGTCCCACAGCTGCTGGGCTTGTTGGCTAATATAAATTATGATGACGTCGTGGGAGGCTCTGCCTAACTCAACTCCGGGACCCCTCCGCCGTTGATGGCTCTGAGCGTTCCAGGTTTGCGATTTAGAAATATCAAGCAACTTCTATCTCAGTGAGATGGGCTGTTGTGAACCAACTCGCAAACACAGATCTTGTCTCATGTACTTTTATATCGTGATCGTGATAATACTGTTTAGATACATAGAGCTCGATTATAGCAAATTCCCTCCCAATTACATACACAGGTAAAATACGTAAATATGCATGTATGGACCTCTATTCTACTACCCTCGGTCCGGTCACCGAGAGTCCACGAAACTCTAATTACCAGTCAAGGTTGCGACCAGGTCGCGACCAGTTGCGCTCTCTGAACATGCTCCGATCCTCGCAACGCCTGTGTCATCAGGCTCTTGCGAGACCATATGGGGGTTCCTTACTGCGCGGAGGCATCTCCTCGGGCCGCTTGCGTGCGACGATAGCAGCAGCACGGCCTCATCCGCCCCGGGCTTTGCCGCCGAGCACGAGACCGAGACCGCGGTACTTCGCGACGTCTATCTCGCGTCTCGCCCAGCAGCCTAGAGCAAGAGAGGACGAGACGCTGACTGGTCCCACGACGGCCACGGCCACGGCTACCGAGGCCGCCGACTTGTACCCCGGCGATGCATCATCACCCGGTCCGCAACGTCCCGAACGGCGGCGGCGAGTGCGCGGAATCTATTACGCAGCCGTCTTCCTCCTCCTTGGCGCCATAGGAGGGACGTTTGCCCGCATCACCATTGCGCCGCCCCCTCTGCCTGCCGCTGGTTCGGACAAGGACGTCTACCTCCAGGCCAAGATCCGAGAGCGCGGCGCCGCCCTGCCCCTCGTCCAGCAGCTGTCGGCCGACCCGTCCTGGACATCCTGGGATGCGTACGCCGGCGTCGCCGCGACCGCGACCGCGACCGCCGACGCCACCCAGGGCCCGAGGGGGATCTCCGCCGTCCAGTCCCGCATCACGTCGGGCCCCATGGCCGGGTCTTCGGGCCTCGCCTTCCAGCGCATCTTCCACAACGCGTCCACCGGCGAGGTCGTCACCGTCGTCTACTTCGGGGCCGCCCTCGCCGGCTGGCCCGGCGTCGTCCACGGCGGCGCCCTGGCCACCCTGCTCGACGAGTCGCTGGGCCGCTGCGCCATATTGAAGTTCCCGAGCCACACCGGCGTCACCGCCAACCTCGAGCTGCAGTACCGCGCCCCGACGCTGACCAACGCCTTCTACGTCATTCGCACCACCCCCGTCGTCAGCGAGGGAGACGACGTCGTAGGCAGGGACGGCGTCAGGAAGGGCGACCGCAAACTCTGGGTCTGGGGCACGCTCGAGACGGAGAAGGGCAAGGTCGCCGTCGAGGCGAAGGCCCTGTTCGTCGTGCCCAAGGGGTACAAGCTTCGACCGCTCGTGCAAGATTTCTAGACTGGATGGAGCCGGGACGGTGGGTCGGGAATACAACCTCCGACGCGACGTCGAGGCGCGCACATGCATTTAATGTGAGGCTGAAGTGTAGAATAGAGTACAGGCTTTTTTTTTTTTTGCCACAATTATAGAGAGAAGAAGCGAATCTATGTTTTGCGATAGGCTGGCCGGCGCACCATAGCATCGAACGGCGTTAACGGGGCCTCGGTATCGGGCTTTTAAATAAATTGTCCGCAATAGTAGCTTAATCACCTCAGCTCGATTCGCATGCATCTATGTTCTCGTGAGGGAGAAGACGAGAGAAGTGTTAGGAAGGAGAAAGCCCGTATCTCAATTCTGAGTTGACGAGCGCCAGTGAATCATACCTAGTCCGTTCCCAAAAGACTATTTCGCTTATCTTACACACGCTATCCTATTTAAACTCTCTCTCAATCACCATCGTCTCATATAACCTTACAACGCAGCAGATAGCAACTTTGGACAACGAACATCGCTCGCGGGGACCAGACTTGGAGAGAGCGCCGCTGGCCGAGGGACGCATCTCCTGCGCAGGACCGACCGATCACCAAGAATTGAATGGCATGGGGGCATATCCTTGTTCGAATGGGTGTTGCCACTGCCCACGTCCCCCTGGAAAGCCTCTTCTTGGTCCGCTATAATAACCACGACCTCGAAACTCTCTTCCATATCCCCGACCCCCGCCATGGGGAACACCACGAACATTGGGCGCAAAGCCTCCGACCGGCTCAGTTCTATGCGGGACTTGCGATTGCGGCTTGATACTAGGGGGGCTCTGAGGCGGCGGCGTCGGTTTGGAGTTGGACGGACCGGTCGGATCCTCCCGCCCCTGGCCACGCCTGCGAGCATATGGCCGTCGCGTGGATTTTGGTTTCCCCTCCACGGAAAAGTTGATTTTGATCACTGGGTTCTCTGCCATGGGCAGGCCAACGAGGTCGAACCGCTCCCAGTCTTCTCTCGGCGTCGTCCAAGGTTGGAACAAATTCTCCAGCTTCTCCACTTTCCGGAGTTCAGGCAACCAGCATCGGACGTACTCTCCGTCTTTGTCGTAGTCGAAAGCTTGTTTAACGGGGTTGAAGATGCGGGCCTCTCCTCGGGGGTCGTTGCCTACTCCCGCGACGTACTGCCAATTGGACCAGTTCGAGTTGACGTCATAGTCGACAAGCATGAATTCGTACCATTCGGCGCCGTAGCGCCAGTCAATATTGAGATGTTTAGCAAGAAAGCTAGCAACATTCTGCCGGGCCCGGTTGGATGTATACCCTGTGAGTATCAACTCTCGTGATGACGCATCAATGAGGCTTTGTCCTGTCGTACCCTCGAGAATTCTCTTCATGATCATGGAGGTCTCTTCTGCTGACGATGACTGAACATCTGCTTCTTTGTCGTCCGTGCGCCCCGTCTTCCATTTGTGAGAATGATTCTCTCGAAACCCAGATCGGTGGAAGAGTTTGGCTCGAAATTTCCGGGTGCAAAGCCTCATGTAGTCACGCCAAAGCAGTTCGAACCGAATCGCTTGAGTGCCTTCATTTTCGCCCTGGCCATATCCTTCCGTATCTGCATATTGATCGTCCGTTCCATCCTCAAAATGCAGGAGCTCTTCGTGTATTTGTCGAGCGGTGATACACCCTTGTGCAAGGTAGCCCGACAACTTGGTGCTGTAATCTACCCCCAGCAGTCCGTTTCGTGAGGACTTGTACAGTGAGGCATTGCCCGATTTGACCAGATGATTCAGCCGGTTCAAGGCATTGTCCTCTCCGCCACGGAAGGGGTGAGCAGATTTCCCCTCATCCACAGAGGCGATTTCCGGAAGGTCTGACTCGATGGGACGCAGTAAGGCTGCTTCAAAAGCCTCGAGCGATAACGGGATCTCGAAGGGACTCGATTGACTGGGTATGTGAGATGTCTCAATGGGCTTGGGAAGCGACCCATCCGATGGTCGAGGTCTTGTCCGTCGCGGGCGTTCTCTGAGGGGTTCATTCGTCTTGCGGTATGTCGTGAATACGTCCGGTAAGTCTTGGGGACTCTCTAATTTGAGATCTCGACTGGTAAGGAGCGCGTCAGTCCCTGAACCTCGAGGTACGCAGCGGATTACCTACTCATCGACAAAGTATTTCTCGTCTACCCACAGCTCATGGTCGATATCCAGAGCTGAGCAAACTTGAGCCACGCTCTTTTCATCCTGCTCTTCTTCGTAACCTTCTTCTGCAATCATCCAAACTGCGCTTACAGTCTTCTGGTGTTGTTTGAGCCCTTCCACCAGGCTTTCCACTACGTCAGCGTGTCTCCCAATACGTATCGTCAGATCATTTCCGAGCTTGACGAGATTTTCTTTCAAATTCCATAGCGACTGAGCGACAAAGCGTGCTCGGTGCGGCCCACATCTCCAGAAGCCGGCTACGTCACTTTTGGCTTCGGGGAAGGGGGACTTCTTCCCAGGCTGAAGAAAACCAGCCACCTCGATCTGACGCGGGGGAATGATGTATACGGGGAGAAGATGGGTGAATTTATGCTCGGAAGATGCAAGTCGGTCAAGAATAGGATTGTCCGCAACGCGCAGATCGTGCCGCACGAGGTATATCAATACGTTAGCGTCTTGCATGTTGTCTATAAGATGTCCCATCAACGAGGCCGACCTGGAAGGGGGAAGTGGGAGGGGGAGATTATAGTTCGGCCGCCTAGCAGCGATCTGGTCGAGGACAACGGCGGAGGAATGCCGAGCGAGAAATGTCCACGATGAAGAAACGCCAAAAAGCAGCGGTTGGAGTCAACCCCGTGAACGTATCATGAAAAGATTGACAAGACAATGATACAAGTCAATGGGTTCGGCAACCTGGGGCAGCTGGACGTGAGTGGCTAAAATCCAGTTTGATAACCCGGCACACGACTGAATGGCCTGAAAATATACCCAACAATATACACGACAGAGAACACAAACGCTTCCTCGGAGACAAGAGAGCGGTTCTCTATCCGATATATGGTTAGTGCTATACTTCTTACAACTTCAGTGGGCGACCGGTATGTACATACACCTCGAATGACTTATTAAAACACAAGTCGCTCCTGGTTAGATCTCTGGATGGTGGTGTTCGTGCCTGGTAAGACTACGGATGGAAAACCGGATAGTGACCGAGGATTGCGGCGTCAATTCTAGCGGCTAACACTTGCGTAAGTCTCCGTTGAATCACAGGCCTAGAACTAGCTGAGGAGGTGCGGAGAGAGAGAGGGAGCCTTACAACTCTAGGTAAGAGCGCCAGCGTCAATTAAGAGTCGTATTAGTCCGACGCGACGAGAAGGAACCCGCTAGCGAAGCATGCGGGAGGGATGGAGCTGTTCCGCCAGTAGTCTCAGTAGATTCGAAGTTGGTCCGATGCCGTCATAGAAGGTAACGAGGATATAGCTTGCGATGTTAGGTCTAGATGAAGCATATCGGTATCATATGTTAGGCTAGAGAGGAGAGCAAAAACAGAAGACAAAGGCCCCGAACATGCGCAGATATGGTCAGGGCCTCTGGTTTTTCTACTCTTTCCTCTTGCCCCCTTCCTCTGCTCCCTCGTTGAAAATTCCGCCATATTGATTGTATATCCGCGCGTTGAAACTAGCTGGCTACGTGAGAAAGCGTGCGTTATGGTCGTTGTCCCGATTTGCGATTTGGTCGCAGGAACTGGAGATCGGGAACCAAGATCGGGCCGGGGGGGTCGCATAAAATAGAATTTCTGCTGGGCCGTAAACCCTGTCAACTGTGACGTGACCACACCAGGGAGGATCATACCTAGTATGTAGGTACTTATGGAGCAAAACATCCTATGTTGTAAGTTTTCTTCTAACTGTAAGGTCTGCATACTCTAGATAATAAATACCTCTTGGTCAGATACATGATGTAAGTAGGTAGATATACCTAGATTGCAGCTCTATTGCTGTACGGCCTTGCTACACATGTGCTTCATCACGTGTAATTGTGAAGTAGGTCGGTACCCGTAGTACCTTAGTATGTACATATAATTTACAGGAACTTGGATTCGTAAGCACCTTGCACTTACAGTACTTATGGGAGACATGCCTGTGTCGCTGGTTAATATGTACATGTATGGATGCATCATGCAGGGACTTTTGGGTGGAGAGGTGCATAAGGTACTGCCCATCTTCCCCTACATTCTATCAATACGGGTAGCTATCAACTAACACTGTGCTGGTAAGTGTCATCTATGTACATGTAGGTATGTGCCTACCAGGTAGGTACAGGTTTCTTTTCGAAGATAATTGTGCTGAAGTGGTGTAGATAAGTACTAGCTATACCTCCGATTGGAATGTATGGAGGCGATGATTCGTATAGGAAGTGTATATATCTTCCCACATACAGAATAATCAATTTGTTCAACTTGAACGTTTATCATCATCCAATTATAGAACCAAATATTGATTCAATTCACAGTTATGTAATCGAGATTGGGAATACCGACTTACCTGGTACTTCGTACAGCAGTCTGTTCCGTCTGCACCTTCGAAGCGCACCAGGTTCTGGCCACATGAGCTAAGAGGACGGGATGCGAGACGGCTCGCGACTTAATCACCACTGGCGCCTTGGCCTGTTATAGGTACACCTTCTAGTGTACTACCTAAACATGCGGATCGAGACGACGGCCCGCCTTAGGAGTATACCTCTAACTCTCGACCATCTGTGTTCATATAGAAGGTCGCGACAAGTCTGTTAGAGCTGATAATAAGGTGGAATACGAGCGTACCTGTTGGGAATAATATAGGGCGGTACAGTGGAAAATCCCACATACACATAGGTACTTGGTAGATACCAAATATCTACGTACCTAAATGAGGAGGGGAAATGCTAGGATGTACCTCGTGGTGGAGATGGATGGAGCCAGAGCCAGCAATAGGTACCACGACAACTGCGAGAGAGGAAAACCACTCGGGGGAACATACCTGGCTTATATACTTTTATATATCTATGGCAACGAAGAGATAGAAATAACCAGACTGAGGTAACCAGGACCGGTATATGAGACTGAATAAATGAGGAAGAGGAACACAGCCTCCTCCACGTGCAACTGGAGACTGATTGTTTTGATAGAAATGTATTGCAATGGGCCGGCATCGCCGTCAAGCGGCCTCTCGTCACAGCGCACGAATACCTACTTCTCCTGCAGAGCTCCTGGATCAGTCGGCATTTTTCAAGACAACCTACACTAGGTAGGAGGCTACACTAGTATGTGGCTTGGCAGGGCCTGGGATGTGTGGCTCGAGCACAACTGCTTCGCGTGATTAGGTCGCCGCGAATGCCCATTCTCTTGCCGGGGATCAGTGGCTCAGCTCTGGCTAGGTGCCTTAGGTGTCCGCTCGGGCTACTCCTGATTGGGAAAAACCAGCCTGCCCGTGCCCATTCGCCTGAGGGCTCCCACTGCAGTTAGGTCGATACTTGGCCTAAGACAGACAAGACCATTGGGCCGCTAGACCACAGGACGGCTAGACCACTACGACGAGAGCCCGGCTCAGCTGAACAGCGAGTGGTGAATGGCTCGAATGGTACCACATTATCGTGGCGGCGCGGGCGGATCCACGCTGCTACTTGCCCTACCTAAGGTCGAAGCAACGAAGTACCTTACCTAAGGTACCTAGTGTACTGTAGTGGCCTCCATTCCCCCCCCCACCCCTGGTCCTGACCCATAATCCCCCATTCCCCTTATTGCATGATCATTGCTGCTGTACTTCGTAACCAACGAGCGAGGAGGTATGACCCGCGCGCGCGCCCCGATGAGGCTGAAGGACTTTCGAGCACAGGTTCTCTAGTTCAACGTCACCTCATCCATCGCTCACTCGTCCACCACCATCACATCATGTCTGCGGCCGACTTTCTGGGAGCCCATCGTCGCTAGCTACCACGAGAGCCGCGGGAGCCGTCGCCATCGCCGTGGTTCTCGCCGTCAGCATCGCCGTGACCCTCGCCGCCTTGGCCCCATCATAGACCCTGAGGCCGCCGACTGCCCTCCTCCGTCTCCATCCCCGTCTCTATCGAGGTAAGCGGAGGCATGAAGGGGAAAAAACAACGCCTCGTTTACTCACTCAACTCACTCAACTCACTCACTCACTTACTCACACAACCACTCACACACCCACCCACGTACACACACGCGCGCGAAAACACGCACGCACACACACGCTCTCTCTCTCTCTCTCTCTCTCGCCCGCCTGCTGTTGGCTTACTCCCTCACTCCCTCACTCACCCGCGTCGTTTGTCTTTTCGCGAGTCACACTTCCTCAAAACCAGTGCAATCCATCTGCCTAATGCTCCAGCCTCATTTACCGACCGCATAGTTATCTGTCCGTCGTTTTAGCATAGCCTATCCTCTATTTGACTGTCTCACCTGGCGAGCCAGGTGATTCCGCCACACTGGGTTAGCCTCATCAATATCAAGCCAAAGGTATCAGTTGGTCTGCTAGGATCGATAACCAAAAAAGGTCAACCTTGGCATCTCGCGAGCGACCTCCCGATCCCACCACAACTTGCTAATTTTGACTTACGCCGAGCGTATTCGTCATATCTACCATGTTCCTACCGAGTACAGTCATCGTCTCGCGCAGCCATGCTTCATCCCCTGGAACCATTGCTGGCGCCGTTGTCGGCAGCCTGCTGGGGGGCAGCATTGTGCTGTTGGTCCTAGGGTTTCTATACTTCCGTTATAGGCGAAAGGTTAGGTTAGCCCAGGCAGAAGAGGCATTGCCTGTCTCCCAGGTGCCCGATCCTAGTCATTCTGTCGCCTCGCCGCAGACGGACGCCTTGCGCATCAGGCGTCCCCCGTCTACCAAGGATGTGACGTCTAACGGTACTGTCCCGGCTCAGGTTGCAAATACGAGTACCCCAAGGTCGCCAACAGCATCTTTTGGGGATGACTGGATGAAAAACAACCAACCATACGCCCATCAAGCTGTTGCCGACGATACACTGCCTGCAGGTATCGATTTCTCATTACCCCCGCGCCAGCAAACCTTCCCCATCGCAGCGGAGCAAACAATAACCGCGCCTCTGAATCATGCATCGACAGCACCCGAAGCTGCTAACCATAGCTATTATGACACAAGGATATCTATGGAGTCGGATCCAGCTCCGCCCATCACACCTCCCTCGAGGCAGATGAGTGAGTTGTACAAGGCACAATTGAGAGAGGCCGAGGAGCACCGGAGAAGTAGCTCCCTTCATAGGCGAATCTGGAACACCATCACCCGGCAGTCCACGCGCAACTCCAAAGGGACGGGGGCCGACGGCGCACAATCACCACCACTGCAACAGCAATTGGGGGAATCATCTGGAGCGTATGCCGTGTCGATAAAACAAGAGCCCGGTCAAGAATCGCCCAAAGGGGCCCATTGGCCAACTATCACTCCCAACTACGTTGAGGAGCCGGAGCAAATTACTGATGACGCATCACACATGGATCTTCATGGCCAAGGCTTTGAACAGGTAGGCGAATCTCAGTCGCAATATGGAAGGTACCGATTTCAGACACAAGACTCCCAGTTGGGAGGCTTCCCCGGCCGCATTGACTCAACGGTTCGGGAAACAACAGAGCGAGACCCTGCACTTCCATCATCTGTTCTAACCACCGGCTCCACTTACGGGTTGCCTCTCACGACTCAGCCACAAGGTGAAACTGAACAACGAGAACGTCTTAAGAGCCCCGAGATCCCAGAGCCCATGGACATTGACGGCCTCCAGCCAGAGACAAATGGACATTCTCCCTTTAGGTCGTCGCATTCCCCTCAACTATCCCCGGATTCCTTCACAATCAACCCCATGGCCATACTAACCCCCACCAACCCTCTTGAACAAGCGGCCTACACTACCTATCAAATTAAACACTCGGCATCACCTCCCGCCATGTTAACTCCCGCTCCTGAGATTATCACCCAGCAGCCGACACAGGAGGATCATGTCGACCCCCCACCTGTCAAAGGCGATGACTTCGCCGACATGTACCTCGACCTCCCTAGCGATGATGAATATCGTCGGTCTATTGACTCGTACGAGTACTCTTCGACGCCCGGCCAGAGCTCAACCGTGGATTCAAATGGAAGGACACCTGACACTCGGCCCACGGCCTCCCCGTCGCCATTTCCGACCATTGCTGAACACGGTCAACTCAAGCTTGACCCTGGAACACCATCTAAACCTTCGAAACCTTCGTCCCAGTCTGGCCCGTTAGTGTGCCCAGAATGCAACCGAGAATTTGACCAGATTCACAAGCTCAACCATCATAAGCGCTACCACGATCGTACTCACGAGTGCCCATATGCAGGCTGTGAGAGAAAGTTCGGCACCAAGACTCATCTTGACCGCCACATCAACGACAGACATTTAAAACTAAAGGCATATCATTGCACGGAACCGACCTGTGCTTGGTTTAAAGGCGGCAAGTCTTTCCCTCGCAAGGACAACTGGCGGCGACATATGGTGAAGAAACATGGATCCACGCCGCAAGACTTTGACAATATGGAGCTATCATTTGGATAACAGGAAGCCATCATCAATCACATTCACTTGTACTGTACGACTATTTCGACTTTCAAAAGGCCTCTGGACCCGATGGCGCGGACTCTACATAAGGATTTGGGTTTTGTTTCATCCGAATTGTTTGGCACCACCTACCCCTACCTCAAGTGGTGCCCTAGCATCTTCAATATTCTCCATCTTACTTCATTTTCTTTCGTCCATTGTATAGAGAGCCATAGGGAAGCAAGCGATTGGTTATTAGGCTTCATGCGCAATGGAACTGGGAACCGATGGAGGAACCATCATATATATTGATCTTACTTGAAAAACTTCAGCACTCGATCAGAGACTGACATCCTTCGATACTTGAATACGACTAAGCGCTACCATTACTCTGGATCTCACGTTTGGCCTCCCTCCCGTGCATGCCCACCTCAGCTAGAAATAATGTGGCGGATGAGCAGAACGCTGTAAAGTTTTCTACACCGAGCCCGACTATTAGAGCTTGTGGTCTTATTATGGCCCTTACGCTCAGCAGAGTGATTGCCTTCTATGTATGTCCTCAGGATAACCTTAGTTCGGCTGATCAATGTCTCTGCCCGGGACTTCGCCGTCGTATCCCGCCGCAGAATCGCCAGTCTCGTTGTTGAACGCCTTGACGACATTCGTGCTGCTGGTTCGCCTTTACATAGATAGTAGCCTCGAAGTGAAGACTGAAGAGACCTCTTAGGCACAATCTCGAGACTCGATTCTGCCACGAGAAAGTGCAGAATCTACCTGCTGAAACCGGGCAAACGAGCTATAGAAGGTCGGAAGTATAGAAGTAGAAACGACTTCAGATTGTTACTGTCTAGCTTAAATAAAATCCTCCTCCTATGTCCCCCCCGCTATGTTATCCGTCTCCATTATCGCTAATAGTAAAATTTTCCATAAGACCCGTAAACGCCATCAGCTATGCTTTAGTCCCTTGTCGGGAACTTATGTAATCCGAGAAGCCGGTAAAAAAGCAACGAATAAAAGACAGATACGCTTGTCCAGCCACTAGAATCGATATAGCCCAGAAAGACAAATTGCAAGGGGAAAAAAAGAAAAAAAAGAAAAAAAAAGGAGAAAAGAAGAAGAAGGCCTCCTAGTCCAATGCTCTTACTCTTCTTCGCTGACCTCGCTTTCCTCCTTCTCAAGCTCGGCCATTAGCTCGGCCTCCAAATCCACCGCCATATCATCCTGGGCGACAGATGCACCACCTCCTTCTACGTCCTCCATCTCCTCTTCTTCGTCCTCGTCCGACACTTGCTCGATTTGTGCATTCTGTGCCGCAGTGCCGACGCTGTTATTATGTCCGCCGCCACCATTGATATTGCCGACCATCATTTGACGATGAATGGGGCTCGGTAGTTTGAAGTTGTCGGAACCGTCGTCGTCGTCGTCTTCTTCCTCCTCCTCTTCCTCCTCTTCTTCTCCATCCGCGTCGTTCAAGGCCTCCACCTCGATCTCCAAGTCCCCATCATCCTCTTCCTCCTCTTCCTCGTCTTGTTGCGCCACAAGGTTAGAGAAGCGTCGAGGCTTGTCGATGAACCCGGGGGAGAAGTCACGGTTCGATCCAGGTGCAGCGCCGCCCGGGTCTTCGATGGTCAAGAGATCATCGTCTGAGCTCTCGTCTTCCGAATCGTGCTGCACCTTCTTTGGCTTGACAGGTTGCGCGGGTTTTGGTGGTTCTGCTTTCTTGGTCGCTGGTGGCTTAGAATCCCGGGGCTTAGACTTGTTCGGCTTGATGGGCTTGCTCCTCGACGGCTGATAGGCTTCAAGTTGCGGGAACTGCTGACGTAGGTCTTCGGCATCGTCATGGGCTGGCGAGCGCACTAAGTTCATGTTGAATAGGGAGTCGACGCGGTGCAAGACAAAGACTTCCTTTTCAGGGTCAAAGATGAGCACATATTGGCTCTCCTCCCGACCACGAGTGCCTTGGTAAGCATAGCGGCCGCTGTCATCTTGGAAGGACAGTTCGTAGGAAGTAGAGGTATCTGCCGCACCGGCGGGTTTTATACGCGCCTGGTGTGGTGCCGTAGGTGAAGAGAGCAATGGCTTGTGGTTGTCTAAAACCAGTGATTGAGTTAGTTGGTTCATGAATGAAGCCAATACTAGCGTCATCGCCAGCCTCCAGGTGACGGCAGCGGTAAAAGCAGCAGAGGTGGTGGTGGTGAAGGCCTACATCTAAGACCTGTATATAGTTCCTTGGGCTCCCTTCCTAACAGCGCATCGCTCAAGACGACACGGTACTTGCCGGCCTTCGTGGGGTCAACTATCCCCGCCGCGAGGGCAGCCATTATTTCGCCCCGTCAGTTCTCGTCCTGCCTCGTATCGTTCGCAGGTCGGTCGGATGAGGTGTAAGCCGGGGCTTGAAGTGGTAGTACCGTCGGTGTGGGTAGTAGCGTGCCCGATGCCGAGATTTGATGCAAAGGAATAATTAGAGATCAAGGTATGGATGGAGAGACCATAAGACAGTATAGAGGATTTGAAGGTGGGTGACCGGTCGTTAATGACAGGTGACGGTGTCGGGCGTTGGAGGTTTTCTGTTGGACTTGGGAGACGACAGGATGGAAGAAGACTGGAGGGACTGGACCGTGACGGATTCAGGTCTATTACCTACGGACGGGGCTCAATGGGTACACTAAGCCAAGTGGATAATAGATTGGAATAGCGCCGTTGGAATAGGTAGGGCTCCGCACTGGTACCGCCTGCTCCACTCCTACATCTACCCGCTGTAGTGTGACTGTGACTGTGGTACCATATATGTACTTCATAGGTATCAAAGTATCCACCCCAAGTTGGGGGACCTTATTTCGTCTCTATTCTCCCCTCTGTGTATCAACATGACTGACCACTTGGTGCTTGGATGTATACAGTTGATGTACAACTTACCTTAAGTACATAAATGGTGATAGTAGTGTGCTTCCAATAAACCTCAGATGCTGCTATGTATTGCTCTTATATTCCGTGTCATCTTTTATGCGCCGACATATGTAAGTACATATGTAGAGCAACCGTGGAAGAACCTCATATCCTTGTATCGTGCGTACACAGATAGCCCCATCTAATCACCGCCATTCCTTCCCAGAAACAGAAAGAAGAAGAAAAATACGAAGAGTAGGGAGGGCATGTGGTCAAGGGATCAGTTCTGGCATCTCGTCATCTGAGTCCATGTCGGGCTGCTCTGTAACCCCACTGGCCGAGCCGGGTTCCATAATCCAGGGAGGCAGTGCCGTGTCGAGTTCGGCATCATTGTAATCATCCATCCCCTCGCCATCGATATCGTCACCATTCAGCATGTCGTGGTCCTCATTATCGTCACCGCCATTGACATCGTAGTATCCCAGGGCCGCGGCGCCCGCCATGACCGTATGAAAGAATAGAATCGCATCGTCTGCATCCGTGTTGTTCATCGAGCCGTCGCTCACAGCGTCGTCAGGGTCCTCATCTGAGACATCCACCCAATTTCTATCGTTCTCCCCCTGCGAACGGCCAGGCCCGAGCTCGTCGTCGATATAGTCATCGAAATCTTGGTCGTCGTCGAAGAAGGGCTCAACATACTCTTCGTAGTATTTTTCCACTACAAGTTTGGACTGTGCGGCTGTTAGATTGATACCTATCGGCGCTGGTGGTTGAAGGTGGGAACCCGAGAATTCGCAAATCTTACCAGTGGTAGCTCGTCCGGATATTTCTCGCCGCCGTGCCGACAGTACATATTAATCGACTGTCGCATCTCATGCGAACCCACTTCGGGCACCGACAAATCCCAATACTCGAGGCCCAGTTGGTACATGGGATGACTCCACAGGTCTTCCACGTCGTCGTCATCTTCACGTTCGCCATGGATATCACCGCAGATGCATGCCTCCTCAAGGCGAAGGCGGTTTCGGATATCCGGAAGAAGTTTTCGCCATGACGTGGAAGCAAGGGCCACATCCCGCAGGCAGAGCCTCCGAAGCGTATCTTTATGACGCACAAGAACGTTCATGAGTTCCATCCTGTTCGCCACGATGCCACCGAGCACCAGCTCTTTGAGGTTGGGCCACTGAAAACCGGGCTCAATGATGTCCCTGAGCCATGCTCCCTTTTCTTGCTCGTCACATTCTAGGTTCAGGATCTCGATACATAAACACTGCAGTTTTGGCATAGACTTGAGGATATTGCGTATGCCGCCTCTGGCCAAGACGCGCTGACATTTTCTGAGCGAGTTGCCCTCGTGTATCCTCTCATCGGCTGGGTCGACAGTTATGCTCAATTCGATGGATGTGAGGTTGGCAAGTGGTCTGAACATGCGTGTGAGTTCCCGTTCATTCCGCTTGAAGAACCGCCAGTGGAGCGTCCCCGCACGGAGAGTCGTCAGGGCACATGGAGAATGGGCGTTGGCTGTGAGCAGGGCTTGCAGTGCGCGTTTGCCTTCAGGGTGGATATCGCTCATGTAGTCGTTCCAGAGAAAGTCGGCAAAGGGCTTCTTCCTCTGCGTCCGATAGCGTCCCTCGTAGAAGAGATTGCCGGCCGACATGGTCAGGGCTTCAAGTCGGGCGAAACGCGGAAGGACTTCTTTAAGCAGGTCCAGGTCCTTTTCCGTGGCCAGGAGCTTCTCCTGCTCATCGACCGCATCGCAATACCTTTTGTATTCAGCGATCAACTGAGATGGTGTCAGATTGAGCTTCCGCACCCTATTGTTCCATCTGGTCTTCCTCTTATGATCTCGTAGGAACTCGCGCCACGTGACTTTGGGAGCGTCGACTGTCTCGGCAAAGTAGGTGAGTGAGTTGACATGCTTTGAGAAGATGGGATGCAAGGAGATGGCCTCGAGACGGTCAAGCTCGTCTTGGTGCATGTAAAAGGTGACCTCAGGCAGCATATAAGCAGCGCCGATGTCAGAAAACAGCCTATTCACAAGGCGAAAATTGAGTATGTCATCAACGTTCAGCAGCGAGCAGACGACATAGATAATCTCGGGCGGTATCTTGTCCATCTTCGCGACAAGGCGGGGTTCACCACGCTGACAGATAAGATCTGTAGGTAGGCAGGCAGATTGTTAGCTAGAGTATCTCAGCCGGACGTTGAGCAGAGGTCAAAATAGATGAGTTGTTCCCGGCGCCGTTGCGAGTATGTTGCGCCTGTTGAATGAGCCTGTGAGTTTCGTTGCAACGATGGCCAGAGCGGTAGGTGGTCTATGAGTTATTCTAGGTGTAGGTGTCGGGTGTTGATGGTGGGGGTTCAGCTTCCTTCCGATAAGGAGCGACGATTGACTGCCCGTAGGTACCTGTAAGAAGTCGGGACGGAGGTATGCTGTAAGTACCTACCTACATTTACTACATTTCCCTCCATGTACCTCTCGGATAGGTGAGTGGGCGGGGTGGCGTAATCTTGCTTCCCAGCTGCCCAAGTGGCCGTCCATGGAACTGAGCGACAGTCGCCTGCAGCCTAGATACAGGTACCATGTCAGCACCATGGTACAAAACCCCTAAGCGCGAGCCGAATAATACGCCTTGTATCTAGCCAATGAGGTCACTTGAAATAAGTAGTTTTTAAAAACGACGCATTGGCGATTCCCGCAACTGATCCTAAATCTGTAAAAGGTAAATTCAAAGAACCCATTTGATAGGATACAGTACATGATATTCAGTATCTCTTAACGTATCCGTTGATTTCTGACAATAATAATTAGCTATTTGTGAGTCAAGGAGATAGAGAACAAACAATCGGAGGAGCGATGAAGAATACGGCATCCATTCTGCTGCGGGCCCGTTCCATTCATTATTGTAACGAGTCAGGGTGTCCGATTCCAAAGATATGGCGACAAAGCCAGGAAATCTAGGCCTAACTAAATATTGACCAAGAGTCGCGTTTACGTTCTCAGGCTGACAAAATGATCGAAACTCCGTCTTAATTGACCCTTATTTATACGTAGAGGTTAGCATCATGGCAACGTGCATGAGTTATAGACCATAGACCCTCGATTAGCTGTATTATCGAGAAGGATGAGGGCAGCTTGCAACTGGGCGTTGCGGGTGGCGGCTCAAACAGAGAGCGGATGAATCACCTTTTATTGCTTATTACGGTGTGTGCTAGCGCCTTGAAGGCTTTCGAGCTCGTAACAGAATGCGGCAGTTCCAAGGTTTATTCAGACGTAAATATAGTTCTTCACCTTGATTTCGTATGTGTGCTAAGCCACGAAACCTCATTGAGCCTGCTGCAATGGCAACAATGGACAAGAGGGATAGGAGGGAATGACAATCTGAATAGTTCCAATGAACACTTAGCCCCTTGACTACTATCTAGCGCTCAATTGATCTGATGCCTACTTACTTATATAGTTTCAAAGTACGGCACTCAGACTCCAAACGGATTTGCAATAGCGCCTCAGTCAAGTACTGTTAGTTAATGCAATATCATGGCCCTCGCAGTCAACCGAGCCCTGACCCCGTCCGGTATTCATCACTATCGGGTGTTGCTCAGATTCCATACTCCGCTTGGTTACCCTGAACCACGGCTACAGACGCATTTGCGTAAGATGGATAGATGTGGGGGGTTCTTTTTTTCTGTCAATAAGAGGTTCTGCAATAATGGTTTGGCTGCCAGGTGAAATCTCCCGCGAAACGAATCATTCGAAGTAAGGGCGAGGATCCAATTAGTTAACCGTGTATGGCCCTGTGCGAGAGATTGTTTCAAATTGCTGTGTGTCTCGGTCTGCTGGCAATGGACATAACTGCATGAAGGCGTATCCATCCGCTCTTGAGTAGAATACTTGGGGTGTAAGGAAATCCTATGTAGGTAAGTAAGTAGTTAGAAAGATACAATTTCGGCCAAAGGGAAGGCCGCGCACTGACAACTACTCCTTAGGTGGGAGCACTTGTCTGGCTGTCAAATCTGGCGAGCCAGTTAAGGGTCAGAAATATGATATAGGTAGTCAAGAGGCGATTCATCTAATATGGCGGTTATCACCCTGCTCACCTATGAAAACAAAATGTTCGTGCTCCCACCATATGAAACTTGGGGTTGTTCAACAATAATATATAGGCAAGGCTATGCATGTTACCATCTCTGTAGGAAGCTGCTGTGGATTGCAGCTTTTAATGTAAATCATGAGACTAAACCAAAAGGATTAGTTCTACATGAAACTGCACGACTCTGCCAAAGAAGCCTTCGTTGAACATGGGGACGTGGTAAAAGTCCGGCCAACACTCATCATGACTCTTTGCCGTATGCATAACCCATGTTGTAGATGGACTCGCAGTCAGCAATGTATTTCAGCCTGATTGTAGTGAACATGGTGGGAGGAGAAGTTGAAGGAGCTTCACAACAAGGCGTGATGGACGCGCCGTGGAGATGACGGAACGTGAGGATTAGTGATGTGGTTCTAGTGTTATAGCCCCTTCCAGGCTGACTATCTACAATGCTAGAGTACACAAAGGGAAGAAGGCGGTGATATGCATCGTGTTGTCTATAGTACGGAAAGATCGCCGAATTTTTCCTACGCAGTCAAGTTAGTACAAGCGTTCCCGCAATCAGTCGATGACAACATCGAGATATAGAGGCCGTACCTTGTATCCCGGAACGGCCCAGCGACCCTTCGAAACCAATTTTGCGGTCTTCTCGTCGATCGAGGGCTCTGCAGCGGCAACCTCGTCCTGCGCAATCCAAGGTCAGCATCCGTCTCCCCAACAGGAAATTCTATGGTCCTGTCCGGGGCGTGTCGGCGACCTACCACAGTGAGCTCATCGAATGGCCGGGCGGTCTCAATGTTCTTCAGGGTAGCCTCGAGATCCCGAAGTTCGAGATCAACCTTCTCCTTTGTAGCCTCGGCGTTCTTGACGGCTTCGACTTCGAAGGCCTCGATGGCCTTGAGCTGGCGGGCTACATCGTACTTGGCGGGCTGGAAGGCGCTGAAGCGCTTCTCGATCTCGTCGACAACAGCCTGGTTCTTGAGTACGGAGCGGTAGTGGGCGAAGTCGACGGCGGTGGGCTGCTCGGACAGGACCTGCACCTTTCGGCGGGCGTTCTCGTTGCGCTGCTTGAAGGCCTGTAGGGAGGCGACGGTCTGGCCGCGGAGGCCGAGGGAAGAGGTGACCTTGGCCCAGTCAAGCTTCAGGGCTGCGCTACGCTGCGAATTGAACGGGGTGATAATTAGCTCATCCGTTTGGGAGACGCATCACGGTCGGGCCAATTGCTGTCGAAGGGTGTATGTGGGCATGGAAGTCTGGGCGCCAATGCAACCCCTAGAGACGAGAGGCACTTACTGCAGGTGCGGCCATGTTTGCGGTGTCGTGAGGAATGGAAATGAGTGGCGTTCTGAAGCAATTCACAACAGAGGCTGCTTGGCTGAGCCGAAGGCACCCGACCTTTTGGAAGGGACGGAGGTCCGACCCCAAAGGCCCGTGACTTCGGTCACGTGACTCTTACACTCAACTGCACCTTTGGAGGGTACGCCGCCCAAGGTACCTAAACAAATCTATACAAAAAAAAACATTTCATTTCGAGCATTTCAAACACTGTAAAACGTAGAGATGGTCCTTTTTTTTTCCATTGCCAATCTATCTTTGAAGATAAATCCTGCTAATTTGATTGAAATTTTTCTTACACCAAAGGAGCATGAGTGTACACTCCCCTCGTCAGTCCACTTTTCTCCTTATAAAGTACGAGGGCTGAGACATGTAGTATTTTTTTTTTACTAGTCACTAGCTGGCTGCCTGGGTAAAGTAGCTTAGGTAGCTCTATAGCCATCTTAGAATCCAGATTTTCATGGTATCGTCGTTGTTGTGATGCCATATCGAATTTCTCTTAGTTTTTGAGGCCCGTCCACACGGTCTAGACCTATTAGATTCCGTTGGAATGCGCCCAGCCAGCTAGGAGGGTGCTGGTAGGCAACAAACAAGATTGCATAGCCCCTAAAAGCCTCTGCAGCTCAAACTCTTAGACGCTGAGCGCCATGATAGAATTTACTATGTCGTTGTCATTCTCTTTCAGTGCCTTGATTGCCTTTGTGCGGGAGACGTTTGCCTGAGTCATAACTAGCTCAATGTCCTTATCCTCGAGGCCTTCGGCATCTACCTCGTCGTCGTCGTCGTCGTCATCATCATCATCTTCATCATCTTTCTTGTCTTCGGCACCCTCAACAGCCTTGCCATGGTCGTGACCGCTGTGGTCGTGACCGGCGTGGTCGTGCTCTCCGCCCTGGGCGGCGAGCGATTGAGCAGCAGCTTGCTGAGCAGCCGAGTTGAGGTCCTCAATCTTAGCCTCGCCAAACACACTAGTTTCAGAGTCAGTCACCGAAGGGTCCTGTCGCTTGTCATACGGTTTCTCACATGTAGGTGTTGCTGTTGGGCGACTTGTAGACTTCGGGGTTGTTGATCACAAACAGGATCTGGAATAGGTTTTGTCAGCAGGGCTCCATGCTCTCGTACAACAACCGGAGGGTGATAACAGCTCAACAGCACGGGCAAAACATTGATATGCTATGACCCGAGATGTAATAGGCTGTTCCCACTCACGTTTTTGGGGCGGCGGAGAGTGACACGGGTGATGCCAGTGACGCGGGTGAGATGCAACTTCTCGATGGCCTTGCGAGCCTTCTTCTCGTTACGGGAATGGATCACGGCACTAGAGCCGGTCGGTCCACTCTCTCCAGCCTCGATCTCAGAGTCGGAGCTATCATCTTCGTCGTGATCCTCAACAACGACCTTTTGGGGCTCCTCATCGGGCAGCTCTTCGACGCGGGGGTTGGCCATGGTGGAGGTAGATGATCACTGTAAGGCCAGCGGCGATTAGTTCAGGCGCACACCAAGCAGATTGGCAGGGACAGGAAACGAGGCTGGGTAAGGTAAGAATTTGGAGGGCGGTATCAATTCGGCGCAAGTCATACACCATGCGCAACGCAAGCTACCTAGGTAGGCAAGCGACCAGGCGGCTTCATGCCGGATGGTGGGGAGTGCCTGTTGAGGCGCCACGGTACAAGTTCTCAACAGAAATAACACTCACAAATACGGCGACGACAGCGACGGCGACAGCGACAGTGATTGCAGAGGCCACGGCCGGAGGTTATTACGGGGAGGAGGAGGTAGTGGGGGATGGTTAGGTTGTAGGTAGTATCACTGGTTGGTTCCAGTACCTTGAATTTGACATAAAATGTAGCGCCTGTTCACAAATTGATACCACCAATTATTGAGCTAGGGTTATCGCAGGTGGCCCAAACGCCCACACCCCTCCAAGCACCCCCTCTAGCGATATCGTGCAGGTCAAAGACCACCTGGGTTTAGGTAAGCAACACACCCCGCCTTCAAAGTTTACTTACGAGTTACAAGTACAACTATACTTGTACGAAGCTGGAAATATCTTGGCAAAAGTAAGTACATCAACCTTTAACATTTTGCAGTACAAAAACACACAGACATCTACTTTTTAAGTTCTACTTGTTTTTTTATAATGTAAATAGGTAGTTTATACGTTGTGGCAGGTACGACGGGACAGTATATAAGACTACCCCTCACGGTGGTTTCTGAATACTAGACATTTTCCCTCTAACAACATCACTATCCCACTCAAGTTGTAACAACGTTGTTGATTATACAGTTCAGCAAAGCTCAGTTCTACCTAACAGTAGGTTAGGTACCTAGGCATGTTGGAGGAGTAATTCAAAACTCACGCAGAGCTTAGGAGGTAACAAGACTGCCCAATAGCCCCACCAACATGTATCTTGTTACTAAGGTAAGCGTACCTGCGTTGTGTACCACTACGTATCAGAGGTTTACAATTCTACCAGAGGTTCATGATAAGGAGCAGCGAGCAATTGACCACATAAAATTAACGAAGCATTTTTTTTCTTTGGTATTTCCACTTGCTTCCCGTGGGGACCAGTAGAGGATTATTTACGTGAGGCCCAATGAGCATCTGGACACCCATATGGCGCGAGGCCAGAGCACAACTGCGTGGTTCATCCCTCAGTCCCATGCCCGGCTCTACACAAGCACACGATAGGGGCTCAAGGAAGAAAATACATCATCAGAGATGTTTGTGAATGGTCCATAATCATTGACGCCGGTCACCTCGGAAACAAGTTTTGAGTGTGTGTGTGTGACATACAAGTCTTGGCAGACGATGCTGCAAAAGGAATCCGTCAACCCCGTGCCCATGTGCCATGCAAAGACCAGAACCGCTCCTGCCGCCGAGGCATGTTTTCGCCTTGGTCGGAATCGAGCGCCGTCCCTTCTATTACCTTCCCGTTTATGCTGACGCCTTGACCTTGGCGAGGGCCTTGCGGACCTCGTATCGCTGCTGCTTCTTGGCGCGGAGGAGCTGGAAGCGCTCGAAGTCGGTCAGAGCTTTTCTGCGCTCTGTCCGCTGGCTGCGCTGGGCCCACTTGCTCTCCTGCCACTTCTTGTCGATCTCGGCCTTCTCCCAGAACTTCTTCAGCGTACCAGTTCGCACGGCGCGGGGTATCTCGAGCTTGATATCGGTGAGAAGTACGTCGGACAGAGCGACGGGCCCCTTCGGCACGGCGAACTTCTCCTCGGCGCTGGGTCCATCAACGAGGGCCTATATGCAGATTGCCAAGTCAACCACGACTGCCCATCATATCCATCTCACCATCTCACCGCTTCCCACACGCCAGACGAGACTTACGCGCTTCTCGGAGATGATCTCTACAATGGCGGCAATCCGACCGGTGTAGGGGCCGTTGTTGATGAGGACGAGACGGCCGACCTCGACGGTTCGCCACGTTGGTGACTCGACGGACGCGGACATGGTGACAAAGTTTCTAGATAGCGAGCGGTCAGAGAAGCGACGATGATAGAGCCGAAGGGCCGTTGCTAGGTAGAATGACGGGCGCGTGGGGTGTGAAATGTGCGGGCTGTTCTCTGTCATAAAAACAGTGGCGTTCGGGGGTTGTAGGCGGTGTTGGTGTTGCAGTGTTGGGAGATGCAATTGCGGCAACCTTGTCATGCCCCAAGGCCGTGCACGAGCGAGGCTATATGGGAATGTCTTCGGCAGGTGGTCGTGCAGATGTACTTACGTGTTGAGTGGTGGGTGAGGTGTGCCGCGGTGTGAGGCTCAATCGATGTCGTCTTGTTGTCAGTCGCTGGAGGGATTCCGGGATGATGGAGTTTTGTCCACACTTTCTCAAAATTTCCTGTGTGCTCACCAAATCCGCGGGTTGTACCAGCCGTACCCGAGCTGCCAGCTGCCAGCCACGCACAGCCGCAGTTGCCCGGGGATGTCCACCAATGAAATGGCGTCAATCGCGAGAATAAATGTGTGGGGCTCTGCTCTCTAGCGCGAATCAAGTATTTTCCGACAGCTACAAAAGGCAAAGGGCTGCATCTTTTTTCCTTTTTTTCTACTTTTATCTCATCATCCCGTCTGCACTCAACCGTGCTACCTACTTGATCGATTCCCCGATCAGCACTAGCAATGTAGCATCCGTGTTTACATTCTCTAATGGTAAGCATTGAAAGCGCTTTGTCGTTTCTTCCATTTGCCTCCTGTTTCTGATGAGATAATTTGCGATTGATTCTACTTCGGTGGCGCTCTCGCCGGAGCTGCTATATCGAGTGGACATCTGATATTCATTCTTACATATTCTGATTGCTTCCCTTCTGTATCATGGTCAATGAAAACCCGCGTCTTGAACTCCAGCTGACCACAGTCTAGGTCCCATCAGTCTTGCACATCTCGGAGCTGTATCGTTGCCTAGGGTGAGGAGCCTCTGAACAACTCTCTGCGCACCTATCATCGCTTGTCGTTGGACCATAGCTCTTGGCTTTCTTTGGCAGTGGGCTTTTGAAATACATGTTTACGTCCCACATAGCTAATACAAATCAATGTACCCAAATTGCCCTTCATAAGGCTCTTGCGTATTCGCTTCTGGTGTCTCGGTGCTGCTAACAACATACTTCCCCCTGAGGCCCCCGGCAAAGGCTCAGCTCAGTTCATTTTTATTATAGCAACAGCACGTTTACTAGGTGTTTGGAACCAGCTGGTTTGGACACTGGTCTGCGCCTTCGGAGTAGAAGTCCAGACCTGTCTAGATTAGCTAACTAAGCTACCTTGTTTTCGTCAGCAACCGTATCGGTGTTACCACATCAAGCCGTCCAAGTCGTTAATTATCGACAAGTCTGCAACCAGACCGGCAACGTTGTCCTGACGCCCAACGCATAGCCATAAACGTCCTCGACACTTTCTATGATACATAAACGCCTTCTCCCGCCTGGGTATATCTGCAGCTGTGAACTGATGGGAACAATGTACAAGCAAATTCAAGTCCGCAATGCCGGCGCGCAGATCATCAATGAATCAATGAACAGGTAAGATCCGTCGTTGTAATTCTGGCTGGGCCCAGAATGGCCCGTCAATCGGCTCTCGACAGCCGGTCTCCGACTTCCGATCACGTCCCCATAGCGGCGAAACCGTCTTCATACACTTCTTTGTTCTGCGGCCACTCCAATGGAGGTAAAAGGTTGTATCTCACGCCTCGTTCGTTCTCCAGTTCTTTGCGCTTGATCTCCATCTCCAGTCTCCAGCGCTTCCCAAGCACCGATTGGCGCGCACCAAATGTCATTACTAGGGCGTCCTCTTCGTCCGCGAAATCTGACTCGAGATGCTCTACCTCTTTGGCGTTTTTCTCCCTCAACCGCCCCACCTCACCTTCTTGTCTCTCTAGCAACGCCTCTGAGGCTTTGGCTTGCCGATCTCGCATTACATTGATCTTGGCTTCATGGAGCTGCTTCATGTTCTTTTCGAGGTTATACTGCTGGCCAAGTTCGCGCAGGTCTCTCTCGGTCACGACACGGGATGGCATTTCCGAAGTTGGGTTGTGGCCCAATCTGTCGCAGTAGGCCTCCATATGCTTGAGTCGTATTCGCACGTTTTTCTCTCTCTGTTCCAGTGAGTTGCGAAACTCCATCTCAGCGACCACTTGCCGATCCTCCAGATTCGCGGACGTTTTAGCGTGCCGCTCCAGCATCTTCTCCTCAGCCGCCTTGTGTTTTGCGTTAAGAGCCGCTTTCTGTCGTGCGTGCCGTGACCATAGGTCCCACTTCGACTTCTGTTCGAATGATCCGAATCGATCCATCTCCTTCAATTGCTCGGCGCGTAACGTCTTAAGTTCGGTACAGTTCCGTGTTCGCTCCTCGGCCTCTAGCTCCTCAGCCGCCTCCCTCGCCGCTGCTTCTTGTTTGAGAATCTCTTCTGCCTCCAGCGCAGCGATCCGCTCCTCTTCCTCCAGCCTTCTTCGTTCCATCTCCTCATCACCATTGCAGAAGTTGGGGCATCCTACAACGGGATCCCAGACAGCGCCGCAAATGTAACAGAATTGGGCCCGGCACCTGCACGTCATGTGAGTGCATCCATAGGTGAGTTCAACCAAGGTGCGGCACTTATAGCACCTTCGCCAACCCGACTTCTCGCCTATTTGCAGAACCGCATCCAACTCAAAATCATTGGGGCAATCTTGGCCATTGGGGTGAGCATCTTTCTTGCACATGACGCACACACGCGTCCGGCATTTGCGACATATGACGTTGAACGGGTGCTTCGGGTCGACCTTGGCGCGTGGCGGGATGAATTCTCCACACGACGGGTTTGAACAGAAGACGCGAGATTCCCATGGCGTGCTGAATTGGAGAACTGCCTTCAAGAACTTGGTCTGCTCTTCTCGGGACAGTATGGATTTGACGACGGGACTCGGTATGGGCTGAGCACAACACCGTGGCGGCATATTGGATTCTTCGGCCGTAGCTTGATTGATCATGATACGTAGGCAGGTCGAACAGTAGCTATGGCCGCAAGGCAGTTTTTGAAGCTGTTGGCTGGCTTTGACCTCCTCTCGGCATGCGCTGCAGGAGCCGACCAACGCCTCAGGCGATGCAGCCATCTCCTTCCTACCCCGTAGTCTCGAGACGCTCTCGCACAGTATCTTGTAGCCTTTCCTCTTACCCACACTAAAAAGGCTTGGCGCCGATAAGGTTGGCGGGGATGGTAGGAACTTGGGCTGTCCGGAGCTCAGCTTGAAATGGGCCAAGTAGCTCTCATATTGCACAAACGTCAGTCCCCGTGACCGTCTTCTCGTAAGTATATTGCCGGAGTGACGGTGTCCATTGGTGTCGGACGAATGCGAGGTCAAGGCTGTGCTTCCCGACTCCCGAGAAGCCGTTGAGACTGTGCGGGCACGGGTGGCATCGGGAGTCGAATCAGACTCGACGCCTGAGCTATTATAGTTGTCGGGGATCGAGGTAGTCGAGGGCGATCGTGGGAAGGAAATGCCGAGGTTAGCTGCCTGGAGGACAAGTCGGTCGAGATATGCCTCTTGATTGTCGGCGGACAACTGAAGCACCTCGTTTAGGTAGTCGGCATCCCTGAGCTCAGGCAGTGAGCTCGGAGGGGTGGTGGCACCTCGGGCCCGATCTGGGTAGAGGAAGCTCCAGAGCTCCTCAGCCATGGTAGACAACAGACAACAAACGAAAGACAAGGCAGGGCAAGGAAAGAACTGAAAAAGAAGACAGGGACAAAGGATAGGAAGAAGAAAAGGCGGCCCAAGCTACCTAGAGTTCAAACAGCTCAGATCACGATGAGATAATCTGGGGCGGTAGGTTCCTAAAGGACCCACCCAACAGAGGAGCTTAGGCTTGCCGCAACCCAAATGGCGCTAAAGTCTGTAAACAGTTAGTGTAAGTGATATTAGGTAATGGATAAGTACACCTACCCTAGGTACATCAGCCCTATGATTTTATCTCTAGGATGGTACCTAGGTAGATAATGTTTGACACCCATATTCACATGAATAAAGAGCTAGAAAATACTGAGATAACATGCTTATTCAGTGTAAGTAAGTACTTGTTCCCATACTCTGTTATTTCAAATTTCAAATACTAGTGCCAAAATGGCCGTTCAAACATGAGGTCAGGGTATCTGGTAACTTCATAGGTTGGTGAGTACACGTAGGTACCTACTTACACAAGGAGATATCTACAAGTAGGTACGACCCCAAATATAATGGGCCCAAGTCCTTTGGCTAGATCGATTCCGTGCCTGCCTTCAATGCTTTGTATGTACTGTCTACCTACTGTACATTACCTGTTTTCCTGCTTTTACAAAGTCGTAGGTACTGCATACTTTGTACCTACCCTACAAAATTCCTACCTAGGTACCTGGGTTCTTAATTGCACATTGCGACTCCCCGCTGATACGAGGGAGATGGGTACTTAGGTAGGTACCTCCCAGGTTTAGGTAACCACATGCCTCAAGGTACCTCCTAACGTTAGTCCCTGTTAGTGTGCAGAATTCAATAGATATCAGTTGCCTCAGCTTTTGATGATGCCATGAATCGCACCTTGTCCTGCCTGCATTGGCCATCTCCTCCCAATCTTGTTCACACTTCCTGATCCAGCAACATCTGGTGTCTACCCCAACCGTGTCTGCTGCAGAGCACACAACAATAAAGCTTGTCCATCATGTTAGACACGTTTGAGATTCTCACTACGTCGGGCGTTGTGCTGTGGTCGCGAACCTATGTGCCCACCAGCCCGGCCATCATTGACAGCTTTATTGCCAACGTCTTCATCGAGGAGAAGGCCGCATCTGCTGGCGCCAAGGACGACCAGCCCACCGCCGACAACCCTCCCTACAGATATGACCAGCATACCCTGAAATGGACTTTTGTGAAGGAGCTGGGCATCATCTTTGTTGTACGTTGACAACTGATGGGTGAAGATCCTCCTCCCTACCACATTGATTTCTGAATGCGATTTGCGATCTGCGATCTACAATTTTCCATTTTCCATTTCCAATATCTGGCGCCCAAATTTCCACATTGTCACAGCTAATATGGCAATCCTAGGCTGTCTACCGCTCTCTGCTGCATCTGTCGTGGATCGACAAACTTGTCGATAATCTCAAGACCATCTTTGTGGACCTCTATGGCGACCAATTGAAGAAGCCAAATACCACCATCGTACACTGCCACAAGTTTGATGAGTACTTCGACCAGCAGTACCACGAACTCGAGTCAAGAAGTACCACCAAGGGTGCCCAGACCCCAGACACACCCTTCGACTACGAGCCAGGGGTTGTGTCCGGGGATCCAGGTGATGAACCGCCCCTGCCTCCGGGCCCCGAGCGAAGGACAAGACCACATGCCGCCACCGCCGCCAAAGATGCATCGCCCCCCTCCGACTCTGTCTCGGTCCCAACTTCCCGGCCCTCAACACCCGGTGGGAACAACCATTTGGTGGTTGGTAAAAATGGACCCATGGCACGCATGTCTCGGAAGGCTAGGAAGATGCAGCACAGTCATTCAACACTCATGTCCTCAGGCGACGAGGCGTCGTCGAGAAAGAAAAAGAGGGCACCCAAGAAGGGCCGGCGGTGGGACGCTGATGGCTTTGCCGACGAAGAAGATGACGTACAGCTGGACTATTCTGTCACCCAGACTACACTGACGAGTGACAGCGAGGTAGAAGCCGCTGGCCGATCGACAGCTGTGGAAGGCGTCGATTCTGCGAGTTGGGGAACAACCACCTCCAAGGGACAGTTTGTGCTCAAGGATTTAGGTGATGAGGTACATTCGATCCTGAAGTCGGCTGAGGCCAAGAACGCTTCGTCAAGTGCGACGCCGAGGACAGGGCTCGTTGGTTCTGGCTTAAGCACAATCAGCGGGCTATTTCGTAACGTCGTGGGCGGTAAAACACTGACAAAAGAGGACCTCGACAAAGCCATGAAAGGCATAGAAGAGCTTCTTCTCAAGAAAAACGTGGCTCGTGAAGCGGCCATCCGCCTTTGCGAGGGTGTGGAGAAAGAATTGCTAGGTGTCAAGACTGGTAGTTTTGAGAGCATTGATGCGCGTATATCGAAGGCCATGGAGGCTTCGCTCATTAAGATGTTGACACCAACCTCGTCATTAGATCTCCTACGAGAGATTGATGCTGTCACAAAACCATCGGCCACGTCGATGCGGAAGCGCAGGCCTTACGTCATATCCATTGTTGGTGTCAATGGGGTGGGAAAGTCCACAAACTTGTCCAAGATCTGCTTCTTCTTACTACAAAATAAGTACAAAGTTCTCATCGCCGCCGGAGACACATTCAGATCTGGCGCCGTGGAGCAACTGAAGGTTCATGTACGGAATCTCAAGGAATTAACAGAGCGGGAGGGCGGTAGGGTCGAGATCTTTGAGAAGGGATACGGGGGCGACGCCGCCACGGTCGCCAAAGACGCGGTACGAGAGGCCGCCAACGAAGGCTATGATGTTGTTCTCATTGACACGGCGGGTCGGCGGCACAATGACCAGCGTCTGATGTCGTCGCTTGAGAAATTTGCCAAATTCGCTCAACCCGACAAAATCTTGATGGTTGGCGAGGTCGGTTGTCCCTCATCCTTCCAAGCTCCGTATTTTCTGAACTAACGGTGCGTGACAGGCGCTTGTGGGGACGGACTCGGTCGCCCAGGCCAGGAACTTCAACTCATCATTCGGACCAGGCCGGCACCTTGATGGGTTTATCATCTCCAAGTGTGACACAGTGGGTGATATGGTGGGAACGTTGGTCAGCATCGTCCACGCGACGAATGTCCCGGTCTTGTTTGTCGGTGTCGGACAGCACTACTCGGACATCAGAAATTTTTCCGTCAAGTGGGCTGTCGAGAAGCTGTTGAGTAACAACTGAGTAGTTGAGAATTCATCTGAATTACAATTACAACGAAGGTAGCTTATAGGTCGTGTCTATTCGCACAACTACTCCCTCTAGCGTCTATGTAATACCCGGATCGTCGTGTGAGAAGTCTTCACCCTTCTCCTTGCCATCCATCATGGTCGATTCCACAGCCTATTCTCCGCGAATTGTATTCTTGATATTGCGCGAGAGTCTGATCTCCTTCGTGAACTCATCTTCAGCGATGGTATCCAGATACGCAACTTGTCTCAAGGCTCAAGGATCAAGAGTGAGATATTATATATCCACGATAGGTTCGAAGTTAAAACCATGATTGTAACTTTAGTCATTGGAATTTAAGAGTCAGTGAGCATATGTAGTCTTTCGATGATAGACCCGAAGTATGCCACGCCCTATATCCTCCTCGATCGAGCGTATCATTGGGTGGTAGGTAGTGCTAGGACGGAATAGCGGGGCCATACGCACATCTACTTACATAAACCCAGTAAAACGATAACACGTTGCTCGAATAATCGGTTTAAGCTCGGACTCAGGTTTTACACTTCCACTCTGCTGACATGACCAAAGTAGGTACCTGCATCGGCTCGCCCTCCATCCCTCCACTAGTTAAGTTAATTGCAAGCGTAAAGACCTCGAAGACGATAGAACAACACAAGGAAGCAGCCTCACGATACGTCAAGCAGTAGCAAGATATTTCATTGTCACTCATCTCCGCCACCCGAATACCCTCTCGAACTCAATCACCCCCCAACAGGCCAGATCGCCGCCAAGTGGCCACGCTGCTGACCTGCACAACCCGCGCTTGAACAGCGTGCAACGAACGACGACTATATCGATCGTCCAAGATGCAACGAGCCAGCTATGCGCAGTCGCCGCCGCTGCATCACCCCGTCCCGCAACACGTCTCGACTGTGCCGCAGCTACGCTCACCACCGCCGCTGACGTCGTCGCAGCCGCAGCAGCATGGCGCCTATGGGAATCCCTACCAGCAGGGCACGCCGGCGGCCGGCGCGGGCAACAACGTCTTCGGCGCCTATGGGAACTTCATCAACGATCCCATGGCCGCCCAGTTCGTCGGCCAGGTTGGACAGAACGCCTTCAAGCATGTCGAGCAGAACGTCAACCGATGGGTCAACTTCTCCGCCCTCAAGCACTACTTCAACGTGACCAACGGGTACGTCATCAACAAGCTGTTCCTGGTCCTGTTCCCTTGGCGCCACAAGCCCTGGTCGCGGAAGCAGGCAGTCGGCCCCAGCGGACAGGAGGGGTGGTATCTGCCGCCGAGAGACGACGTCAACAGCCCGGACATGTACATCCCCGTCATGGCCCTCGTCACCTACATACTCCTCTCGACGCTGCTGGCAGGTCTCCGGGGCCAGTTCCAGCCCGAGCTGCTGGGCTACACCTTCTCCAAGGCCGGCGTCGTCGTCTTCCTCGAGATCCTCCTCCTCAAGCTCGGCTGCTACTTCCTCGGCATATCGAACGAGTCCCAGCTGCTCGATCTCGTGGCATACTCGGGCTACAAGTTCGTCGGCATCATCGTGACGGTGGCCATAGCACAGCTCGTCAATGGTGGTAAGGGCACCGGGGGTTGGGTCGGCTGGTCCGTCTTCTTCTACACCTTTCTCGCCAACTCGCTCTTCCTGGTAAGTCTATAACCATGCACCCGACGCTCTCATCTCGGGAGGCGACCGACCATGACTAACGCCGGACCAGATGCGATCCTTGCGATACGTATTGCTGCCCGAAAGCTCGGGAAGCGATGCGAGGGGGCCGATGCAGACGGACTCGCGGACGAAGCGCAGCCAGAGAACACAGTTCCTCTTCGCCTACTCTTACCTGGTGCAGTTGATGTTTATGTTTATATTATGTTAGATGCGGAGGGGCGCTTGAAGACCGACGACCCCTGACCTCTCCTACGGTGCAGCCGTGGCACAAATATCTTGACATCAATAAGAGAAAATCGATGCATCGTGGTCGTTTGTGAGCCAGGCATGTGTTCACTCGGGTTAAGCCTCTTTGCAGTATGGTAATAGCATCTTTGAACCCCGTTTCGGTATGCCAAAGAGGTATTTGTATATGAAACGCCTGACCTGACATCGAACCTCTGGCAATCATGCAATCAATTGGTCAGTCAACCAACCCACCAATCACCTTGTTTCTTTGATATCACATAAACAGGCCTATAGCAGCCAGTTTAGGGTGGCGTCACGTCAGGCCCTATGCCCCCCTCGCTCCCCCACTTTACTTCCTTCGCCCTCTTTCGCTCTCCCGCTCTTCCGCTGCGACGCTCACGGCCCAAGTTGATGTCGTGTTGACACGTTTAGTGTTCTGCCTGTTTTCGCATCCGGCTTGCCCAGTCGACTTACCTACAGCTTACAGCCCACAGCTGACGCTTAACACCGATAGGCATTTTTTTTCTTTTGCGAATAAGCTTAGGTACTACTATCTGCATACCTTCTCCAGTAGCAACTAGTTCAGATAGTCGACTCACATTAGACCTCGCAACCTGGATCGAATCCACACAGACTCCTCATGCGTTGCCCACCTATCTCGCTAACTGCCACGTATTCATCTCCTCGGGAAATACGGAAACACTCTGCCTGTTGAACCTTCGAAACGAGTCTACATTCGGTGTGTTGGTTACGATATTATTGCCAGTATCAACGCCCAGCACTCACACAGCCGCGAGACTCGCACAACAACAAATAAACACTTGAACACCTGCTCGTAGAATGGCCCTACCACCGATCGCGTCGGCTACCTTGCAGTCGGCCGTCCTCGCTGCGACGTCGAATGTATTGGCCCAGTGCCTCACGGCCTACCAGACGGATGTAAGTAGCATCTCGACGTGCACGAGCCTGCGCCCCTCCTCCCCCCTCTCCTGATAGGCAAAGATGGACTCTGATCATATGCCATAGAGGCCTCTGGTCTTTGACCTAGTACCCATCTTCCAATTTGTGCTATTCGCCTTTCTCAACGTGCCACCGAATTTTCTATGGTATGTAGCAAATAATAGAGAGTGTATCTGCTACGCGCATCCGAGCCTAGCTTTCCGTCTCGTATAAGCTACGCTTTTGCCCTTGCACGTAGCGCTACGGTTCTGATCCTCGTACAGGCAGGAATTCCTGGAATCGACGTTTCCAGCGTATCATGTGTCGCCTACGCATGCCGCCGTGACTTCGGCGGCTGCGAAAGATGAGAAGGAACTAGATAGGGAGGCCAGGGAAGGGAAACTGGTTGAGCCCAAGTTGAACGTTGCCAACACGGCCATCAAGTTGGCTTTGGATCAAACCATCGGCGCCGCCGCCAATACTTTCCTCTTCAGTCTATTCATCCACTCCATCCAGGCGGCCATGCCCCGACCTCTGGGCGCCCCCCTGAGCAACCCAGACAAGAGCTTGCAGTATCTGCTCACTCGAGGCGCCATCGACTATAGTAAGGTGAACTGGACTCATGTGGTCGCCAATAGCCGGCGAGAGTTCTTCCCCATCCTCGCCGCCGGATGGAAACTGTGGCCGTTTGTGAGCTTCATCAACTTCGTCTTCGTGAAGACTATCGAGGGACGAAACCTCGTTGGTAGTGTTGCTGGAGTTGCTTGGGGTATCTATATGAGTCTCGTGGCGTCTCAGGCTTAGACTCTTTGGCGACTAGGGCACCGTCTTCCTTCTTTGCATTTCGAACGGCTTTTTATAAGGACACGGTTTAGAGGGCAATACAGCAGGCATTATCGCGCATAGCTATACACATTTTAAATATTATTCATCCGAGCCTAGACTCCGCATGACAATTTGAGTACTATTGGAGCTGTGCTAACTAAACCTAGATATGAATCGCTAGGCGCAATATCTTGACGTGTAGCTTTCTTTGTTCCAAGGAAGACGGTAACGGAAATGTCGAGGAGCCTAACGACCAATCGCTTGCCAACCTTCAAAGCACTCGCTAGCTAGATAAGTCCTTGGTCCCAATCGACAAAGAGGACAGCGGCTGGAGATTTTCCATGCAACGCATTTCTCTGTTTTACGAGTTTACGGGAGCTTGCCAAAACCTACGTTGAGGGCACTGGAAAATCAACGAATATACGATCTTTGAGCCTGGATAAAGAATACCGCTTTGACGCTGCGATAACCAATCGAAAACCAACTGCATCATACCATTCAAGACGATAGTATCGAGGCCCCGACGCAAGAAACAGACAAGTTTGTATCGGCGATAGTCGATAGGCTTTGATTCGCATGTCCACAAACTCGCCACTTCCCTCCCTCGCCTCCTTATGTCCCGCCGCCAAACACCCATATCGCCGGCTTTCCCGCGGCAGTCAGACATCAAGGCTCACTGGGATCAATTATGCGAGATCACGGCGGCGCGGATCTTACGCAAGGGGTTCGTGGTTGAGTACCTACGCGCCATGACCAGCATACAGATCGGGAGAGAGCTAGGCACTGGTGTCGTCCTCATCGTATCAGCAGGAAGCCAGTCCGTCCGCCACGTGAGGCATACGGAACCCGGCATCTCAGAGGGGTTAAGGGATATGGCGCAGGATGGATGTGAGTTGTCTCTTAACAGCTTGGCCCCTGCTAGTCTCCTTTCTCCTTGGTTCGGGGGGATTTTGTGAAAGGGAAGGGAGAGCTGAGTTTACTTCGGTCCGATCGCCGTTCCTCTTGAGCCCTTGCAGATTTCGTAGAGGAAAATAAAAAGGGGGAAGGAAAGAGAAGAGGGGTAACCAGCGATATCGCTAACTGATGCTCTATAGTGAACGGTAGGATGATATTGTATGGGCTTGCTTTCCATTTTGTGCCCGCGGATTCGTAATTTTCGAGTCGCCACGGCCGAGCTCGTGGCTAGGGTGTGGTTTGACCGGATGCGAAGGGGCTAGCGCTGGCGAATATAAGCGCCGGAACGAGAGTTTCGTTATCGTCATTCCACCTATGGGCGCGGGGGACGATTCTGGACATTCAAGTTAATGACAGGTATTTTTAGGGGTGGCTTTGTCAAGTAAATATTGAGCTGTATAATCTCGGCCGAGTAACCCTTGCTTCGGATCCTAGGTCTGTTTATCACACACTTAGTTAAACACATCGTTAAATCACTTAAGCTTATACCTCGCCATCTACAGAGATCGGGGTCGGATGCGGGCTTTATAATTCCTTTTTTCTAATTTTTTTATCTATATTTATTGTAACGCAGTTGATACCGACTGCCCAGCTGCATTCATAGGGTATTAACCCCTAGTTGTTCTACGGCTCAATTGCTGTCTCGCAGTGTCAGACATTCTGTCATCGTTAGCATCTTCATATAGCGGTCTTCTCGCTACCACAATATCCAGAACCCGAAAGAAGAACCAGATTCTTCCGTTGGGATACGTGTGCCGGAATTCGGTATGCTGGGGATTCTCCGCCATCGCCCGCAGCTTCATCTTCAAGGCGGGGTCGGCGAGAGAGCAGGGTGTTTTGATCGGCCTAATCATGATTTCTGCACATAGGGCAACACCAAGATGGGAGTGAAGCTCGTACAAATGGGGGCCGGGTCCGCGGATAACATATTCGTGGGGCAAGACAATGTCAACTGTTTTCATAATGCGGTGGTTCACGTTGAACCACTCTGCGGGGGTTAGAGAAAAGCCCCCCCTCAGCGCTGCATGTTTCGTATGAAAAGGAGAGGTTTGGACCGTGGAATCCCGACTGACTCGCACTGGAATTAGGCTTCCACGGTATCTTGACGGCAACTGTGATACTTGTTGAGCCGGGCTCGGCATGATTACCTAGGTAGGTAGGTGTATATAGGTGGTTGTCGCGGGTGATAGGAGTAGGCAAGGAGCTGTCAGGAGCTTATGTTTAAACCCAGAGGCAACGCAGATCATTCGGCCGAGAACCAACACTATGCTATATAGGGGTAAATTTGTAGATGTTCGTGAACAGCACGTTCATGAACAACATGTACTCGAGTAGCTGACGATCTGTAAGGGCAATGCATTTCGTATTCTGTAAGTAGCCACAATGTTGCATCATCTTAGTTCTCTTACAACAAGCTTGTATGGTAACAAGATCAAGGATAACAATGGTGTAGGCCTGTCACGTTCATACAATGGGTTGGCGAATAAACTAAGTAACAGGGTAAGCAGGTAAGGAGTGTACGTCTATTCTTAGCTAATGTGATGTGTTGTCCAACTCATGTATCTGACAACATCGCTGCTTCTGACCCAGTTACGAACATATTTTCCAATTTCCAACTCCTTTTGTACCGAATGTGTCGCGGAGTGCATATATACCGTTAATCCAGACCGGGGATTAACGGCGTCGTTTTTCCATCACAGAATGTCATTGCCCAAAAGTTTATTTCGGCTTCTCTGGGAGTCTTGTTGCCCGCTGGTTTGATGTATTCGCTAGCTCTGCTCGAATCCATTGTTCATTTGCTTTTATGATTTGTTCCCAGAGCCCCTAGTGCCAATTGTGGCGTGATCCCAATTGTGGCTCCCCTCTCCCTTAATTTGGTGTTTTGTTTATCGCTTGGGTAGATGGGTTTGCTTGCCAACTATTAGTGCCGCCAATAGTTTGCATGTGAAATCTACCAATTTCCTCATCAATCTTGTTTTCCTGTTGCCGCCGGCTCCTGAAAGACAGACTGCTCAAGGTATCCAGAAGCCAATTCAGCTCACGCTTGTAAAGCGGGAAGATTGCTGGTATGCCAGTTGCGACTACACACCCTGGATTTAGTAATTGATCTCTTCGAACGTTCTAGTGCTCGGGACAGCCCCTGAGACATTTGGCAAGCGCCAAGCCACTGGAAAGGGAAGAAAATAAGTCCAAAAATTACTTACTCAAGGTCACAGCAAGTTCGGCCGAGTGCCAAACTACCAATTCAAGGGTGTCCCCTAGCAAGCCGGATTAAGATTAGCATCATCTTACAGGTCACCCAATCTGCCAATTCAGTCCAGATTCGCCTCAGTAGAGCTGACTCACTCAAGTAGTTTGGACTCGCAAGCCTCTTCAACTCGGTTGCTCTTTTGATTCCGAAGCCCGCAGCACTAGAGTAGCGAATGTTTAGCATGTTATCTTCTCATAGATCTCTAATAACGTAGTGATAACTTACACGACGCCTAGACTTAAACTCAATGCGATAGTGATTCTCTGCCTTCGAGGAAGCGACCAGTCTCTCTAGAGTCGTATCATCTATTAGCTATCTTGTACTTCGTATATGGGCTGATTGAGACTTGGGATGAGGGAGGTGGGGGAGCTAAGAGTGCAGGGAAGGTCCTAAAAGGGCTCAGGAACATAGGGGCTCACGAAATCACTTGGCCATACAAGTAGATACCAGGGAAACCCGGCGTACCAGAGGTCGACGAGAACACTGAGTACGCCTGCGATGAAGGCCGTTGGAGCAGGGTCAACGTCGCAGCGCCCATCGAGTTGTCGGTCCCAGAGGTAAGCTATAGGTTGGCAAGAAAACCATGATACTATTGTCGTGATAGTCACGGAAACCCCGAAGATGAATACCGGTCCCAATATCCACTTCCGTAGGCTTCCGTCAGTGTCGAGAATGATTAAGAAGTATCCCACGGATAGTTTCGAGGTGATATTCCCGGCAATGAGAAACGTCTGTCCGGCAAGTTCGCAGAGGATACCTCGGGACACATCGTCTGGTGAACGTATATCCGAGATGTCTTGGCCAAGCCCGGATTGTGCGGAAACTTGAATTAGGATGATGTATATGAAGAAAAAAACCTAAAGGAAGGTCAGCCTCTAGTTATAATTGCCATCGTCGATTCCTCCGGTGCCACGATCGGTTAGTCTCGTGATTCGGGATAATACGAACTTACAAAAGATGCGAAGTAGTAGTAATCATCCGCTGCCCACCTCTCCTTTTTGGTGAGTTTGAAACGAACGTAAAGGCGAAGAAGGACGAACACAAATGTCGAGCCGAGCAACAGCCACACCGCGACAAGGGCCCTGGACGCATCACTACTGACGCCTTGGTGGGCCATTGCTGAAGTAGAAGGTACGTATTAGGCACCTGGAGATTGGATCTGATGTCGTCAAATCATAGAGAATGCAAAAGAATGAGAGCAGTAAGAAGGACGGAAGTGAAGATGTCGATATTGTTATCATTCGCGGGGAAGATAATTATATATCAGCGAGCTATCAAAAATCTGCTTCCCCCTTGCCCCAGGGTCTCCCCCTGAAACATACTATTGTCTGTCGATAGTGAAGCCAGGGCGCTGGAAACTACCATGTAGCAATCATAGGCCGGCACAATCTTCTGGGACGCACAACTGATGTCAAAATCTCTAAACATTACCAATTGTGGATAGCCCTTCTAGTATTTGCTATCAAGCGCCCTTTTCCCAATGGCGATGGGGCATGAATTGAAAGGTACATTCAGTCTTCGCAAATTCTATATGAAGAATTCCGCGTCTCTACCCCCATAAATCACATCCCTTTCCTACTCTGGCCATTTTGCTAAGATAATTTCATGTACTTTATCGCTGAGTAGAAAGTTGGAACGAGGGACCATCCTCCTGCCAATTGTTGATAAGAGGGGCGGGGCCTGGGAAATAAACTATAATATATATGAGTAAAACACAAAGAAGCTTACCAGTGTAGAAAGGGAGTCCCAGCAGCGGTGGCGGCTCTAATCCACTCAAGCTCGAGGCAACCCCTTAGCTTCCAGCGGCCTGGGAATCTAACGGCCGATGTTTTATGTTGTTTCCCGAAAAAAAGCTGGGGAGGTTGGGGTTGGGGTTGATCTCTTTAGACACTAGGCGCTTGTAGAGTGCACGGAAATCGGCCTTCCATATGAAGTTACTTCTAGACCATGCCGGGAGACCGTCAAAATAAACAAATAATATAGTGTACGCGTATGCAGATTAGCCCTACAAGGGAGAAGTGGCCATCTGACTCCGGATTGCAGCGAATCTGCCTGACGTGGGCTTGACAGATCATATTTCATCGCAATCCAATAGCATTACACCCCCCTATCAAGGTCAAATTCCCATTGTCGGACAATCTAGGTTTTGCCTTCCAACAAACCCACGACATGTTCCTGGGTAACAGAACGGCGTCCGTGACGGTGTTTGTAGCATATATTATCCCAGTCTCCACGAGTAACCAAGCGGCTGTTTTCCCCGGCGCAGATGTCGATGGGGATGAGAATGGCAACGCCGAAACATTTGACAATAATCCTTTCAAGTAGTGATGAATCGTACTTGATACCCCCAGTAGCCTAATCAGCACATTAATACCATTACTAGCAAAGTCACACGCCCAGTGTCTTTCGGCGTTCCTGGCTCAGGTGGAAGCCGGGGCTCTGGCTCGACTTCGACTGCCGAACTACCAAACTTGGCAGGGTTTTTTTATTACGCCTATATCTAATGTCCATTCCAACTAGCCACCACGCTTGCCACCACGCTCGCTGATCGCTCAACATATTGTGGATTTCTCAACCGCGAAACGAGGCGGCGTGCTGATAATATAACGAAATATGCGTACAAAGCCCAAAGAACCTGTGGCTGCGAGAGAGAAATATTCGCCCCCTTTCCCCCCACAGAGAAAGTTACTATAAGCAAATTGTTACAGTACTATATATGCAACTGCAGACAATCAAGTGTCCGACTTGATTACGTTCTACTTTTGGTAGTGTACTGGTTATAGCGCTGCAGTTCTATGCCGTGACACAAATGGATTAGGCTACCTTAGCAAGACACGGAGTACAACATGTGGTCATCGATTATGTCTGGGAGTATTGATATTTCGCGGACCGGGGCCCTACGGGGACCGCGTGGGTTGCATACGTCACGATGAAAGGAGTACAAGTAAGCGTGTCAAGGGCCTAGAATATGAAGATGAGAGACCAGTCAGTGCCTGTCAAAGAAATCGAGCCAGATGGCGCTGGCGGTGGAGGGTTTCCGGACTTTCATTCTTGGAGCCGTAATATATGACTGTTTTGAGGCGTCATTACTGTCACTTCCATGGCGCCCACATGGCACGAAGCAAGGCTAAATATCGGCGCATCCCTTCCTTAATTCTCGGCCGTTAACCGGACGAATGGGTCTTTCTTGTTGTGAAAGGCACGGTATGTTCACGCGAAAGATTAATCGCCTCAAGTTAGACGGTGTGGAGTGATCCAGGACACCACTGGCTGTAAACTATCAAATACACCATCTCAGCGATCAAATGATGCTGGAGTGCAAATATCCACAGGTGACCAACTTTACGTTAACCAGTCTCATCAGTAGATGGAGGTGGTCTCACGAAAAGCTGCCGTCTATCAACCCGCTGTAATATAAATTACCCCTGTCACAGAGACCCAAGGGCTGGCTGCCAGGGGTAATTAGGGTAATGTTCGCGATCGCCTCAACTACCCCTCAGTCAGAGTCATTCTTTCATAGCAGCCGAAATGATGTGTACATTGACTTGCCCAGCGTCTCCAGGAAGGGGCAGGAAGGAGGGGCTCTCGGCTACACGGACTGGCTCGACCTGTGAGCTTATAGTCCCGGGCATTGAATGGCTCTCGATGCAATAGGTGACGCCAGAATATATCAAGCGATGGAGCTAATGCGACAGTCTGGATTACGGCTGTGCTGTGTTTAAGGACGCAAATAATTATTTCGATGCTTCTCGCGATAATATTCATGACAAAACAATGGCACTTGGCTTCTCGAAAGGGCATCGAATCAGCCTACCGGATTGCACAGCTTCGGCTTGATGCGGCAACGAAGACGGGTAAGCTGATTCCCGAGGACTGGCCCGTACCGCGCCTGACTGTATATAATAGCATGACCCGTAGTAAGCCCTAGACATCGTTGCCGCTAGAAAAATTCGTGGGGAGGACGGCACTCGTCTCTGCAATGCAGTATCCCAGCAATATCATTATTCAAAGCCGTGGTGGGTAGGCTCATCAGGAGAGCGTGCTACCACTAATATATATGTTATAGCTTATCAAAGCTATATAGATATGATCGAGACCGGGGCACCTTCTTTTAGGCATTCAAGCCTTGCATGTTCTCTGATAGCTTCAAGGTTAAAGATTGTATGCACCGAACCGCGGAGCTCTTATACGAATTTTTATAGGCGGAGTTCACCCATCGTCGAAACCCATACACCGCTTTTCTGGGGTTGCCACGCGCCGTGAGAAGAATACGAAAAGGCTATTCTACTTATGCAATTTATATCCTGTGGTATCTGTTGGGCTATGTTGTATAGCCGGTTACCGCTGCTTCCCTCGGCCACGTCGTAAATTGCGCTCGTCTTGCCCACTGGCCATTCTAGATTTTGGGTTGGCCGGGCGGGAATAGCTTGCATATCAAGTATTTCAGGGCCATGGCCGGTTTATCGTCGCCGCCGGTATCAGCGTCATCAGGTCGGTCGATATCACCCACGTTTACAAAATAAAGAGCAGGGCCTGAGCCGGGTTGAGAGGCTGTGTCCTCTGCGTCGACCAGAAAGCGAGAAATTGATCTGTTGGTCCCCATCGACGAGTCGACCCCCAACGCATACACCAATAGTGAGATTCTGCAAATAGTGTGAGGCATTGGTACTTGGGGTATTTCGGCTTCCATTTGTCAAATAATATAGATTCTTTTGGGGTGAGTTGCCTTGCTTGACAGTATGTCTCTCCCGCACCTGGCTATCCCGTTAAGTTAAAGTATGGGTGTTTGAGATAGCAATAAATTTGGAGAGACGAGGCAGAAAAGTTAATAGAGTGACATAGAGTGACCACGCGATTAGGCCTCTTCGTTGTATTCGAAACTCGCCCACCAGATAGTACATCTAAACTGAATGATCTTCTAGTTTAGATATGTGCCTATCATCATCAGTGTTGCGTTTGAGTTGAGTCTGATCTCAATATCCGGGGAGTTTCCGTTCGCATATGCACAGCATCAAGTTCATGTATATGAGACTCTCCTGCAGCCAGCTCGGAATAGCTTGGGTATGTTCGTACGGATTCCCCGAGATAACTGGGCGATGATAACCCGGAAACCGGATCATTCACCGCAGTGAAGGCCGCTTCATCCTTGGTAGCAGGAGCTGGTGGCGTTTCATTCAATGTCTGGCGACGCCGACGAAAAAACAAGTATATCCCCGTTGCTACCAACCCTAAACCTGCCAGAGCACCAACCGCAATACCAATAATTGCCCCCGAAGAGAGCAAGGTACGCTCGGAGCCGTGTGGTTGGTCCTGTGATTAGTTAGGAAACTCCATGCAAGATGATTGCTTAGCTTAGTCTAGGTGATGTACTCACTGACTCTACAGAGGCTGAACTAGGAGATAAAGTTGGCACTGCTATTCCGTCGATGACATGCGCATAATTTGCAAATCCCGTGGTGGACGCAGTGATCAGCAGGGAACCAGATGAAGAGGCAGAATCAAACACGTCAATAAAAGTCGAGCTGCTGAGAGGCCATTCGTGATAACATGTGCCCCCGTACGCTGGGCGTTTTGGATCCATCAGCGTCGTCGTCCGTGGCGGTGTGAGGCTGTAACCACTTTTTCATGTCAGATATTCGCCTCAGGGGTGTGAGAGGCAGCAGGCCCAGTTCGAGAATTACTGTAGACTCAGGCCGGGTAAAGCAACATACTTACAAAGGACAACATGCTTGATAATCGCCCTCCTCGAAAACTATCTGCCAGCCAAACGGACAGATGAGAGGACTCATCAAAGGCACTAATGACTCTACAGTTGTAGGATTCACATGATAGGTTGTATAATACTCCATGAACTCTGGTGGGTAGCAATCTGACACCGTGGTTCCGGGAACTGGAACAGGCTCGTTGAACCAAATGAAATATCCGGGCGAGGATAGCATGGTAAGCCGACCCTGGTTACACGGTTCGGGCGGCGTAAAGGTAGTGGTAAGAGGAACGGCATAAGGTGTTGACTCCGTAGGCCGACTGCTCGGAGCCGTTGATAGGGGGCGTGTTCTCGCAGTCTCTTGCCTTCGATTGACATTTGGCGGCTCTGTTTCGACGGGGAATGTTTGCTGTTTCTGCAGATCTAGCCGGGCCATGGTGATAGTGCACAACAAACAAACAATAGTTGTCACTAGTGAAGGCCACGACGGCATATCGTGCTGAGAGTAGCTGCAAGTCTAGATGACTATAGTGTCTCCAGGTGCTCGTTCGCCTAGGTACGTTAGATATAACGAATGCAAAGTTGCGGAGGAAGAATGCTGGGGCAGCCGAGGGCGTGTGGGAACGACCTTATGCCCACGACCAGCCCGTACCATAGCCCAGCCATTGATTGAATACTACTTTACGGTTGCTTTGTGGCTGCCATGCATGCGACTGATTCCTGATGAACCGTGAGGTAGGTATTACATATATATAGGATGGGTAGCACTGTTGAGTGACGCCTGCATAAGGATGCAGAGGATTCTTCCTCCCAAAAGAAAAGAGCAAAGCTCCAAAAGGGGCTGAGATTCACGGGGGCGGTGCTATAGTCAGCGTGTTGGTTTTGTCTCAGGGCTTTGGGGTCTCCATGATTACACCCTCCATGGTGATCCTCATTGCCTATTGAAGTCGTGTAACCTACACTACTGTAGCCGTCGTGCTTCGGAAGGGGCGGGAACGTAACCGAGGTTGGCGGTTCGTGGTGGCCTCTCTTGAAGACTACCTACCTTACTTGACCTAGGTATGCAGTAGTACTCATCCATCCTGGATACAGAATGTTGGGTGGGAGGCCGATAAGTACTGAGGCGTCCCGTCACAGAGTGTAAAGCCTTATTACCTTGCTGCTCATAGATATTCTGACGAGGCTGCCCGATACAACAGACATATAGTTAGCTGATAGATGCGAACACGCTCGGAATTCCCAGGGTCACGAAGGTCACAAGCCGGAAATGGAAATGGAAATGGAAATGGAAATGGAAATGGAAATGGAAATGGAAATGGAAATGCCCACTGGTTGGAGAGAAAGCGCGCGGCTGTCGCGCTAAGCGGGTGACCTGAGACCTCGATACCCACATAATTGCTAGGTACTTCTCATTTCTGTATCTTGTATCAGTACCTACCAGGTATCATGGGTATGTGTATCGGAGGTGGCTTGCTTCTCCCCTCTCTTTCACACGCGGGATGAGCGTCTCCCGCCCTCGCAACGCCATAATATCGCTGTCAGCGGCCGAGAGCGGTGGAGGAAATAACGAAGATGAGTCTAGACCTGATCTACACAGGTAAAGCCTCTACGAAAGTACCTAGCCACTGTCAGCCGGAATGCGGGCTTTGATTGGCCTGGGCAGCAATGGAACGCGATGCGATGATCATGTGACGGGCTGGTAGGTACGAAGTATATGATATTAGTCGGTAGGTTGGCAATATACATACATACAAACCACCACGCACCAATGTTGAAAAGGTCTTAGTGATGGCAGTCCAGTGACCATCTACATCGTTGCACGTATCATCACACGTATCATTGCATATCCTTTCGATCTGCTGTTGACATCGGCTGTTGTTTTCTAGGAACCAAATGTCGCTCTTTTCTGTCGTCTCTCTAATTGTCTAATGAAGTTTTGGTTTCCTGCAACGCTCGGATACGGTCCCAACAAGCGCGTAGTTAAATATATACATGTACCTACCAGGTTAGTACTGTAGTACTGTAAGAAAATATATGTGTATGTAAGCGCCCTGTAGTGCCGCTGCATTTAAACGGAATCAAAGACATGGCCAGAAATGGAAGGGGGGGAATAACCTGCTTCGTAACTACATACCTAAGGCGGGCAGAGGAACAAGCGAGCATATAATAGTGGCGTATTGATTGAAAACACCTGCGAGTGCATGTAGCTTTGCCTGTCCACGATAATCCGAAAAGAGCAGAAACTACAGCCGTTTCTGACCTGCATTTCTTAATATAGTACCTCTGAAATACCAAAGTGCTTGGCACATCATGTAGGTCTTTTTTTGTCCGGCTCCAAGTAAGTACTGTACTTACCTACTCTACTCCCATCACCGCTCTGCGCAGAGCAACCCCCTACCAGCTAGGGCTTGAGCATATGTTTTAGGAGATCACGACATCAAAGTTTGAGTTTTGCTGTGTGGAAATGCAGACACGAATGCATTCTTAACACCTCTCTTTGCTCAGATGCTGAGGGAGGCGGAAGAGAGCACAAGCAGGAATCAGGGATTGTTACATAGATCTGTCTGTTGCCGTTTTCGCTGCGCGCGCCCTTTTATTAGGGTACATGGGTATCAACAACCTGAGGTCCACTGATGTACTGACCTAGGTACTCTTGGTACATCCAGGTATTGAATGAAGGCCAAATAAAATACCGCTGTTTCATTAGCGGGCCTTACTCAGTTTGACGAGATTGGGAGCATCAGGCAAGAAACAAGGCAAATTCACTACATGTACATGTACACATAGCCAAAGTGTACCTTAGTACCTTCATACATGTATGTACCATACCTGTACTTACATAAGTAGGTAACTCTGGGAGTACCTTGTTGTTTCTAACCCACAAGTAGGTATTTCAAATGAAGAATAGTTTTTTTATCTCATCTATTTAATATAAAGCGAAATATTCACCTTTAGTTACATTAGTTTAAATATTTACTGCTGATGTATTGTCTAAGTAGCTAAGTAGCAAAAACTAGCCGTATCTAAGCTACGATCGGCTAAACTAGGCTAGATTCAGCAGAAATCAACCTCCAAGCGGTACATACAGGTATGTAGGTACAAAGCAAGTACGCCTTAGGTACCTAAGTTCATACATCTGTTTTGCATGGCTGCCCAATTACTTCCAAGTTCTCAGCGGCGGCATCTAAGTACCTCCTAGGCACGTACCTGCTTGTCATGGTACCTCTGTGCCAACATACATCCTCATTGCCTGGCCGCACCTGGACAAGCAGCCTTGAGCAAGCAAACCACATGTACATACTTCTTAACCAAGAGGTAAGTACCTACCTACTGTACCTACCTCGAAACAAGTAAAAGCAACAGCAAAGCAAGATGTGGAGAATGAGGCCAAACTTGACCGCTGTTGTGGTGTGTGCCGCCTCCTCCCGCCTTCCTAATTCCAAGCTCTAAACAGTGGCGCTGCCTGACCCGGCTTCCCCCTGCCTACGCTATTTCCCCTACGCTTACACTATTTCCCCTACCAAACCTTACCTAGTCTCCCTCTTTCTCCTCCCTCCTGTCTCTTCCCTCTCCAACCCATACACACAACCACCGCATCAATCTCCTCCTCCGAGGCTGTCTGAAGGGCGTCATCCCAAAACCGTCACGCCTTTCCGTCGTCCCCTCTCCCACTCAGTACATTCACCTCGGTTTCTCCCCGTCTGCGGCCCTTTTGCTCGTGCTGCATTCCATTTCGTCGACGAGTCCGCTTCTCTACCAGCCGACGTCTTTTGGGTAAGTTAAATCACGGTCCCGACAGTTGATCCCATTCTCCCACCGTACAGCCTACCACCCGATTCACTCATGATTCCCCATTATCGTCATTCTGCTATTTCCTTCGCTGCCACGCCATCCATTCACTACTGAGTTATCAACACATAATACTATCACCACCTCATCCACCCGAGTATCGTCTGCCTTTGTTGTTCTTGTATGTCTCCCTCATTGGTATAATGAGCACCACGTACCCACCAACCTCGACTGGTATTGTATATTGTCTTGCTTGACAACCCGTGCCTCACTCAAGACTCTCCGGCTCACCAACACCTCGACTCGACTAATATATATTCTCCTTATCCCTCTCCTGCTACCGCGAGAGTCTACTCCTCGTACCGGTCTATTTATGCTAACTACAACGCCATTAGATCGTTGACACCATTTCTAACATCCTCTTCGACCGTCATCTCCGCCAACCACTCCCCTTCCAAAGGCCGTCCTCACCGCCTCAATATTACATCCAGCTGCATCAGGCGAGCTCTTGGCTCCACCCAACATCACGATGACTACAATGGTAGGCTTGCAACCCACCTCCTTGTCTGTAGTAGCTTGACAGAGAGGGCAACTCCACGGCAGGATTCGAATCCTGCTGTTGCCATTGATCTCACTGGGCTCCAGAGTCGCAGAAACAAAGCGACCGAGTAACCTTGCGTCTACAACCATGTGCTAATATCACTTGCATAGGATCTCCGTGTCGGTAATAAATACCGCATTGGTCGGAAGATTGGGTCCGGCTCTTTCGGTGACATCTACCTTGGAACCAACATCATCTCGGGCGAGGAGATCGCTATCAAGCTCGAGTCTGTCAAGGCCAAGCACCCTCAGCTGGAATATGAAGCCCGCGTCTATAAATCCCTCGCCGGTGGTGTTGGCATTCCCTTTGTTCGATGGTTCGGCACCGAGTGTGACTACAACGCCATGGTCCTAGACCTGCTTGGCCCGAGCTTGGAGGACCTTTTCAATTTCTGCAACCGCAAGTTCTCACTGAAGACTGTGCTCCTGTTGGCTGACCAGCTCATCTCACGCATCGAGTACATCCATGCCAAATCATTCATCCACCGTGATATCAAGCCAGACAACTTCCTCATGGGCATTGGAAAGCGTGGCAACCAGGTCAATGTCATCGACTTCGGTCTGGCCAAAAAGTACAGAGACCCAAAGACTCATTTTCACATTCCTTACCGTGAGAACAAGAACTTGACCGGCACAGCCCGTTATGCTTCTATCAATACACATTTGGGTGTCGGTAGGTGGCTTCACGGTCTTGGTCTCTCCGTTTCATGCGTGCTGATGGATCTTAGAACAATCTCGCCGTGACGATATGGAGTCTCTCGGCTACGTCATGCTGTATTTCTGCCGTGGATCCCTCCCTTGGCAAGGCTTGAAGGCTGCTACGAAGAAGCAAAAGTATGATCGCATTATGGAGAAGAAGATGACGACGCCCACCGAGGTTCTCTGCCGAGGATTCCCCAACGAGTTTGCCATCTATCTCAACTACACCCGATCTCTCCGCTTCGATGACAAGCCCGACTATAGCTACCTCCGAAAGATCTTCCGAGACCTCTTCGTCCGCGAGGGTTTCCAGTATGACTATGTTTTTGATTGGACTGTCTACAAGTACCAGAAGAACGCTCAGGCCATCGCCCAAGCTGCTGGTCAGGGTGCTGAAGAGGAGGATAAGCGTGCTCGTACGAATGCTACTACCGCTGGTGCAAATACTCAAGCTAACGCTATCAAAGCGAACGCCAATATTCCGAGCACTCGACGTAAGGTGATCGAACGTGGTCCTCAAGGCGTTGACACTCCCGAAACCAACCGAGCCGTCGGGGGGAGCGACAGGATGTGAGTGTCTCGCCAGCCCAGCCCAGTTCAGCATTCCTAGTAAGGAATCATCTTTCCTTCCAGTTTGGTGTGATTTATATCGCTAGCCGGAGGAACTACTGACATGATTGCTGACGTGATTGCTGACATTCAGTCTACGGTAATAGGCTGCGATCATCTACCAGGGTTCAAGGAACTGGTTCCGGATACGCATCTGGCTCTTACCGCCCTAAATGATCATCGCTCCGTCGCGTTCATTTTATAAACTTCTTTGTGGTGGCAGTAATCGACTCCCTAGGATCGCCCCACGAAACCCCCTTTCACCGTGGTCATCTCGTCGCTCTCCGTACACATGGCACCACCAGATCTACTTGTAGACCGTGGTCGCACGTCGGGCGACGAGACCCACGCACTACCCCCCTTTCATAGTGTTTGGGTTGCTTTAGTTTCCGTTGCTCGATGATGACTCTCGGTTTATGACTTCATTCCATGGCTCGGACAGGGGAGCGGCCTACGGCGACATGATTTATTATCGGGCGAGCCCGATTTTATATCACGTTCTTCGTTGGGCCCTCACTCCCTGTTTGAACGGCACGTCCGACACTCTGCAATTTGCGGTGTGTCGTTTCCCATGGTCTATGTCTATCGAGGCAAACCGCCGTCCATACGTGCTTATCAACCAGCCGTATTCGATTGAGTAGTTGGCCAACCAGAGATCGGGCACGTGGACTTACGGGTACATTAAATCCATTGCCTGTACTTCTTCGATGCGATCTCGTCAAATCGTCCGATATCACTAGGCTCCAGTTTTCTTTATTTGTACCTGACTTGCTTTCTTTTTCTTTTTTCCTTACCTGTTCTTTTTTACGTTGTGGCGCCATTGTCATCGAGGGATGGGTACTAGTGCGAGAACACCTTTCTCTCGGTAACTAGGGACACCGGATAGAGGGTACCCACGATTCGGCCACATACGTTCCCCGCCGAGAGATGGAAACACTGTCACTCGCGTCACAGCGCGCGACGGCAGTGAGACAATATGAGGAAGTCATCCAACAACAAGCTACATATTCGCCACTAATCCGAGGCGATGGGTGGTGGCTCTCGGCCCAATCTCGACTTGCCCCGTTATGCTTGTCATGGTCGGTTAACTCAAGAAGGGATGAGGGGTTGGCCTCGATTCTGTTACAGGTACCGGCCGGGGGCGTCGACGCGGGGGCCTTGCCGATTGCCGCCTATGTTGAGGTCTTGACGCGGTTCGATACGTGCGAGAAGCGTCGACCATCGCCGTATGAAACCTGTCAGCGTTCGGGGTTGTGCGAGAAGGATGGGAAACGGGTTGGAGGAGTAATTACAGCTCGAGTAGATGCGGTTGGGGGCTCACGACTACATTTTACCACCCCGAGATTGACAGTATGGCAGGCAGAGAACACACGCTAGGTAGTATCAGAGCATCATTTATTCATTTATCAGAACTTTTCCGAAGCTGAAGTGAGGTGAGCGGTGAAGGGTGAGAGATTCGGAGGGGGGATGGCAAATACAGTAATTCAGTGAATGTGTGTGATCCAGCGGCGGCCATCTTGGCTGGGCTGTGCAATGATGGCTCCATCAAGCGCCTCTGGTTTCTTGCTCCCCTTTTCGGAGGCGAAATTGAAAAGGCCATTATTGGTGGCTATGTCGAGGTCACATGTATGCTGCGCACCATAGGCCGGTCGGTGGGCTGCGGGAGGCGCGTGAGGTCTCTTAGTTTGTGTGAAGCGTTATTTTACCAACTGGCTGCCTTCATTTACACAAGATGTGACTAGGTAGGTACCTAGGTAGGTAAAAGATATGTTGTGAGTAATTGCTACCTAGACTGACACAACTAAGAAGTCGTATATATAAAGTCAAGCACGCCCGTCTGGTTCCCAGCGGATTTTCCATGATACATACGACATTGGACTTGTTTTATCGGAATCCATTCTACCTGTACATCAGCACTGACCCCCTACCTAAGCTTCAGGTACCTCTTGTACCCCGCCTACATATCCGAGACTAACATTTAATCTAGATACCTACAGCCCACTGGTAGTTCGACCGAGACCCTGGTGTAGTGTAGGCAACGAAGCCACTCGGAATAAAGTTGACGACCTGGGTTCGTCATTGCACTGCCCAGTACCTGCCTATATGTAAGTAGGCACTGCAACGCCATGCATGGTCTAGGGAGAGCGGTAGGTTGACCTAACTCATCATGTTTTTATTCTGAGCAAGTCGGGTCTGGTTGGTCTGAGATCCGAGCATCGTACCGGCCTATCGCGTTCGAGACCACCTGCATCACCTCAATTCATAAAGGTAGGTAAAAGGTAGGTAAAAGGTAGGTAGGTAGGTAGGAAGGTAGGTAGGAGCAGGTCCCCCGACTTACCTAACCCAAAACACCTACCAAACCTACCTGGGTACCTCTTGACCTGTAGGTCTCTGGTATATGCGTGCATTGAGGCAGTCTCTGCTCCGTATCATAAGTAAAGTAGGTAGCGGTAGCATGGTAGATAAAGTATCTACTGCTCTCACCCAGCCCTGTCACAGAGCTCGTCACAAAGCCTATTACATCAACAAGAGATTGGACTAAATCGGATCGGATCAGATCCGCCTGCAATCTGCAACCTGCAACCTGCATTGCAACGCACCTCTGCAAGCACATGGGCACTATACACACTGACTGCACCGTACTACTACTATATTACCAGACTAACACGAACTACACTACAGTAGCACGACTAACACGACTAACACGACTAACACGACTAAACCGACGACAATGGCGTTGACCACGACTAACACGACGGCGACGGCGACGGCGACGCCGTACTTGGATGTCTTTATACTCACCTTCAACGCCGGAAAACAGCAGATCGATCCCTTCGTCTTCGGATCCCATCTTCGCAATGCCTTTGCTCAGAATGCCACGAGCTTGCCAGAGCTCGTTGTCCTGTAAGCCAATTGAACCCCCCCCCCCCGTCCCCTCTCCCTTCTCGCTTCGATCCAATGGCCGAAATCCTCCCTGGCTAACAGCAATACGCTCCTTTCTACAGCTGCCTCCAAGAGATGGCACCGCTCGCAAACGGCTTCATTGGCTCCTACATGATCAATAGCTACTTTCAAAGCTATGCCACCGCCGTGAACGTGGCTGCTCGCGGGGACGGCGCCACATCAGGCGAAGCCCAAGATGGATCGCAGGTCGGAGGCCAAGCCGAGCACCAGGACGGACAGCAGAGTCAGGATGAGGCCATCACATCTCCCTACACCCTCGTGACCACTCGCAATGTCGGTATGACCGGTATTATGCTCTTGGCTCGCGACCCCAGTGCCCTGCACAAACTAAAGTCCACCGAGGTCAGCTTTGGCGCTGGCAGCATGGCCAACAAAGGGGCCCTGGGCCTCCGCATGCTCTTTTCTAAGCTGGACGCTGAAGGCCGCAAGAGGTATACCGAACTGACATTTGTGGGCGCCCACCTGGCCGCCCACGAATGGAACCTCAAGAAGAGGAACAAGAACTGGGAGAGTCTTGTATCCGGATTGCGTGAGTCCTCCCCCCCCCAAAAGCCTCGTGCATCAGCCTCTGCTCATCCTGGTCCCTGCAGTGTTCGACAACCCCGAGAAGCTGCGTGGTGCGAAGTCTGCAAAGCCCACCGCCGTGCCCACGTCTGATGACGGCCATGACAATGGCAATGGCGATGGCGATGGCGATGGCAGTGAGGGTGAGGCTCTCCTTCTTCAAGACCAACACGAGCAGGCATCACACAACATCACCATATACAAGCCCGGATCCCATCTATTTGTCGCTGGCGATCTGAATTATCGAATATCTAAGACACCCCCAAGTACCGAATCCGACTTTCCCGATTTGAACCCACAGAGCCCCAGCTACTTCAAAAGATTTCTCCCTCTCGATCAGCTTGCGTTAGAAAAGGCCGCAGGCCGGACACTCCAGGGGCTACGCGAGTCCACAATTCTCTTCCCGCCAACCTATAAAATCGAAGTCACAGACGAAAGAGAGGGCCCTGACGGGGTTCCTTGGAAGTGGGCGCCGCACAGATGGCCGGGCTGGTGTGATCGCGTTCTATACCTCGAGATTCCCCCCTGGGCTTCTCGACCCGGGCCGCCCGACACGGCCGAGGTCAAGATGACGACCATAGCCTACGACACGCTGCCGCCGGTCCGAACCAGCGATCACAGGGCTGTCTTTCTTCGCCTCGGGGTGCCGGTTCTCGAGCCCGCCGTTTTGGCCCCCTCCCCCGAGTGGCGCACCCCCGACAGCAGCGACCCCCGCATCAACCTCCCATATCCCGTTGATCTAGAATCATGGGATCATCGCGCCCGGGTCAAGAAGTGGGAATCGGTGATTGGCTGGTCGATGCTGGTCTCGCAATCGAAGCAGGGCATCGCCGTCTTCGTGGCCCTCTTCTTCATCGGCTTGGGAACTTGGTGGCTAAAGTCGCGGTAGGACTCGACTCTTCGGCATATAAGGCGTTGGACCTGGCCCACGACAGCATGGACGACGGCATGGAAGCTCCCTTACATCTTTCGGCAGTGCCTTTAGCTTACACTTTTTGTTGTCGTGAATACCCTACTCATTCTCGAGCGCTGTTTTGCTACGTTATAACTCGTCACTTCAGCATTATGGGCTACGTCGTTTTGGTTTTCTTTGGTATATTTATTTGTTTTGAAGGGAGAGGGACAACAAGAGAGGGTTATCTTCGATACTGTCTCTTCTTCTTTTTCCGCTTCCTCCTTTTGGGGCGGCATAGGATGTACTGTGCGGCTATATGTCAGCCAGCGAGCTACTCTTCAAGGTACCATGGCTGGGCTCGAGAGGTGTTATTGTTTGATGGATGCAACAAGCGTACAAGGTCCAAGGTTTCGGGCATAGAATAGATCATGGGAGTGGTTGTATTATACCCCTTGTGTCATTGTAAAGTTTGGTAGACCCTTCAAGACGGGCCCGCATCTCTCATGGCCTCGTGTATTTGGTTTAGTCAGAGCTATACGATATGCGCGATGGACTCCCAGCGTTTCCGGATACGATTTCAATCATTGGCGGATCTCGTAAGATCAGACAAGAAGCCAGCCGTAAAAGAAGAGACAATCGGGCGTGGAAGCATGTACTGTATCCAGGCTGACATACGAAGTACCGTGAAGACGGTTCCTGAACCATTAACTGATTGCAGCAAATACACTAGTAATAATAATGATAATAAATTGATAATGCTACTCATTTTCAACGCTCCCGGGACCTGACATTTCGTCCGATGCAGTATCGTATCGTTCATTTATTTGTGATGCTGCATAGTGTGCAAATAAGGTACGGGGGAAATACCTAGTAAGTCTTGTTAGACATGCAAGTCTGCTGATAATTATGCATAAACGAAAGTATCATCAACAGCTTCCCCTGGCGGTCCGCATTAGCTATGTATAGAAACCATCCGTGTAACCAGAGCTAGCGAACCCCTAGATCACACCATAGAGGTGCCTAGTAAGTCATTTATAAGCTCACCAAGATGGACGGCGTCAGGTTAAAATGAGAAAACCTGACGTTGATCCGACCGATCAATAAGATGTCGTGAAACTACCCCATTATCGTGTCCAACTGCACGCTGGCTCATCGGGAAGATATATTCCTCATGTCATGTCCGGGTTCTGTAACCCGATCTTCGGAATGCTACAAGTGCTCTGGCCCCAACCATGCAGAGACCCAAGCCCACCTCGTGTGGGATCATGTTGCTAAACCGAAAGTGTTTCCCTCCCTCCCTCTCCCTCTCCCTCTCCCTCTCCATTACGTCTTAAAAGATGCTGTTTACCAAATTGCCACCAAGTGTTGCACCGGCACCGAAGATAGCCGCGTTACCTAGTTTCTTGCCGATTTTCTTGCCCGCTTCGCCCACCTTACTGGAAGAGCCGCCACCCTCGCCGCCTCCCCCGGCGACGGCCATGGGTGGGACGTGCGAGTTATAAGGGTTCTGGCCTTGAGGCGGCGGGGGGTAGGCGCCGCTCGCGCCGCCGGGGGGTGGTGAAGCGTAAGTCGGTTGCTGATGGTAGGTCGGTTGGGGCTGGTAGGCTGGCTGTGCGACGGGGCTAGGGGCGTAGTAGCCGGCCTTCTCACTGCTACTGTCTATCTGCACGTAGGTCTTGGGGAAGATGCCCTCGGCGCCAGTCCGCTCGTTGCGGCCCATCCACCAGTCGTCGTTCATGTACTCGTGCACGGCAATCTGGTCGTCCCTCTCGAAGGACAGGTCCCGGTCGTCGGCAGCCTGGTACTTGTAGAGGGCGCGGGCACGGGCGACGACGGGCTTCGCTGGCGGGGGAGGCGGAGGGGGGTTGTGGCGCGCGGGGAGACTCGGCGGGCCCGTGGCGTTGTAGGCCGGAGGAGCCGGGTTCGGCGTCGGGTTCTGGTGAAGGGCTAGGCCGGCCATGGCGTTGGAGGGGGCGAGCGGCGGAGACACGGCCGACGAGTCGCGCGACGCCGGCGTCGGGGCCCCCGAGAGGGATGATTCGGCCGGGAGTTGGCGCGAGATGGAGTCGAAGACATGGTCCGTTATGATGCCCTTCTCTAGCAGATGCTCGAGTTCCTGGAAGGACGTCAGTCGGCACTGGCACTCTCTCTCTCTCTCTCTCTCTCTCTCGCCGCATAGACATTTGCCTATCTCGTGCGGGAGACGATGGGGAGACGGGATCTCACATTCTTGATCAGACGCAGCGACTTGTTGTTCGCAATGATCTCTTGGCGATCGAGGGTCACCATGTCGGCGTCTTTGTTGCTTGGTGCCTGGTGCTTGGTGCTCTACCAGATTGACGGCGTTGGCGTGATGAAATAAGGTGGCGACGTGCGATATGCGGTGTGTATAGGGAGCTGGACGTTGATAGGTCTCGTCGGCTGAATGTCGAATGCTGGTGTGATTTTCGTCGGGAAGAAAGAAGTAGGTATCTATTTGCTGAAAGTCTTCCTCTGGATGTTGGGAGATGATTTAGGTAATGTGACGGGAACTTACACTAGGTCGGTACTTAGGTGACAACTGCCATCTGAACTTACGTGCACCTCCTGTAGGTACGAAGTACCTCTTAAGTTAAGTCGGTATCTCGGATCTGCGAACAGCTGGGTGTGGCGGGGGCCTCCCACGCCTCGCTCAGTCTCCACTACAATTAGGACCCCGCGACTAAAGCCCCCCACCTACCCCTTTGTCATCAGGTCAGCTCCTGGAAGGTAAAGTAAAGGTACGCGTTTCATACTACCTACCTACATCTAGGTACCTAGGTACTCATATGTAGGTACATGTAGTACACTGTACAGGTAGGACCCAGAGGTCGTAGGTACTCACTTTATCCAATCTAAAAAATATGTATTGGTACAGACATACATCGATGATATATATAGACGTAGTGAACAAGCCAATTACATGCCAAACTCCTCTTCTCTGCCTGTCCTCGTGCCAGGAAGAGATTCGGCGCATCTCGGGTCTTGTCTGTCCTACCTATCATAATTAATCAATATATATCATTCATCTATCTATACCTTGTGTCAAGAAGGGTATGCAAGTATACAAGTAATATCCTCTACTAACTGATGGGCCGTGCCAACCGCAAGACCCGTGTAAGAGAGGGTTCATTAGTATCCTACATTGTATGGATTCCCCCAGGTTGACATAGGTATTCTAATGTTCAAACAAATTGGCTTCCCTTAACAATGTATTTGTCCATATATTCATCGACCGACATGGCCTCGAGCTTTGGACCGTCCATGCCCAGCGCCACGAGCTCCTTCACATGGCTCTCCGAGAAGTGAGGTGACAGGTGTCGCTGGTACTTGGCCAGGATGTGCGGCTTGGCCTCCTCTCTCCGGAGCCGGTGGCCGAGGGGCGCCTCCACCACCACCTCGTCGAGGACCGTGCCGTCGTTGAGCTCCACCGTCAGCGCGTTCGAGATGGTGCGCAGGGCCGGGTCGTGGTAGTCTCGCGTGAACTGCGGGTCCTCGACGCACTTGATCTTCTGTCGCAGAGACTCCACCAGAGGCGACGTCGCCGCCTCACCACCGTCCGTGTAGTCCGTCGCCTCGAGCCGCCCGAACACGAGCATGACGGCGCACATGTACTGGATGCAGTGGTCACGGTCCGCAAAGTTGTCCATGGGCTTGAACTGCTTGTCGATGATACGGACGCAGGCCTCGTGGGTTCGGCATGTGATGCCCTTGATGTCCGCAGCCGACTTGCCCATGTCCTTGAGCGTCTGGAAGATCTTGGACGACGCCTCGACCGCCGTCTGCGAGTGGAATTCCGCTGCGCAACTAGGTTAGCGGGGCAACCGAGAACCCGATATCAGGGATCAGGGGCCAACAAGGCCGGCCGAAGACGTACCAGGGTAAGAAACCTTAAAGAGGACGTTCTCCATGACATAGCTGCCGTAGGGGCGCTGGAACTCGAACTTGTTGCCCTTGAACAGCACGTCATAGAAACCCCAGACGGGCGCCGACAGGACGGTGGGGATACCGGGTTCGCCCTTCATGACCTTCAAAGCCAGGTTGACAGCGCGCTGGCAGGCATCGCCGGCGGCCCACGACTTGCGGGACATGGTGTTGGGGGAGTGACGGTAGGTACGCAAGCTCTGGCCATCGACCCAGGCTTGGGTGACGGCGTCGGCGATCTGGGTGTCGCTGAGGCCGAGCATGTGGGAGACGACGGCGGTACTGGCGACCTTGACCAAGACGACGTGGTCCAGGCCAACCTTGTTGTACGAGTTGAGGAGGGCCAGGCAGCCCTGGATCTCGTGCGCCTTGATCATGCCCTCCAGGACATCGCGGATGGTGAAGATCTTGCCGTTGGCGAGTTGGCCGCCGGCCTTGTTCGTCCGGTTGACCCAGTCGGCGACGGCCAGAATAGCACCGAGGTTGTCAGAGGGATGCCCCCATTCGGCAGCCAGCCAGCAGTCGTTGTAGTCGAGCCAGCGGATCATGGCACCGATGTTGAATGCACCGTTGACGGGGTCGAGGACGAAGTCGGTGCCGGGCACCGTGGTGCCGTTGGGAACGAGGGTGCCCGGAACGATAGGGCCCAGAAGCTTGGTGCACTCCTTGAAGCGCAGGCCCTCCAGACCACAGCCGAGCGTGTCGAGGAAGACCCATCGTGCCGTGTCGAACTGCGATGCGCGCGAGCGGTTAGCGGCGGCCCTGGACACGGACAGAGCAGGCGGGGCAAAGGAAGAAGCAGATTCAACGGCGACTCACGGCCAGCTCCGAGTCGATAGGTCGAGTCACATATTTGGCGATATCCTCGATCTCGGGGTCGTAGCCCTTGTGTTGTGTGGGCATGGGCGCAGAAGACATGCTGGCGGCGGTTGTGGAAAAGGAACGGCGGTTGTGGAGAAGGAGGGGAGAAGAAAATCGGGTGGCGGTAGAAGAGGATGCAGAGGCGGAGGAGGAGGAGGAAGAAAATGTGCGTGTAGATGTTGTGAGTGCCAGAGGGGTTGATCGGAGTCGCAGCGACCTCGAAGCGGTTCGGATGCTCCGATTGACGACTGACATGATGCTGTGGGATACCGTGATGTGACGAAAAGGCAGACCCGAGGGAGCGGGTTGGAGGAAAGGGAGGGCGGGGGAGAAGGGGGGAGGCTGAGAACTTTAAAAAAGTCAAGTTGGTATGAGGTTTTAAGTCTTGAGTTAAATGGTGGTAATGGTCGGAGGTTCAGTTCAATTCACTGAATCTATTGGCCGGGTCGGGGGAGCTCCGTCGGCTACGAGAAAGAAAGCCGCGGGAGGAAGGAATTACAGTCCATGCTGACGGTGGGCCATTAGTGCCACTTGCGACAAAAATCAAAAACGTAAAACAGAAAATAGAAAACAGAAAAAGGTACGTACTACCCCGCACAACCAAAAATTTAATTAAGTATTATGTAACAGCTTTATTGGGATAGCGATGTTGTTGAGAGAAGAAGTCTAGTACCAGGCATCCACCGTGAGGGGTAGCCCTTATACACTGTCCCTCGTACCTGCCTACATTCGGCCAAACCTCCCTACCACGAGCACCGCGAGAGTAGACCTCCAGACGACCAAATATCACGAAAACCCTCCATTTTAACCATTTGTACGAAGTAACCGTTTAACCTTTAATATACCAGACGGCCGGCGTGCCTTTAACCCGAACCTTTTTTATTACCTTCTAGCCCCGAAATATAGGTAAAAACTAGTAAGGTGTACGTAGTATTATTAGCGCAAACGTTGTTAAACCGTGGCTTTTAATCCGACTTTAACGTTTTCTGAAGACCGTAGTTAATATAATAAATTTAAAGACAAAGGGTAGTATGTGCAGTTTTTTCCGGGTGCAGAGTAAGGTCGGCGAGCCAAGTGCTTAAGCCTGTACAGACGAACCGAGAGTGTATGCTTTTAACAGCAGAGAGATCTGTAACGTAGACGGTATTATCGGAGATATTAATGCATTGTATGTGTCTGTGCTGCGATAGGCAAACTAAAGCAAGGTAGCAAATCCTGCAGCTCTTACTAATTGTAGCGACTTGGTTGGGATATGCCTTCGTTTTTAACGTAAGGAGGTACGACTGGAGTGGAACAAAGGTCTTTTTTACTTTAAAAAATTCTTTTTACTGCAGATTTTATAATAAAAAAATTTTTTTATTTAAGCTTAGTTATTATTATTTATTTAAAAAAAAAAATCTATATTAAGAAAGTAAATATTATAAATATTTAAATATAATAGTATATAAGTACTAGCATATTAATACTTTTTGCCTTATTTTATTTAGCTATTTAAAGCTTTTAATTAGCTAAATTATGTTTAGCTTTTTTTTTTTTTATTATAGTTATAGCAGCATAGCCAGAGTAAAAGCAGTTTTTTATTGCTTTTTTTATAATACACTTAGTTAACTATAATATATTTAATTAATTATAATATACCTAATTAACTGCGATATACTTAATTAACTATAATATATTTACTTTGCTATAATGCACTAGATTTAATATTATATGTTAGATTTTATATAATATATTAAGTTAACTGTTATATATTAGATTAATAGTTAGATTAGTTATTAAATAATAAATTAACTGACTAGATTAACTAATAAATTATATAATAAAAGATTTTATTTGTTTAACTGCTGGTTTATTTAAATATAAAGGTATTTAGATATAAAGCTATTAGATTAACTAATAAATTATATAATAAAAGATTTTATTTTTTTAACCGCTGATTTACCTGGGTATAAAGGTACTTAAGTATAAAGCTACTGGATTAACTAATAGATTATATAATAGAAAATTTTATTTTTTTAACCGCTAATTTATTTGTATATAAAGGTATTTAGGTATAAAGCTACTTAAGTATAGTTTTTTAGTTTAAATTTTTTTTATATAATAAAATATTAGCAAATATTATAAAGGTTATTAAGTTATTAGCGTTTAGCTAGACTATCTGCTTTATAAAACTTTTTTATTAGTATAGTATTTTTTAAACCTATTTTATAATAAAAGCACTTTATATAGCAAAGTTATTATAATATAAACATTATTTTTAAAATTTTAATAAATAATTTTTAAGCTTTAATAGTGCTAACTTTTATTATTTTAAAAAATATATAAAACATTTTAATATGTTTTAAAAAACGCTTTAAAGTTAAAAGCTATATTAGCATATTTTAAAAAACGCTTTAAAGCTAAAAGCTATATTAGCTTAAACTGGTTATAAAGTCTGTTATTTTAATTTTATGTTAGCAATAGGCTTAAATGATATAAAGACTATTATATTATAAATTATATAATAGCAAGTAATTATTGCTGTTTTAAATATAACTGTTATTATTTTAAATATTAAATATATTTTTTAATTTAAAAATTTAAATAGGGTTTTTAGTTATAAGTAAAGCATATAAAGCTTTAATGCTTTAGCTAGCAGGTGCTATTTGCTTTTTATTTTTATTTTTATAGCTGTTAAAATTTAAATAATAAAAAATATTGCTATTATTAATATTAAAGTTTTTATATATTTTAGCTATAATAATTAATTAAGCGCTAGTAGCTATGCTGCTAATAATGCCAGCTTTAGCGTTTAATTAATTATTATAATATTATTTTAGTCGGCTTTAAAATAAATTAGCTAATATATTAAATATATAGGTCTGTTTTATATTAATTTTTTTTATGCTAGCATTTAAAAATATAAGTTAATATAATAACTAAATATTAATTATAAAACTAATTATATAAGTTTTTTTAAAAATATAATATTTAGCGGCTATAAAAGCTTATTTTTTATTAAAAGTTTTTTTAGCTTTAGAAATAGCCGGCTTTAGCTTATTTAAAGTGTTAGAAATGCTGGCCTTTTTTAGCCGGCTATTTTTAAAGTGCGGAGTGTTAAAAATAGTAAAAAAAAAGCTGTTTTAAAAAAATAAAAAATAAAAAAATATAGGCGTAAAAAATAAAGAATAAAAAAATGTGGAAGTAAAGTATATAATAAATAAAAAAAAATAAAAAATAAAGAATAAAAAGATATAGGCGTAAAAAATAAAAAATAAAAAGATATAGCTTTTTAACTGCTTAACTATAACTGCTATAAACTGCTGCTATAATATATTAAATAAACTATAATATATTTATTTTATTATAATATATTTATTTATTTTATTATAATGCACTTATTTTATAGCAATATATTTATAATATATTTTTTTATTTTATTATAATATATTTATTTTATTATGCTATATTAGATTTAATATTATATGTTAGATTTTATATAATATATTAGGTTAATTATTATATATTAGATTAATAGTTAGGTTAGTTATTAAATAATAAACTAATTAACTAGATTAACTAATAAATTATATAATAAGAAATTTTATTTTTTTAACTGCTAATTTACCTAGGTATAAAGGTATTTAGGTATAAAGCTATTAAATTAATTAATAAATTATATAATAAAAGATTTTATTTTTTTAACCGCTAATCTATTTATATATAAAGGTATTTAAATATAAAGCTATTTAAGTATAATTTTTTAATTTAAACTTTTTTTATATAATAAAATATTAGCAAATATTATAAAAATTATTAAATTATTAATGTTTAGCTAAAATATTGTTAACGTTTTTTAAAAACGAACTATTTGCTTTATAAAACTTTTTTATTAATATAACATTTTTTAAACTTATTTTATAATAAAAGCACTTTAAATAGCAAAGTTGTTATAGTGTAAATATTATTTTTAAAGCTTTAATAAATAACTTTTAAGCTTTAACAGCGTTAATTTTTATTATTTTAAAAAATATGCAAAATATTTTAATATAGCATATATAGCGCTAATTTATAAGCTACCGTTTGCACTAGCCGTTTTACGCTTAGCCTATTAATGCTAAGGGCACTTTTTTAACGTTTGCGTTAAACGTAGAGCTAAAAAACTAGCGATTATACGTATTATAATCTAATATTATAGTTAAAGCTAAAAATATTTATTAATATTTATAATTGCTAATTTTTTATAACTAACGTATTGTTTAAGCAAAGGCAGCAGGCCTTTATAATAAAGATAAAAATAATTAAAGCTATATATAAATATTAGCAAAAAAATAATTTAAAGCTTTAATTAAATATTAATTTTATTTAATAAACCGGAGATTTATTTAGCTATAATTAATATTTAGTTTAAGCTTTAAACTATTTTTTTGCTAATATTTATATACAGTTTTAATTATTTTTATTTTTATTATAAAGGCTTGCTATTTTTATTTAAATAATATGTTAGTTATAAAAAATTAGCGATTATAAGTATTGCAGTTTAATATTATAGTTAAAGCTATAAAATAAAAAGCATTTTTTTTTAAAAATAGGAGATTTTATTAGGCGGTATAGGCCCGCGTTAATTATTTTAAGCTTAGCCTGTTAATATTAAAAGCACTTTTTTAATATTTGCTATAAAATAAAAAGCAGTTGCTTTAAAAGTAAAAAAAAAAAAAGCTTTTTTTATTTTATAGTATGCTAATACTAATTTTAAAAAAAAAAGCTTATATAAACTTTATTAAATTCGGCGTGCAAGCTATTATATTTTAATTATTAGCCGTATTATTTAAAAATTAAAAAATATTTTAGCTATAGTTAATAATTTAATTTATATAGCGCTTTTGCTAATAATGTCGCATTTTTTACAAACTTTTTTAAAGTCGGTCGATTTTTAAATATAAGCTATATTGGCACGGTTTTGCCTGCTTTTTTTAATTTAATATTTTGCCGCTAACTATTATTTTTTTTTTATAACTGTTTATTTTTTATATAGTTATATATATTTTTTTGCTAATATAACAGTATTTTTTTAATAACTATTTTAGCTATAATATATTTATAGTAAAATAGCGGAGCTATATTTATATTATATACACTAATAAAATTTATTATTTTAAAATTAAATTATTATTTAATTAAATATTATATATGCTGTTTTATTATATATTACAGCCGAAATTAGCTTTGCGCTAAAATAGTATATAAAGGATGCTAGCAAAACGGTTATAAAATAAATTAATATTAACTAAATAAAATAAGATTTTATTATTATTATTTATAACTTTAATATATTAATATATATAGCAGACTTTTTAGTTAAATTATAATAGCAGACTTAAAAAAATAAAAGATTTTACTAGGCGGTGTACGTTATATGCTAGCTATTTTAAGCTTAGCCTGTTAATGCTGAGGGCACTTTTTAACGCTTGCTGTAAATTAAAAAGCAGTTATTTTAAAGATAAAAAAAAAAGAGTTAGCGCGCGGGCTATTATATTTTAGTTATTAATTTAATTAAAAATAAAAACGAGCAAAAAAAAGTATTTAAATATAAAAGCTATATAATTTAAAAATTAAAAAGTATTTTAATTATAGTTAATAATTTAACTTATATAGCGCTTTTGCTAATAATATTATATTTTTTACGAACTTTTTTAAAATCGACTTTTAATTAATTAGTAACAGTAAAAAAACGTTTAAAAAATTAAAAATAAAAAAATGCTGGTTTAGCGCTAAAAATATTATTAATATTAGCTTATACGCTTAATAATAAGGTTTTATAATATATTTATAATAAAATAGCAAGGCTATACTTACATTATATGCACTAATAAAATTTATTATTTTAAAATTAAACTACCGTTTAATTAAATATTATATATGCTGCTTTATTATATATTATAGCTAAAATTAGCTTTATAGCAAAATAGTATATAAAAGGTGCTGGCGGAGCGGTTATAATATAAATTAGTACTAATTAAATAAAATAAGATTTTATTATTATTATTTATAATTTTAATATATTAATATATATAGTAAACTTTTTAATTAAATTATAATAGCAAATTTAAAAAAGTAAAAGATTTTATTAAGCGCTGTACATTATACGCTAGCTATTTTAAAATTAGCCTGTTAATACAGAGCGCACTTTTTTAATGCTTACGTTAAGCATAGGGCTAAAAAATTAATAATTATAGGTATTGCAGTTTAATGCTATAGTTAAAGCTATAGAATAAAAAGCAGTTGCTTTAAAAATAAAAAAAAAAAAAGCTTTTCTGTTTAAAAAAAAGCTTATGCTAATTTTATTAAACTCGGCGCGCAGGCTATTATATTTTAATTATTAATTTAATTAAAAATAAAAACAAATAAAAAAAAATATTTAAATATAAAAGCTATATTATTTAAAAATTAATAAGTATTTTAGCTATAGTTAATAACCTAATATTTCGCCGCTAATTATTTTGCTGCTAATTATTATTATTTTTTTATAACCGCTTATTTTTTATATAGTTATATATATTTTTTTATAAATATAACGGTATTTTTATTATATAAAGTATATTTATTAAAATCTTACAGCGGTTATATAATAAATATAGTTAGCAGTTTTTTTATGTTTTAAATTTTTATAAAAATTGCTAGTTAAAAAATATAATAATTTAAAATATTAAGCTAACATAATATCGTTATATATATAAAAAGCTACTATATATAAAAAATAAACTATATGCTTTATACGATATTAATAAAAGCGACGACAAATTTAAAAATAACTAAGCTATAGTTAAAATTTTAATATAAAAAATTATTTATACCTATATTTTTATACGGACTAATAATGCTTTTTTATTATATAAATTTAATTAGTAGCAGTAAAAAAACGTTTAAAAAATCGAAAACAAAGAAATGCTAGTTTAGCACTAAAAATATTACTAATATTAGCGCTTAATAACGAAAAGATTTTATAATAATGCTGTTATATATTTTAAATTAACTAATATTATAAATAGCTATTTTAAAGTTATTAATAATAAGCTATAAAATTAGTTTTGCAGTAAAATAATATATAAAAAGTTTTAGCAAAGCGGTTATAAAATAAATTATAATCTGCGGTTTTTATATGCTAAAACAGTAATAATTAAATAAAAATATTATAGCAGATATTAATTATAAGTTTATATTTAAATAAGAACAAAACCGAGATAATATATTAAAGCTGCAACTAAAAATATATAATAAATGATATATTTTGTAGTGCTAAAAGCATATTGCGCGGTAAGCATTAGGCTGGACTATATTTAAGTTTTATTTGCGATTTAAATAAAATAGCAGCCAAAGTTTATAAAAAAACTTTTTTTTATACTTTAATAAAACAAATAAATATATTTAATATAATTAAAGATTTAAAAAATTTAATAAAACATATAGATTTTTTATATAAATAAAATAAGTTTTTTTTTAAGCTAATAATTAATTTTAATTAATATAGACATATTTTTACTATATTAATTCTTTTTATTTTTTTATGTTTATTAAAACAAAAATAATAAAGCAAATATAGCTGCTTTTTTTTTATATAAAGGAATGTTTAAACAATAGCATTTAAAAATTACGACTAATAAATAAACTTTTAGCCTGTAATACCCGCTTTTTTTATATTGTTATTATAGTATCTGCTATTGCTTTTTTATTGTATAGATTTAATTGGCAATAATAAAAAAACGCTTAAAAAATCGAAAATAAAGAGATGCTGGTTTAGCGCTAAAGATATTATTAATATTAGCTTATATACTTAATAATAAGGTTTTATAATATATTTATAATAAAGTAGCGGAGCTATACTTACGTTATATACACTAATAAAATTTATTATTTTAAAATTAAACTACTGTTTAATTAAATATTATATATACTGTTTTATTATATATTATAGCTAAAATTAGCTTTGCGGCGAAATAGTATGCGGAAGGTGCTAATAGAGCGGTTATAAAATAAATTAATACTAACTAAATAAAATAAAACTTTATTATTATTATTTATAACTTTAATGTTAAATCGCTAGCACGTTGGCTGCAACTGCCTTAGAATGCAGTATATAAATGTCCGTACACAGACGGACATAACAGGGAATAGCCTTGTTATATCTACTAGTGCTGCACACTAGCAGAGTTTTTATAAAAAGCATATCTTTTTTATATAAACATATTTTATTTTTATATTATTATAAAAAATTTATATAACTTATTTATTACACCGGTATATTAACAAAAGCACTCTGCTTTATTATATAAAGTCTATTTAATACTAATTAATAGCTATATTAATTTCTTATACTACAGATTAGCAAAAATAATAACAGAGTTATTTTAATAATCTAGCTTAAACTTTTATATTATATTTTAAACTTTATATTAAAATCGGTAAAATTAAAAAAAACTAAATTAAATATTTATATAAATTAATTTTTTTTAAACGCATATTTAATGCAGTAGTGCATAAATTATATTTTTTAATTAGTTGTATAAAAAGTAAAACAATATATAGATTACGCCGAGATAGCATCTAATAAATTTTAAAACGTTAGCAAAATTATCGCTAAGCTAGCGGTAGCACTACATATTTAAATAATATATAAAAAAAAATATAATAATATTGCTGCTAAGTTAAGCTTATTGTGAACCTTTATATAGCAAATTATTAACTTTTAACGCTAAAAAAAACCACCTAACCTTACCAGCTTTAATAAAAACGAACTATTAGCATAAGCTGCTTTTTATTATATATAATACCTTTAATTAGATTTAACTAGGCAGTAATTATATAATATATACTTTAAAAATTTTAAAAATTAAAAATAAAACTAATTTAATTAGTTATAGCATATAATTAAATATAAGCTTAACTAAATCTTTTAAAACCAAGGCGTTATTTTAATTAACTTTTAATTATAGCATTAAATAATAACTTTTTTTTAGCTTTTTAAAAATAACTATAAAATTATTAAAATACTAAATAATATATACAACTAATATATATTAGTTTTATTTATTTTAAATAACCAGCTTTATATAATATCTTAAAAAACTAACACTTTTAAAAATAATAAAAAGGCTACTATATAAATAAAACCAATATAGCCTATACTTAGGCAAAACTTTTTTATATAGACTGTTTAATTTTAAACCTTTTAAATTATTATATATTTAAAGCCTATATAACTATTAATTAAATAAACCTTAGATTTACTTTATAAAAGATTTAAAAAGCCAAGCTATGGTTACATGCTATAAACTTTATATAACTATATAAAAAAACTTAAATATAAACTAAATTTTTAGCTAGTTAAAAAATATACTATTATTTATAACCTTTTGTAGACATTTTAAAAACCTTTTATATTTTATATAATATTAAATTTAATATTTAAACCTTAAAGCATTAATATTTTTTTAATAAAAAATATATAAAATAGTATTATTTTAACTAATAAATTTTTTATATTTAAAAAAGTATAAAAATTAGTTAATAATTATATAAAAAAACTATATAATTTATTATATAATAAAGCCCGCATTTTTATTACTGTCTGCTGTTAATTTAAAATTTTAAAAAACTAATTTTATATAATATTCCTAAGCATTTTAAAAAATAATGTAAAAAATTATTAAATATACTATATTGGACTAAAGCAGACTTAAAAAGCTATATATAATATATTAAATAACTACTTTAATATAAACACTAATTATAGCTAGTATTAGGCAGATTAGACTATAATTACCTTTGTATATATAAAATTAAAAAACCTAAAAGCAACTTTATATAAAGCTTTTAAAAAGATATTAATAAAGCTATTAAAAGCTTAACGTATATTTAGCATAAATTATTTAAATAAAATCTAGCTTAGTATAACAGTTGCTTAAGCATACTGTAGTATACTTAAATTATTAACAGCATTAATTTTTTAAAAACCAACATATAAAAGTTTTTTTTTTAACTTTTAAGCATGCTTATAAATTATTACCGACAATAGTACACCAAGGTATTATATATAAAAAAATAATATATTTTATATAAATAAATAGTACACTTAGTTTAATTATATAAAAAGTTAAAAGCTAAGCGGCAATTTCTAGTTTTAAAAACTAGCAGTAAAAAAAAAAAGTTAATTTTAGCCCTCTGCTTAACCTAGCTAACCCTAACTTTTATATATAAATAAAAAATATTTTATATATAAAAAAAAAAGCTGTTAGTCGATTAATTATACTTTTTAAAAAAAACAATATATAAAAAATTTATATTTTAATATATATAAGCTATATTATAAAGACTATTTATTGATTAAAAAAATTTTTATATATTTAGCTAAATATAAAAAAAATTTCGATTTAAATAAAAATGTTAAAAATTTAAAAAATAAAAATAAAAAACAGGCAATTTAATTTTTTTTAAACTAAATATTTTTATATTATATAATAGATAAAAATATTTAAAACTATAAAATGGACACCCTGTTCGACTAATTTACTCTAAGCGACCAGTATTATATAAAGTACTAAAAAAAGCTATAAAATATTGGCGCGTCGAACTTTTTAACAGTTAGTAAAGCTTAATTAAAGGCATACCTTTGATTATACCTCCGTATAAAAATTAATTAAACTTTAAACAGTGCGTATATTAGGTTTAATAAAAGCAATTCGCTTATAGCAATCGGCACTACTAAAATAGCGAACATATTAAATATAACGACATATTATATTTTAAATATTTTAACGCCGTTTTTATTTTTATTAAAAAATGCTAACAAAGTTAATATTTATTTCGATAATATAAAAAACTTAATTATATAAAAAAATAAAACTATAGTTTTTATTATATATAAATAAAAACACTTATTTTTTAATATTAGCCTGTATAAACAAGCCGTCCATTTTATTAAAACGGAATTATAGCGACTATATTAGCATTTTAGCTATTTTTATATAAAAAAGTTATATATGCTGCTCGAATAAGCAGGCTATTAAATAAAGCTTTTTATATTAAAAAAAATTTAAAAGTTCTGCCATTATTATTAAATATATAAAATAGCACTAAAACGTTTTAAATTTTCGATTAAAAATAATTGCAAATTTAATTATAAAATAATAATCGATATTATATAAATTAATAATTATTATATACTATATATTATTAACGCTATAATAAGGTTTTAAATAGCAACTTTTTTTAAGTTAATATTTGTATATAATGCTTAAAAGGCATTTTATAAGTGCTAGATTAACATATACTAAAGGCCTTTAAACCTAATTATATATAATTTTAAAACCAACTTTATTTTTAAAAAATTTTAAAAATATGCTAAAATTATTAGCATATAATACCGCTAAATGTTTATTAAAGTGCACTAAACTATTAGCAAAATTAAAAAAATATATAAACCGCTTTAATATGCATATAATATACTAAAAGCTAAACTAAGCTATTATATAAAATTAAAGTCGATTTTATAAATAGCTATTAAAGCGTTAAATAATACCGCTAAATTTAATAGTTTTATACCTATACTTTTTATATTTAAAGCATACCTCTAAATTAATTAAAACTTGCTATTTTTGCCTAATATTATATAAAAAGCTAAAGTAATTAAAAAAATAATAAAAATACTGTATAATAAATATATAAAAGTTAAAATTAACTAAATAGTTCGTAAATATAATAAACCTTTATATAAAACACTTTTATTTTTATTTTAAAGCAAAATATTAGTATAATATAAAAAAAAAAAAAAATAGTTTATATAATATTTAGTCTATTAAAAGCACTAATATTATTATTAAAACAGTAAATAAACCGATAAAATTTTGCTATATATAAGTTAAACTATATTATCGTGTAATAAAAAATAAAACAATAGCAAAATAAAAAACCAATATAAACAATATTTAAACCGTCCAACCTCTAGCTATATAAAAAAAGCAAAAACACCCTTAAAAAGTCGTAGCAAATACCTATATATAATAAGCTTATGCACTTTTTTACACCTTTATTTTTATAAAAAAAAAACAGATATATAAACTAACAGTTAAACTTTAAAATAATAGCATAATTAACATGCTAAAAGCTCTGTTTAAAAAGTCAGACATAATAAAAATTAATAATTTTATTATATAAAAAGTATTTTAATTTATAAAATATATATTTAAAAAACACAATAAAACTTAGATTTTTAAATCATATTTTATATAAAAAATAAAAAAAAAAACGACCTAACTATATAAAAAGTTTAAACTAGTCATACAAAGGTATAACAATATAAAAAAAAAAACCATACTGACCTAATTATTAACAATCCTATATATAAGCCAGCAATTGCTATTTATACTAAGACCTTTTTTTATATACGACTTTAACGCTGCTAAAAAATTTTAAAATATTACTTAGGCCTATATATAATTAAAAAACAAACTATTATATATAATCTTTATATAATTACCAGCTAAACTTAAATCCTGCTACTTTAAAGGCACGATTTTATAAATTATATAACTACTATATAAGTTAGCAAAATTAGATTTATATTAGTTTAAAACCTACTATTAGCACTACTATAAAAAACTCGGAATGACCGTTTTTACATACAACCTTTATTTACTATATACTAAAGGCCCTATTAAAAAATTTAATATAACCGGCCTATAAATAAATAATACGTTTAGCTTTATAACCTTTAAATTTTCGGCTAAAAAAAAACAAAAGCTTAACTAGGCGGAGTTTTATATAAAGCTTAAAAAAACCTTTTATACAGACTATCCGGTCGAGTTTAACGGTAAAAAAGTCATTTTATTAAATAAAAATTATATTATACTAACTTAAAAAAATTAAATAAATTAACTAATAAAAATCAATTTTTATATAAAAAATATTATATAATAATATATAGCCCAACGTGCAAAAAGTATATATATTAGCAGCATTTACCAACCTAAAGCTATATATAACCTTTTAATCGCAGCCTAAGTTATAAAACTAAAAAAAAAAAATATTAAATTTTTAAATAATAAAATCTGCTAGCAGATTAAAAACGCCGGCTAAAAATTAACTTTTATATTATTTAAATTTAAATATATAAAGCTATTTATTTTTATAAACAGCTTATTTATAAATAATGTTAATATAATCTTACAGCTTAAATTTATAATTATAATTAGCACTAAATAATATATAAAAAATAACCAAGCTTTTAAAATTAAAAGCAACATTATATATTAAAACTCGAGCAAATACTAAAAAATTATTTAAAGCGTACTAGCAAGCAAATTATATAAAATAGTTAATAAATTTAATAATATAATTATATTTTATATAACATTAATAAAAATTTTTAAAACTTTATTGCTATTACCGCTTTTAATAATTTTATATTTAAACTTAAAATCTTTATATAATTGCTTAGTTAAACTAAAAATAATTTAAAAAAAAAGACTAATAATTAATATTATATCTTTTTAAAAGTTATATAAAAAATAAAAAATTATAAAAATTTAATAAATTAATAAAAAAAATAATCTAGCTAATATACTAACTAAATAAACACTAAACTAAGCGCTTAAAACTTTAATTTTAATAAACTGTTTAATTATATAAATAAAAGCTTTTATTATATATAATTAAATAAGTGTTATATTTATAATAAAAAAAAAAGCAAAAAAAAAAAATATATAATATAATATTTAAAAAAATAATAAAAACTTTAAAAAATAAATTTTTTTTTATATAATTATTCGACTAAACTATTTTTATTTTTTTTAAAACATTTTTTTTATATTTCTAAGTTTATTTTTATTTTTTTTTATTTTTTAATAACGCTTTAAATAGCGCGCTTTATATAAGCGCTAAATATAAGCGCTATATATACTTTTTTAATAGCTAAAAATAATAATATATTTTATAAAAAAAGCGCCGCTATAATTTTAGCACCTAAACTAAAGGCTATTACGGCAGGCAGTAGCTAGTTAGCTATAACTTTAAATAAACAGCACATAAAAATAGCTTTTATAACATACAAACTTAGCTTAAGCGTTAGCAAAAAAGTCCGATTATAAAACTTTAAAAAAAACATTATATAAAAGCGCAGCAATAATAATGCTTTTTTTATCTTATTATATTATCTAATTTAAATTAGCAATATAAAGCTTATATATAAAAAATATAAACATATATTTATATAAAGCGTTTATATAAATTTTTAGCAACGCTAGCTTTTTATTAAAAAAAAGTAGATTTTAACAGCACCGCCGTTTTTTACCCGTACAAAGTTCTAGAACTAATGCACGCTACTAAAAGGCAGCAAAGCAAAGCAAAAACATATAAAACCAGCAGCAAAACCGGCAGCAGCAGCAGCAGCAAAAGCGAAAGCAAACATCGTATATATATATATATATATATTATGTATATATATATATATGCGCATATAATAATAATAATAATAATAATAGTAATAATAATAGTTATTATTATATAAAAAAAAAAAAAAAATAAATAACTTTTAAAATATAAACTAAAAAGTGTTTATATAATAATCTAAATAAAGTCGGTCCGGCGTACCTACTTTTTAAAGCACCTTTTAATAAAAAATATAATTAGCATTTTCTTTTTAACAAAAGCTTTATATATAGTTACCGCTAAAAAAAAAAAAGCTAATATTAAATCGCTAGCACGTTAGCTATAACTGCTTTAAAATACAGTATATAAATATCCGTACGCAGACAGACATAATAAAAAATAGCTTTATTATATCTACTAGTGCTGCACACTAGCAAAGTTTTTATAAAAAACATATCTTCTTTATATAAACATATTTTATTTTCATATTATTATAAAAAATTTATATAATTTATTTATTACACCGGTATATTAATAAAAGCATTCTGCTTTATTATATAAAGTCCATTTAACATTAATATATTAATATATATGGCAGACTTTTTAAATAAACGGTTATAATAACAGATTTAAAAAAATAAAAAATTTTACTAAGCGGTATATATTATGCGCTAGCCGCTTTAAGCTTAGCCTGTTAATGCAGAGTGCAGTTTATTTAGTGTATTAAAGTTACGGTTAATAAAAATCGGTTGGTTAGGTCTAGCGCTTATATTAGCCGTTTTAAGGTTGGCTTTTAAAAACGAAGGCTCTTTTTGCACCTGGTTTAAAAAGGCCTTTAGTTAATGTTGTTAAAAAGAAAAAGTCTAGTACATAGCATCCACCGTGAAAGGTAGTCTTATATACTGTCCCTCGTACCTGCCCATAATTATTATACAAAGCAATAAATTAATTAAATATTTATTATATAAAGCAATTTATTTATATAATCGATTTACCGGATTTTCGCTTTATTAAAGTATTTATTATATAACTGGTTATTAATTTAAAACACTGCGTGAAAAAAAAAATATAATAAGCTAATAATAGCTTTTTTTTATTTACTTAATAATATCTGTGCGTACCTAATAAATAAAAAAAGCTTACAAAAGACTTTCGCTTTACTGCAAACCTTTTATATATTTTATAAATGGGGTACGTACTATATATTATATACGAAATAATATAATTTAAAACTTTAAATAATTTTGCTAATTCTGCCACTATGATTATATATTTAATACTATTCGATTTATTATTTAAATGCGCATTTAACGGTGTAACTTTTTTAAAAATGATTTTTTTAATAGTATATGCAGTACTTTGCGACCGACGACTCGGCGTACGAGGCTTTTTTTTAATAAGAGGGGGGGGGGGGGGGTAGTACGTACCTTTTTTTATTTTTTGTTTTCTGTTTTACGTTTTTGATTTTTATTGCAAGTGGCACTAATGGCCCTCCAAGCATGCTACCACCTAGACGCCGTTGTGCCTTTTCTCGGCTCTTACTTACCTTATCGAGATCCTTACCTGCCTGGACTAATATCGTCTCTGGCTAAGCAGAAGCGGTGCTAACCCTTAGCCTGGGTTTTTAATTAATAAAATGGTTAATAAATCGATAAATTTTAATATACTTACTTTTATTATATAAATTATACTAAAAACCTAAGTATTTTTAAATTTATTTAATTTATTTAATATTTTAATATTTAATATATAATATTTTCTATTATTATAATATAACTTAAATTATTTAAATAATTAAATAGCTTTTATACCTATGTATTTATTTTACTTTTTTACTTTTTTTATTTAACCGCTTTATAATTGTTTTATTTAACTTATTTACCTACTTTATTTAACTGTTTTACTTTATTTAACTTATTAACCACTACCTATATTACTAAACTACTTATTTTATTAAATTTTTTATTTTAATTAAATTTTTTATTTTAATTAAATTTTTTATTTTAAAGCTTTTAATTTTGTTAAATTTATTAATTTTACTGCTTTATTTTATATAAAGTTAACTATTTAAATCGCCTGGCCTATAAAAAAAAGCACTTTTGCCGCCGTTATTTTTTTTGCCGTTATTTTTTCCGCCGTTATTTTTTCTGCTATTATTTTTGCCGCCGTTATCTTTTCTGCCGTTATTTTTGCTGTCGTTTTTGCTGTTACTTTTGTTTATATTTAATACGGCTTATAAAGCTTTTAAAGCGGCCTATAAAGCTTTTTAAGCAATATATTAGCGGTTTTGCTTTATTTAATTTTTTATTTTTTTAATTATTAATTTATTAATAGCTAACTGTGCAATAAAATCGTTAATTATTTACTAATTTAAAAAAAATAAAAGCATTTAAAGCATGTATGCTTTAGCACTTTTTTTAAAAAAAAATTTTTTTTTTAATATATTAAAATAGCCGGCAATTTTATTAATTTTTAGCCGGTTTTAAAAAGCAAATAATTTAGTAATAATATATATATTTACTGTTATTATAAAACTATAATTTTTAAAATTAGTATTAGTTTTTTTTGCTGCTAAAAAAAGCTATTTTAGCTATTTTTTAAGCTTTTGCTAATTTTAATAAAAATATTTTAAAGCTATATTATTATTAATTAGTTTTTTATAATATTTAATAAAAATTAAATAATTATTTAAATTTTTAGTTTATATAATTTTTTTAAAATTTATTATTTATTTTTATATATAAAACTTTTTATTTTTTAGTATTTTTTTTATTTTTAATTGTTTTTTTTTTTAATTTAAACCTGCTGTTAGCTTTTACGGTTAGCTGTATATAATTAAATATTATTAGCAATAAATAAAGCGTGCCTGCTTATAATACTGGTTTTTTTTTATAAGTTTTATAAGCTAAGATTTTTTTATAAAGCTATTAATATTTTTTTTTTAACTTTATTAATTATAAAAATAATTGCTAATATATTAGTTTTTTATAAAACTTTTAATATAAAAAGCGTAAATAGCACTTAAAACTTTATATAAGCTTTTAAACGCTATTTAATAAACTTATATGCAACTTTTAATAAGTAAATATTTATAACCGGGCTTATTTTTACTGTTTTTTTAGCTTTTTTTTTTTAAAACAAATAGCTATTAATATATAAAGCTTTTTATTAACGTTATTATTATCGGCTTGTTTTAATATAATATACCCTCGCTTTTATTAAAAAAAAGTTATATTTATAATTAAAAATGTTAAATTTATTATTATATTTAATATAATTTAAAGGTTTTAAAATAATATATCTGTTTTAGCTTACGCATTAAATATTATTAACTTTATAAAAGTTAGGTTTTAAATAGCTTATAGGCTGGCTAAAAAGTCGTTTTTTATATAATTAACGGCACCGCGCTATACGGCTAAGAATATCTTAGTATTAAAATAAGCTTTATATATATAAAATATATTTACATTTAGCGGCTAAAGCTTATAAAATATATATTTTAATAATAAAAATATAATAATACTAGCTGCTATTGCTTTTTTTTAAATTTATAAATTTTATAGCTTTTATAATTATTTAATAATAATAACTTTTTTTAGTTTAAATTAGCTGGCCTAGTATGCTAATTAAAATAATTTAGCTAATTTAAAATAATTAAATTATCGATTTAGCTATATAATAAAAAATAAATAATTATATTATTTTTTAGGTCGTTATAGCTAAATTTTTTAAATATTTATATAGCTAAAAATATAATTTAAATAGAAATTATTTTATTATTAGCTAATATGCACTTAATTATAGTGTAAAATATTTAAAATTTAAAGTTAATAAGTTTTAAATTAATAATTTTATAATATGTTTATATTGCAATACTGTTAATATAGCTTAAATAAAAGCTAGTTTTATTTATATTAAATAAAAATTTAAAAATAATGCCGTTAGCTTTATAATATTAATATAAAGCTTAATATTATTTTTTTAAATTAATATAATTATTAACTAACTTTTTTTATAAAAACTGCGGCTTTTTTTTTAGCTTTTTAAACATATTATAATTTCGAGCTAAATATCGACGTGCTTATTAATACTAAACTTAATAAAGCTTTTTATTTTTTATAGCTTTTATTTTTAATATATTATTAATTATATGCTATAGTTAATAAAAACTTATATAGGTGCTATAAAAAACTAAGCATTATAAGGCAAAGTATAACGCTATTTTAAAAGCCATATTTAAAGCAGCGTTATAATTATTATTAAATTGCTTTAAGTGGTAGCCCTAGCAACGGCTTTTGGTTTGTTAATAAAAAATATTAAAAGCTAACGCTGCGGTATAAATCGACTTATGTTAGCCGTTTTTAAAAGCTATAACTGCTAGTAATACCTTTGCTTTAATAAAATTAACAGTATTAGTTATACGCGGCCATACTAATTAAAACCTAATTTTAGCTATTAATAAGTCCGAATTAAATAATATTTAAAAATAAAATAAAGATTTATTTAAACGATTTATAATAATATAGCAAAGCAATTTTTAAAAGTAAAAAAATAATAAAATATAATAGCTTAATTAATTTTAGCAAATAACGCATTTATTAATAAATTAAATGCAGACGTATTAAAATAAAAAGGTGTAAACATGCTAATTTAACTAATTTAATAGATTTTTTAAAAATAAAAATAAACCTAATATATAAAAATAAACTATTAGCATATGCAAAATTTTTATTTATTTAAAATATTTTTATTTTAGTAACAGTGCTATTTAATTAAAGGTATATAAAAAATTTATTAATTTGCTGACCATTTTACTAATTAAAGACCCAGGCTAAGGGTTAGCACTGCTCCTGCTTAGCCAGAGACGATATTAGTCCAGGCAGGTACTTGCTTCAACTTACCTAAAGTAGTATATAAGGTAGCCGATGACCCGTCAAATACCGTGTCTATCCCTCAGGAGCCGCCCGTGCCCGGTTGCACTAACCCCACTAGAACACGCTACCTCCGGTAGGTGGTGTATTCGGCAACCTCGAATAAAGGCAGATACCTCAACAACAACAGAAGAAGAAAAGGCCGGCGACTCTCAGTCCATACATGGAGGTAAAGATAGTCCATCATCTATTCTACTATAGGTAGGTAGGTAGTAAGTTAGGTACGCAAGTTAGGTAGCCGCCCAACCTGGGAGCTTATCCCTTCGAATGCCTCTTATATTTGTTTAATACACATCGACTTGTTGACGGGACATTCGGCATCTCTTGGCGTTTTCTTTCGAAGTACTTTTACAAGCCGAATCATACTTCATATTCTTCGCTCGCCTCGGCCCTTGTCTGTAAACGCCAGGCATGGCCGGCTTTTGCTATCGTCGATTTTCGTACTGTCTATATTGTATTGATGGAGCTTTCGTGGCTTGCTGGGTCCAGCGCTTCGGGCGTCTCCGACACGCCTGATGTCGCGATTAAACCAGGGGCTCCGTCAGGCTCAATACTATTCAGAAACAAGCCTTCGTCTCGTCATCCAATCTGACATAGCCTCTAACCTGGAGTGCTCACTATTCACAACCTAACTCATAGGCAGCCTAGTCAGACTAGCCCTTAACGATGGCCAACCCATCCCGCCCCAGCGTGCATCATCTCAAGACACCACGACTTCATAGTAGACGTTGACATTTTCTAGACCAGGGTTGATGTGTATAGGACAAAGGTATCATCCATCATTCAACTTATACGCCATGCTACGTGGCACGACTACGCGACAGGAAGATTCATCTACGCTGTATCAGCGAGCAACGGTCTTTCTCATAGGTGAGACCAAACAATGATATTTTGAGCTGTGCTCAAGTTGGGATAGATGACGAAGGTTTCATTCTGTGACATATGGCAGCTTTTGCAGGCTTGAGTATGATGCGTCGCCATTCATAAGAGAAGGTCAGTTCCTGCGATGAGATAGCCTCAGTTTCGTGATATTCTTCAGTAAGCAATTCCATCGCAGCTCGGCACATAGCGAACCTTTCGAACAGAATAACACTTCGTACTTCAACATCCGTCAGTCATGGCGCCGCATCACCCCTTTGCCCAAGTTGGCGTCATGGCCTCTACGTTGCGTGGCGTCATCTCGCGATTCTTGTCCAAAATCCTTACCTATCTCCACGCCAACAAGTCGAAAAAGCCCCTTCTGATAGTATTCATCCTGGGGCCTCCCGGTGCGGGCAAGGAAACCCATTCCAAGCGCCTGCGACGCGATTTTTCCGGCCTGACGCACCTCTCCTACGGGGACGTGCTCCGCCACTATGTCTCCATCCCGGCCTCCTGGGTGAGTACGTTCCCACGTCGCTACGGGGACGTGGATGGAGACCCCGTGCCCTCCGCAGGCGACGCTGTACGACTGATTCGTGAGACGATCGAGTCTGGCGCTGTGCACGACCAGCGCATATGGCTCATAGATGGGTTTCCGCGTTCTAAAGATCATATGGATGCTTGGATGGCGGCGCAAATGCCCGTACCCCAATGCATCTTCTTTCTGGAGGCGAATAGCCTAGTCCTGAGGGATCGCGTCCTCGGACGCGCTCCGACGTCCGGCCGACCCGATGATGCAGATGCGGACAGGGTTGATGAGAGAATTGGAAGAAACATGAGAGCGAGCGAGGCCATGTTGCAAGCCTGTGGAAACAGCGGCGCGCGTGTCATACATATCGATGTGAACAGAGACGTGGATGTCGTATATCAGGACATAAAGGAGCACTTCAGGGTAAGAAAGACTGCGCCCATACGTGCCAATTCTAGGGAACCGACTTTTCACTGAATTTTCTATTCGCAGAAATTAATCGAGCTTTAATAGCATGTAAATAGTAGGCGAGGAGGGCGATATGGCGATGTGTAAGCAACGGATCACACTCGTTGGGAAGCCTATCTGTTGCAGAACACGTCCCATATGTCGTTCTTGTGCGTTCCGGCTCGAAGGCGTATGGTATTCTCCTGACTTCGCTTCGGGGCATCATGTTTCGCCTGCGGTGGGTGCCCGTTGCCTCAGCGTAGCCAGAATGACTTTGATGTAATTCGACCCGTTAACCACAATCCATAAGGCGCTATTATGCTATGCCCAGTGGATGGCCCTAAAATTTCCACGGTGCTACCGGGCTGGCTACTGCCCTCTATAGGCGTGCGCTCTCATATTACAGAGACTTGATTTGAGGCTCACGACACAGTATGGCGCCATTCGTGGTTCGGGTGTCAGTAGACTCGGTCGGTAGTTGTAAAGGGGGTATATGCTCAATTGGGGGCTGGCTTCTTTATTATGCAAAAGTGGCTCTAACCCGCTCAAGTCATATTCGCGGCCATCCCATGTCTGCCGAACGATGAAATGAGCGCTGTACCAGTGAGCATTCGCCCTCGAGACACGGCAGGTAGATTGCTGTTCCAGGTTGTTGAAGGTGCGTGCAAGACGCGTGCAAGGAACTTGGAGATGAACGAGCAGGGGCGAAGAAGCGTTGGGTCGGGTCATCCGGACTAGAATTCAGTGGCCTGCCTCTTTCTCCATGATTTGGCCAGGTGCGCCATCGCGGTTGGCTCTCCAAACGCCCTCTTCGCCTTCAAACTCCTCTCTCTTCCATACTTCGACGTGCTTCTTGCATTCTTCGAGTGCTTCTTCGCCAGCCCTCCAGGCGGCCTGGCGATGTGGTGCCGAGACAGCAATGAGAATACTCTCTTCGCCAATGGGGACTGTTCCAAGCCGATGGATCATGGCAACCGAGTTGAGGCCGTGGCGCGCAAGAACGCCCTTGCAGATGGAGAGCATTGTCTTGAGGGCCATGGAATTATAGGCCGAGTACTGGAGCTCCTTGACCGGCTTCCCGGCGAAGTTATCTCTTGTAGTGCCTGGAAGGAGGGGAGGTTCAGAATACCGGAGATATACGCAGAGAGAGAGAGAGAGAGAGAGAGAGAGAGAGAGAGAGAGAGAGAGAGAGAGAGAGAGAGAGAGAGCAGCAGGCTCACCAGCAAACAAGACGATTGCTCCGGCTTGGGGGCTGCGAACACGATCTATCGTCTCCTGTACCCGCAAGTGTTCATGAGTGAGGGCTACGTAGCACCCATTTTCATTGATCTCGTTTGACTGTGACTCCATGACGCCCGGTTTATGAGGGGTGAGGTCGGCTTTTCTCCCTCGTCGTCTGCTCTTTTCCCTCTTCGAATAACTATCGGCGGGATGATGCAGAGACTTTGAAGTGGTGGGCTACTTTGTATACCTGTTATTCTATAAGTGTTGTCGCTAAGACAACATAAGAAGAGAGAGAGAAAGAAAATAGTACCTGCTTGGTAGGATGTGCCTTCATAGGTAGAGACGAGGAAAGATGCGACTCCATCACGGACGCCGTCAAATCTTACAACTTAATGATACCTGGTAGTAGTATGTGTCTCTATATGTACTTAGAGGTACCTACCTGACAGTTCTTCGTACATGTGTACCTGATGTACTCTCTGATTGCATTCGATGGTACCTATTAGGTACCTACCTACTTTAGACATGTACCGATACCGAACGTCATTATCTAAATGCTAGCATTACCTTACCTAACCTTCACTACCGGTACTACCTACCTCTCCTACATCCATGTAAACGCTCGTTCTTCTCGTGGGAATTTGCCATCGTCACTGAATCTGAAAATCTCGTCTCTCTTCACATCCCCGACCCTTTCCCCGAGGGCAGTCTCCCTCCTATGTTCGCGTTTAGCATCTCCACGACTACTGGCCACCTTGACTGAAGAAACGACGCGTCGTCGCAGTCTCGACCGCAATCATCACGAGGGAACCATCTCAAGGGAGCCATCGCAAGGCAGCCATCGCAAGGCAGCCATCGCAAGGCAACCATCGCGACGCAATGTACGACGACTACGACCATCCTCCTCCTCGCGACCATCGCCACCACCGACCCCGGTCCCGACCCTCGTCCGGAGACCACCACCATCGCTCGCGGCACGGTAAAATATGATATAGCCTGGAGCATAGTGTTCTCCTCGTCGCTGTTGAGCCGCCGCTAACTTGCCCTTCGAGGGAAGACGCTTCCAGGTCGCCGCCGAGAGGGCCCCGTGGCGACGATGCATTTCGAGCGCACAGGCATCACGACCCTTCCTACCGAAGAAACAATAGCCATCCTGACGAGGATCGCCGGGACTATCTCCCGGAAGAGGCATCCTACCGCCGCAGAGAGTCGCCCGGCTATCGCGAGGGTCGCCACGGCTACAGAGACTATGATGGCAGCAGCGAGCACGATGGCGACGGCGCCGTCCAGCGACCACGCCGTCGTGGTGCTAGTAGTGATGGTGGCGGTGGCGGTGGTGAAAGTAGAAATCATAGCCCGCGACGGGCCGGGTCTGTCGCGTCTTCCTCGCCCTACCACTCGCCTGACCACGCCTACGGTCGCGATGCCGCCCATCAACACACCCCGGGCCGACCTTACCACACACTCAAGCTAGACGACGTGCCGGACTGGCTCAGTCCCCAAGAGGTGGGCTGGTTGATTTAACTTGCGTGCCCCCGTCTACTATCCAGCCACACCGCTCACATGATTGCCTCGTTAGATCGATGAAGCTATGCGTGATATGGGCGCGAGAGGCCTCATCGAGGTTCGCATCAAGTCCGACGATCGTGCTGGTATGTTGTCGGTTGCAGCCCCCGCTCCACGCCTCCTCAACTGTCCCGGCTAATCCCAACTCCTACCGCAGGGGGTCGTCGGCGCTATGCCTTCGCAGAGTTCAAATACGAGAGCGATGCCGTGGATTACTTAGAGCGATATTACCCAGCTCTCGACATCCAAGACCGCAGTGGCGAGCCCATTCGGCTATATTTTGAATACAGTCGTGAGCGGCGTGCGGGGCCCGGCATGGATGATTGGAAATGCACGCTGGTTCGTTTGCTGCATCCCCGTCCCCCTCCCTGACGCGGCAGATCTTGAGGTGACTGACCGACAAATAGTGTCATTTCGACAATTTCTCCCGTCGAGCCACATGCAAGCAGTGCAAAGCACCTCGGTCCTGTAAGTGCGCCCCTCATCCCGCACTCTCGAACCTCGGCCCAGGCTCCGCTCCATTTTTGCCTCTAACCCGCTGTGATGTAGCAGAGAATCTGGCTGAGATGCGGCTCGATGGCCAGAGTGACGAATGCCCTCAACAAACTCCGTCTCAATTTCTTGTTGTACGTGGGCTGGCTCCATCGGCCAATGAGACGATTCTAGCAGCCGGCGTCAAGAAATTATACATGTCGAAGGAGGATGAGCCAAAGCAATCTTCGGGCATGCCCACAAAGTTGAGAAGCACGGCACCTATCGGCAATACACACGGCCTTGGTGCAAAGCCAGGCTCCCTCATCCGAGTTTTCATGGTCCGGGAGAAGTCGTCAGAGATCAGCTGCAACTATGGTTTTGCTGAATTCTCTACTCTTGACGACGCCCGGGCTGCCGTGGCCAAGTACAATGCCCACCCGCAGTTCACCATTTCGTCCAAGCCCGCCACAGTTGCCTTCATACATTCTGGTGTCTTTATCCCCTATTTAAATCCTGCACTGGAGCAGGATCGCAGATGGACCTTCGCAGCAACGCACAACCCCACCCTCAGACTAAGTTATTGGAATCCCTCTGTCTACGCTAGCGAGCACTTAACATTCGACGAGTCCCTCTACGAGGACAAGGAACAGAAAACAGAACACGCCCGACAAGGTCCTAACACGCAAGCTGGGAAAGAGTCGAAGAAGAGGAAGGCTGAGAAAGATTTGACAGCACCGACCGGCAAGAAGGTTATTGCCATGGCACCCCAACTCCAGATGTGGGCCAACAAACACGCAGAGCTTCACGGGCCAAAAGACTCTGCTGATACGGTTGCAAATCCGGACGTCCCGCCCCCTCGTACAGGCTCTAATGCGATTGGAGCAATCAATAATCCCAGCACTACCCTGCCGTCGGTGTCGTATGCTGACCTTGACCAAATGTGCTGCCTCTTGTGTCGACGCAGGTTTAAGAATGAGCCATCGCTTCGTCGGCATGAGCAAATGAGCGATATGCACAATGCGAACCTGGAGGACGATGGGCTTATTGCTAAAGCAATTCAGAGCCTCAAGTCTCTCGGCAAGGAGCCCGTATCCAATTACCGAGACCGGGCCAAAGAAAGACGCTTGGCTCACAACCAACCCAACAAACCAAAGCTTCACCTTCCCCGGAAGATCCCGCCAACGACCAAAGACGCTGACGCTACCAAAGAGCTGCCAGCGAAGCCTGCTATTTCCAAGGGTGCAGGTCTGCTTGCCAAGATGGGCTGGAGCACCGGTGAGGGATTAGGGGCGGAGGGCGGCGGACGAACTGACATTATCGAGACGATGGCTTATGCGCCAGGGGTCGGTCTGGGCGCGGAAGGGGGCAAGATTGGCGATGCGGCGCAGGAAGCTGCTCGGGCGACGAAAAACGACTACGCGGGCTTTGTGTCCAAAGCCAAAGATAAAGCAAGAGAACGGTATGAGAGAATGGGCTAGCGCTGTCTGGCATGGGATCGTTCTCCTACCTCCCCCTTGCTCCTGTGTATGTATAAGTGTCAAGTGAACAGGCTGCCCCCCACGATATCTGGTTGGAGGCTCTATGTCAGCATTTTAACCTAGATAGCTGTAGCTAGGTCACCATCTCGAGTTAGCAATGAGGAGAAATGCCTCTCTTGCGTATACGGTGCTCATGGTTTTAGTTTGATTATGGTGTTCATATGGCATTGGTGGCGCAACGTCAGTTTTGCCCAGTCCATGACAGGTATGCCTAGGACGTGCATACAGTTTCCGTCACTCTGCTCGAATCCTGTCTTTGGTAGGAGTGAAGTAACCACTCCCGTGAGTAAGGCCACAGCTCAGACTCTCGTCAAAAGCGGCTCTATTCTTTTCCCTCGCTATCTACCGAGATTAAACTACTCATCCTTTGAGCTGTCTTACAGGTTTTTATTCCTCTCTTCTCACTCTATCCATCTCGACGCCGAGATGAGCCGAACCGTATTGGATCAACAAGAACGAAAAAGCGGCACAGTTGCTCATGGAGGCTTCAACCGAAATCGATGAGGGAGCATCGTTTACTTCTCACATTTTTATTATATTGTGGTCCGTCTCATCAAGTATATATATTGGGGTGATTCATGGCCTCTATGTATTCTTTTTTTGCGAAGTATTTGCAAATCTCGCTGCTATATACTGAGTGCTACCAACTCAAGATGAAAGCAACAAGGACTAGGTTTTTGTCGCGAGCTCATAGTTGACGTGTGCTGCTGGCCGTATGATACCCACGGCACTAGGGATTAAAGTGCGGGCGCTTCTTATATAACCCTGCTGTATGCGGAACCTGCGCTGGTATGGTTATATGTAGGCAGAGGCACCAAGAGATGTGCAGCTTGAGGGGGCCGCCCTAAAAGAGTATATGAGTGATAGCAGAGGTAGGATATAACGATTGCTTTAAAAGGCGAACAGACCAGCGCCTACCAGGCCGAAGAAGGTCGCGAAGAGTGTGACGGCGATGGCTTCCCAGTTCAGGGGTGGCACAGCTCGGCGGGCACCACTGTCGGAAGCAGCTTTATCGGTAGCCTGATCGGTAGCCTGGTTAGTGGACTGGTTGGGAGCCAGATCCGTAGCCTCATCAGGCTCGGCCGTCTCAGTTCCCGTGCTTGTCTTATCCGTGCCATTCTTATGGCTGCTAGGCTTAGGGGTTTGCTGGGCCGGGACACCGCTCACGAGGGGGATGCCAGAAGCCGTAATCTCCATCACATTGGTTTCCGTAGCATTCACATTAGCCTGTGCTAGAGCGATTTTTCCATGGCTCAGATCGTAAACGACATACGCAGAGCGTAGAAACGTATCACCAAGAAGGTAGTAACCCGACAGCGACTGAATGCCGAAACTGCAGACGTCGTCAAAGGGGAGATCTGGGAGCACAAGCCCAATGCCTATATACCCCTTGATATTGTCGAGGACTATCTCGTCTATAGGGACCCGTATCAAGGGCCCGTTAGGCCCCCCCAGTCGAAAGTCGACAGTCGTGTCTTTCTTGGAGGAAAGAAGATCGCAGCTGACATACACGAGACCGGTGACGCCGGTGTCATCTACGGCATTGAAGGACTTGTAAATTCGCGTGGCGACGCGCGGCGGAAGGTATGTTAGTGTGGTACCAGAATCAAGAATGACTGGGGTTTTCTCGTCGAGCAAGTCCACCCCCGCGGAGCTAGAACCCGAGCTGATTCGCAAGGACTCCAGCGCGACAGTAAAGGAAGTGTACATCTTGGACTGCAGGTCGGGCAAGATGTCAACGGCTTTCAGCTGGCCGATAAACTTCTTGGTGTCAAGGCCTCCAAACAGGATGGTACCCGTTTCAGCAGCAAGATCGTTCTAGAGAGAGAAAGAGGACGGTCAGTATCCAGACAACAGGCCAGTCCCAAGGCCGATGGCGGAAAAGAAGTTGATGCAAAGAAGGCATCGACCCACCAGATATAGGCTGTACGCCTTGACATCGATCAGGTCCTGGTTGACCAAGAGGTCGACGATGTTAGGATAGGGCTTGTCGGCAGCGACATTCGTGTTGAAACCTATGCCAAGCAGGCCCGAGTTGATGGAGGAGTTTTCGGCGAGGCCGACCTGCAGCGCGTTGATGCTCACGCCGCCGATGTGAAAGGAGTCCTTGATGTAGTCACCCTCGGCGCCGGAGCCGTCAAGGTACTGGATCTGGAAGGCATCCGGGTCGACCAGCTTGTAAGTGGAGCTATCAGTGGGTTCGTAGGTGGCGAGACAGGAGCCGAAGCGGTCCTGCAAGGACTTCGACTGGCAGAGGTCTGCGTGGGCGTCCAAGACCCAGACATCACTACTCCCGGTGTCGAGGACGAGAGTGACGGGTTGGGGCGGCGTTCCCAGGGCTACCTGGGCGTAATAGCCGCCTAAGACGAAGAGAGGACGAATTAGTACCCGGGACGCGACGAGCAAAGACCACTGTTTTTTTGGTCCGACTGTACCCACCGCCGGTCAAGTTATTGTTCAATTCCTGAGAGTACGTGCCACCACGTTTGCGGAGACTCTTGTGCTCGGGACCAGCTCGCGAGAAACTCAGGGGAACCACTCTCTGAGCGACGACGGATGTGACGATGGCGCCGAGGCCGATGAGGGATAGCGACACCCTCATGCTAGGCGATGGCGAGGGATAAATATTCAAAAGAGAAAAAAAAAGTAAATGAAAGAAACGAAAAGGATACTGGTCGGACCGAATGCCGAGGCGAGGCTTCGGGACAGAGCAGCTCCTGGAGGTGTTTCGGTATATATATCGCTACTTGGGAGGAGTCATGTACACGTCTATTACAATATAGGTACGAACGAAGTAGACACGGCAACAAATTTTGGGCTGCTGTAACAGATGGTATCAAAAGTGCCTACATAGATGACACGACAGAGAAACTCCCGCTGTAGGCCGTAATGCAGAATGATTGAAAGAGAAACGAGTGAGTTGGATGGGAAAAATGAGCGTGTCTATCCATTCATACTGCGGACCATGCATGTATGTAGGTGATAAGTAAGGTAGTAGTAGGTGACAACCTACAGGTAATATAGATTCGCATTGGAGAGAGAGAAAAGCATGGACGAATGAGATGAGCTCAACCAGTTTTATCGAGCCCAATTGAAGTGAAGGGAAAATGATGGTGCTAGCTGTTCCAGAGACGACCTAAATCTTAGTCTGACCCTGGTGGGGGCACGCTAATCTGATTGAGGGCCGACCAAGGCACACTACTTTACTTAGGCGATATAGAAATGGGAGCTCGTCTTCTTGGTACAATGCTCCGATAGGCTGCCAACCCGCTAGCCTGGCCGATCTTGCTACCCGTTATTAGTGCCAAGATCTCTGACGGGGCCGCGCATGCCGCCTAGTGTACATGAGGTATGTACCCAAGCCCTTGATAATCCTCCAGAATACATCAAGTAGGTACTTAAAAGTAGGTATGCGGTATGTACCCATACGCGGATCTCTACATTTGTATTTCAACAAATAGTTGAAATAAATCACGAGGATGAAAAGGCTTCTCACCTCTTACTTTTTTTTCGAGATATCACATGAGTAATTGCGCGCAGAGAGTCAAACTGTTGATGAAATTAGCCGTCCAGCAAGCGATAAGTTAGTAGGTACATACATACTTGTTAGATACTTAGGTAGTTAGGTTAGTAGCTTGTGTAGGTACTTCGTAAATCAGGAGACAACCCAAAGAAGGATGGAGGACAGGTCAAAAAGTGACGATCAACGAGCCGCAATACAAAAAAGTACGTGTGCCACCGATATGCTATAGCAAAAAAAACGAGGCAGGTATGTTTCGGATAGGAGATATCAAACAACCAGGTATCTATCTTCATCATCTAACAGTCTCGGAATAATTTGTTACCTCACTTTGGAAGTTGACAAGCCGCAAGCTCAACCAGCGGCCTGCGGTTCCGAGTGAAAACACCAGATTCCCAAAGCCGCCAGTATCAACGTCGTCGAATCCTGAACAGTACAATATATATGTAATACGAATGACAAGCAGCGAGAGACAGAAGTGAGGACAAGGCGACTTTTTCAAATTCCCCGCGTCACACTCACACGGCCACAGCATATCGGCAGCGCCAACCGTGTGTGCGTGCCCTCTTGGATGAAGAACAACGGCCTGAGACCATCTGTATGAGCGAGCATCATGATGACCGGCCCTTCTAAGGCCAGCATGGGTCGATAGCACGCTATCTATACCGACGTCCAGTTCGGTCACCGCGCAGACGGCGAAAGGGTCATCGCAACCACATGTTCCTCCATGCTACCGATGTACGCGCATCGGAGCATAGCCGTATTACACGACCTCGTAGTGCATCTTGTAGGACCAGATGTAGAGCAAGCATCTTGCTCAGCTGCAGTAGTTAGCTGCAGTAGCCAGCATCAAGATGCTCCCGACTAGCTCATGCTCACGAGGCATGTTCCCATGTCCCCGTTCATCATTGCATAGGTACCCAGACATATATAGCTCTACACTTCGTCGGCAGGCTGGGTTTTCTTGTCCTTTGTTTTTTTGTTCCGGTGAGCCCTCAACCAAGCACAAGCTCCTGTCTACCAACTTGTGACAGCCAATCTCACAAGTGTGATACCCACCTCGTCGCGCTGTGGTTGTACGACGCCCAGATCTGGCGACGGCTCATTACAGTGACCTGTATGACACCGAGACAGCCCGGATGGGCGAGAGACGGCCGGTCCAACACGAAACTCGAAACTCTTGCTGGTGGAAGATCAGGATCGCCTTGGTGCACATCATCTGCAACACTCCCCTTTGACAACCGCCACCATCCTCAGTCCTTACACACTCCCTTTTCTTCTCTTGGTCGCTCTCTTTTGCAAACGTGTCTTGGACATCACGCCAATACAGAGGTAAGTATCTACCTAGGTATGCAAGGCTGTATTTACTTACATATGTGCCTACATAGTATGTATGTAGGTATGTGTAGTATGTCGTGGACGTGCGTTGCCGTTGCCGTTGCCGTCGCCAAGGGAAAAGGGGGGGGATGGGGTTCAAATGACGGCGTTATTGGCAGCTACCCGGCCAATGTGTTCCCAGTACATGCGTCGGAGGTAAGAGGTCCCCAGCAGAGCGACTACATATAGATTAGGTACATGGTAGGTATGTAGCTGTAGTGCACATGTCCACAGGTGATCTATGCTATTCGGAGGTATCTAAGTATCTATAGGTGCCCTACATGAGGCCATGTGCGGGCTGGTGGGTTTATAGACAATTTGTCGAGCAGCCCTACTGGAGAGGTAAGGACGAGAACAACTGCTAATCCCGCGATCCAATGCTCATACCAGGTGAAACACATGTAACTTTACATGGCATCTGGCTACACTGGGGACTCCGGCTAGGTCACCAAGTCTTCGCCAAGAGGGACAAAAACCGGTCTCAACCTTCCCCCTGGATGTCGGTTTTTACGAGACATCGAGCCTCTCGGTTTCCTAGACGCGGGTCGTGGCATCCAGCACAGACTTTATATCCTGTACCTATCTTGGGTGCCTGGTTCCATGTTGCTAAGAGGTAGGTGAGGTACTAAACTACCTGCCTGTACTCTCTCTCATTGCCGGCTGGCCGTCTCTCCATCAGCTTGTTGAAAACCCCATGGATCGCACATCAACAAACGCGGCCAAAACCAATAGCACAACAAGCTGTAATCCGAGCCGCGCTATACTCGCCGACTCTTTTCTGCTTTGTTCTTTGTTCTTTCTCCTTTCCGCTTCTCCTTTCCCACTCTCCTCAGCCATTCCATCTTGTTGCTGATGGCTGTCCCTCCGTTTCGGGTCGACCATCGTTCACATCCGCCCTCGGCGATGGCGTATCGGCAGTTGCTCAATGGCTGGCGCAGGGCCACACTTGTGACCATGTCAGTCTGGTACTCATTTGTCTTCCCGCTTCACCACTCCCATCACCTCCATGCCGCCGATTGTTTGGTCCACTGTGTTGACGAATATACTGACTGACGTTGCTCTATCGTCCAGCTTGCTCCTCGGTCTCCTCTTTTCAAGCTTGGACGCCTCCATCGTCTCCACCTCGCTGGTCACCATTTCGATTGACCTTCGGGACTTCCTCAACGCCCCTTGGGTCGTTCTCGCATACCTCCTGGCCTACTTGGGTCTAGCTCTCGGCTTCGCAAAGTTTAGTGATATCTATGGCCGCCGTGACTCTCTATGTGTCGCTTGGGTCCTGTTTGCTGGCTTTTCGGTCGGTTGTGCTCTTGCGAGGACTATGCAGCAACTGTACGTATGATCCTCGTCTTCTCTAGGTGTCCCCAGAGACCTGTAATTCATTAACAACCTCATAGCATCGTCTGTCGAGTCTTTCAGGGCATGGGCGGCTCTGGGCTTTACAGCTTGGCTCAGGTCACCCTGTTTGAGGTCGGACCAGCACATAACCCAAGTCTTATGGGTGCTATGATCGGCCTCACTCTCGCCATATCATACGTTCTTGGGCCGGTCTTAGGCGGTGTCATATCGTCAACCGCTACGTGGAGATGGATTTTCTGGATCAAGTACGCGTGAAAGATGGCCCCTTTGTTTTCCTGCTTCTTGCCTTTTGCTGACCAATTACACAATGTAGTGTCCCGTTTGGCGTAGTGCTTGTCTCTGGGTTATACATTGCCTGGCCAGAGAGTCTCAGCTGTCAGCCCCGGGGATGGCACTCCATCCGTCGGGTGGATTTCCTGGGAAACGGTCTCATCATCTCGGCCTGTACATTGCTGGTAGTCGCCCTTCAGGAGGCCGGAGCCTATACGTTCCCCTGGAACCACCCGATCATTGTCCTAGCTTTAGTGGTCTCGTCCCTCAGCTGGCTAGGCTTCGCCGCTTGGGAGATGTCCCTAAGCTTCGGGCCACGTACCATGGTCGAACCAATCCTACCCCTTCGCCTAATGGGGCGTGTTTATTCCGCCTGCGCCCTGTAAGTGGCCTTGTTTCCCGACTGTCGCCCTACTGCACATGGGTGCTCCCGAGGCTGACCTGAATGAACCAAATAGGTGCACTTTCTGCACCGGCTTCGTTTACCTCTCCATACTCGTGATCCTGCCAGAGCGTTTCCAGATCGTCAACGGCGACAACGCTCTCTACTCAGGAATTCATCTCCTCCCGTTGCTGGGGGCCACGGCGCTTGGTGCGTTCCTCGCCGGCGCCTTGTCACGTCGAACCAACAATACGTCTTGGACTCTCCTTGCGGCTCATTGCTTCCAGCTACTAGGCTCGGGTCTTATGTTGATGTTGCACAGTATCACGGTAGAGATCAAGGCGCAATATGGCTTTCAAGTGCTCCTCGGTCTTGGCATCGGGCTCTCGCTTGGCTCAGCGACAATCATGGCCTCGGTGCAATCGGCCCAAACCGATCTCGCGGTAGCTCAAGGCATCATTGCACAAGCTCGCGTCCTCGGCGGCAGCATCGGGATTGCCATCTGTAGCATCATCTTCAACGCCAAAGTGGCACGTGACTTGAGTGGTAAAATGGACCCAAAGGACCTCGAAGCACTCCATCACAGCCCGACGATTGGGCCCTGGCTACCTCGGGAACTCCAGCTGGAGGTGAAAGCGGCATATGCCGATGCCTTTACCGACGACATCAAGCTCCTGATGGGGGTTGCGGCCATAGGCATCATCACGAGCGGCCTTACGTACCAGAGACAGCCACCACCCATGCCTGGCACCCCCGCGGCCAAGGAAACCTTGGGGGCGGAGCAGAGTGAGACGGAGCTCGATGAATTCGCCCATCGACCATGATGGACAGGGCTGGTCCTTGCCTCCGATCATCAGCATCGGCGTGAGATAGAGGAAATCGGAGATGGCTAAACCAATGTTTTTGCATACTAAGCCTGTATCTAATCTGACCAAGAACCATATCATGCTGTTGAGCGGAGAGGCGATATTTGCAACGTGCTCACGGCACCCGAGACATGATCAACACGATCCAACCCCGCGCTCTCCATAACACCAGCACGCCAGTCGTCACGGAAATCACTCGTTTTTTAGACAATGCCAGGGGGGCATATTGGGATGGTGGTGGTAGAGTTGTGTTCAGGGGGAGGAATGGTAAATGGCGGACTCGGGAAAAAGGACCTCCCACACGGTATGCTGAGTGTCGAGCGGCAGGCCCCTCCTCTCCCGCCCCCTGTTTTCCGGTAACCGAAGGGGCTCGTACAATATGTATCTAAGTTCCCATCATCGTCCGAGTGCGATTGTGGTGTTTGATTTAAAAGATTGTCTCCAGACTCTACCTATCTACCCGGTCAACTATGTAGTATGTACCAGATATTCAGTAGATGGGTTGGGTTGGGCGCTTACATAAGTAGGTGCTTTGAGCGATTGGTGTGACAGGATGCAAGATGAGGATAACCCCCTGCTTGGCTGATGATAAAGATGCTCCACAGGGCCTTGGCCCCGCCAAATTTGACAGGTGGGTAAGGTACCTAGGTACTTCGAGCTTTACCTACTGGGAACCTTTATACATAGGATGTACTGTACTTCACCGTGGACATATGACACTGCCCGTAGATGTAGTAAAAAGGGCTTTCTCTTCGCTGAGGTCATGGTAGTCGTGTCTTGTATCCCGATGCGTTTCAGCACTCAACTGCGATCACAGTTGTTCCGTAGTGGCCTGCCTCCCATATCGATCGCGAGCACGCCTAGGCTTGTCAATCGCGGATTTACCCAAATGGCCGAGTCTCAGGATCCGATCGTGAGAGCACTGCAGAAATATACGACGTAGGTGTCGGCCACCAAAAGCCATGCATGCATGACTTGACATGACATGACCGTCACCTTGTGTTTTCGAGTTCAATGACCTGATGACAGCCTTCGTCTTCTCGCCGTTAGATGCGACGTGTCTGATGCGCTCTGCAAATTGAACTATCGCAATGGCGGATTCCTGTCGGGTCTGACAATGTGGTCACCACTCCGCCAAGACGGCCCTACCAAGATCGTGGGCCCGGCTTACACCGTCAAATATGTACCCCTCGCTGATCCGGCGCCGAGATACCCAACTCATTATGTAGGTCGCCGTCATCTCTTATCACATCTCGCCATTACTCGTTGAAGCAGCTGAAGCTAATCTCCTCATTCGCCTCAGATTGACCAAGTGCCCAAGGGAGCTGTGGTTTTTGTTTCCTGCCCCCAAAAGACCCCCAATGCCGTCTACGGCGGCTTGATGTCGACGCGGGCCAGGGCCTTGGGCGCTGTGGGCTCGGTCATTGACGGTCGGTTCCGTGATGTGCAAGAACAGCGGGACCTAGCATACCCGGTGAAGAGCCTGTTCATCTGTCGCTGATTCTTTTCTACCTACCCCTTGCTATCCGCGTGACGGTGACGTTAACGGGTGGATGGATTCTAGATCTTCGCGCGAGACGTGGGAACAGCACCTCCGGCCGAATTGCTCAAGGTCGCGGCCGTCGATGTGCCCGTGAAGCTCCAGACGGACGAGCAAGACATGGAGATCCGGCCTGGCGACTACTTGATCGCCGACGTCAACGGTGTTGTCGTCCTGCCCGTTGAATTAGCAGAGGAGGCTCTGCCATTGATGCAGAAGCAGGTCGAGGTGTGTTCCGTGTTCATTACCCTCCCCGTTTCCAACTTAGGTGAAAGAAACGATTGAAAATTTCCACGGAATCTGCCCTGCTAACGGTTACCATGGTGAAGGCGGACGAGAAGATGGCAGTGGAGATCAAGAAGGGTATGAGTTTCGTCGAAGCTAGCAAGAAATTCAGACTCTAGGATGCTCTTGCATGGCCCCCAGCGATCCTCGCATGTATTATAGGCGCTCCTTGCGACTGCATGCTACCAAGCTTGATACTAGCAGATTGGGTCACCAGTCGACTAGGAGCGTCAGACAATACCGAGTTTCTGGATTCATCCCTCGTCGGATAGTAAAAGGGGCCGCTTTAAACTGATGCCGTGGAGCCCGCACCCCCCTGTGAGCCTGAGCATCGTGACCTTCGCCAATTCTGCGTGCGCCCTAAAAGCTGGGCTATGACGCTACATGCACTCACCACTCACAACTACGTCTATTCTTAACCACGTATAGCATGATTAATTAGTCATCGGTTTGGCTGTAGCTCGAGTGATCTATACTCGCACAACAATTATACGACATAAGCACTGGAGTACACCGATATATTCACGCTGATACCTCGCGTAGTTCCAGACATAAGTGACAGAGCTCATGAATTGCTACGCTGCCGCTGCTAACGTACGCTAATCAAACTGCGTGTTCTTGGGGGGACAGCCCCTGAATAGTTAATTCTGTTATCTTACCTATGCATGCTTGGTAACTTAGCGCATCTCCACGGGCACGTAGTCGTCGGCGGTCTCTTAATGTCATCAATCAGACTGGGGCCCGAGATTGATATCGGATGACAGATCCAGGTCGTGGTCCGCGGGGAAACGCAAGCACTCTTTCCTGGTCCTTACAAGCCATAATCGTCTTGCTATCCTCCCCCCACGAAGGAAGAAACCAGGGAATCTAGGCCGTCGCTGCTGCTACTTTTTAGCAGCATAAATGGCTCCCCGGGTGACGGTGGTGGAGGGAAATTCGATGTATCCACTGTATCAAGTTGGTACAGTACGGACGGTACTGTGACGATACTGTCTCGATACAGTGCGCATACATGATACATACATCCGCACATCTGGGAAACTCAAGTGTACCTACCTACCTAAGGAGGTACCAACCATGTATGTACGTACCACCACCACCACCTCGCACCGCGCCAACGCCAACGAGCCACCACGCCACACCACCAACAGGTAGGTACCTTATCTACACATCTACACAGCACACAATCCTGACTTTTTCAAAGCGCCCTACGAGAAAAGCGAAATCAGAAATACAGGAAGACGAATTCGAACGGAAACGGAGCGAGGACAAACAAGAGGACAAACATAGACACACCTCAATGCATCTGGCTCAACCACCCGAGTCCTTCGGTGACGACGTCGACTACCACGGAAGCATATTTCCAATGGCAACAGACCAATCGGGGTATGACCCGCTGGACGATATCTTCGGTCCCGGCCCCGATTCACCCTTACTTGAGTCAGCTGCGCCGGCAATCCAAGACACTGCCGACATCTCGCTTGACACGCGGAGGCTGCGGGCTCAGCATAATACCGTCGGGTACCGCGAGGGCATCACCGCCGGCAAAGCCGGCAGCATCCAAGCCGGTTTTGACCAGGGCTTCTCCCTCGGGGCTCGCATCGGTACCCGAGCCGGCCAGATACTCGGCCTCCTCGAGGGTATCAGGGCCGCCTTGGTCGACGTCGGTCCCCCGGACGAATTCGCCCGTGCTGACCGTCTTCTATCTCGGGCTACGGCTGAGCTAAACCCGGAGAGCCTCTTCACCTCCCAGTTCTGGGCATCGGATGGCGCGTGGATATACCCCGTCAAGCCATCACACGAGGGTGGGGATATCTTAGGCTCGGACGTTGCTGACCAACACCCTCTCATCGCAACATGGAATCGGATTGCTCATGATATCGCTGGGAGCTGGCGCATTAACCACAAAGTACCTATTCTCCAGGGCAGTGAGTCGTCGTCTGCACTTAACAATAGCTTAACGGCGCCCGGAACATCGTCTAAAAACGACGTTATTTTACGAAATGCTATTAACTGGTAGCATGGTTTACATAGAAAAAAGAATTATATAAATAAAACTATAAAAGCGCTTATTATATTAAAAAAATTATTATAGCTAGTGCAGCTTAAGCTAGCACATTAATATTAAAAAAATATAATGTTTATTTTAATTTTAAAGCGAGCTTTTAAAATATAAATATTATAATAATATATATTTAGCTTAAGCTTTAATTTATTTATATATATAAAAAACTTAAAAAACCGCTAAAAAGCTTATTTATATAAGCTTATATAGTTTAAAGCAATGTTTATTATTTAAGCTTTTTTATAATTTATTTTTATTAAATTGTTAATAAAAAATAAAAAGCCGGTAGCTATGTTTATATAAAAAATAATAACATTATTAATTATTATAATAATAGTTATAACGCCGCTAATTATAACATTAATATTTTAGCTTTTATTTTAAAATAAAATAATAAAACAATGTTAATAAAAACGGCTAGCTTAATTAAGCGCTTAGTTTTAATAGCTTTATTACCGGCTATTTAAAAATTAAATAACTTTTATAATTTAAAAATAAAGCCGTTTTTTTATTAAAAAACATTTTATAAAATAAAAATAACTGCTAATTTAACAGTTTTTAATTTTAAAAGTTTATTAAATATTAATTAATAATATATTATATTAATATAATATATATATAATAAAAATATAAAAACCGAGCTTAAAATAAAATATTATAATAAATAAAATTATATTTAATATTTTATTTAATTTTTATATTATTATTTATTATATTTTATTTACTGTTTTTATTAAAATTAAAATAATAATTATTATTTATTTATATATTATAAACGTGTTTGACCGTTTATATATAGCATTTATAGCGCTTATATATATATTTTAAAAAAAGATTATAATATTTTTTAGCTAGCTTTTATTATATTTATATAAATTAATTTTAATAATTATTTTAATAAAGTTTTAAACTTTTTTTTAATATTTTAAAATTTTATATTAATAATTATATTTATAATAATATTTAATATAATTAAAGTTTTATAAACAGTTTAATATATTTTAATTAGTATTTTATATTTAATTATAAAATCGGCTAATATATATTTTATTATTTTTAATATTTAAATATTTTTTAGTTTAAAAAAAGCATTTATTTTTTTTAAAGCTATAATATTAATTAATAATAAATTATAATTATTTTTAATATTTATATTTTATTAAATATATTAATAAAGCTTTATTAACGTTGCGTTTATATTTAATATAAATAAAAAAATTAATACTGCACGCATTTTTTATGCGCTAAATATAACTTTTTTTAATATAATGTTTTAAAAGTATATAATATATAAATTTTAATAATATAAATTATTTTTTTTTAAAATAACAACATTTATATAATATTATATTATATTAAAAAGCTAAAGCTTTTTTATTATATATTATATAAAAAAATTTTAAAAATTAATATTTTTTATATAATTATATATATATATATATATATATATTATATTATACGGTATAACGGCTTATAATATATAATTATTAGTATAGTATACCATAGAAGGTATTATGATATTAGTAAAAAGTAGTTGTTTTAATTAAATAGAAAATATAGATTAGAAAAAAAGAGGCCCTTAGGGCTCTCCAAAGTGGAGGGCCCTAGTAGGGCAGGGTGGAGACCTTTAGTTTCTACTATTTATTTAATTTACTTAGGGACTAATAAGACACGTATAGCTAAGATAAAAAAAAGGCCCTTTATTAGTCCGTATTAAGTGCCGGCATATAAAAAAAAAGTTGTTAACCTTAATAATAGTCGACTAATTAATTAATTAATTAATTAATTAATTAATCGATTAATTAATTAATTAATTAATCGGTTTTTATAAAGGTTTTATAAAGGCGACCGCGTTTTTGTTTTATTAGCTTTGCTGTTAACTTTTTTAAAAGCAGATTAAGCCGGCCGTTATTACATTTTTAATATTTTTTTACTAACTTTGCAAAGTTATATAATTGCTACTCTAATTGCTATTAATTGTTTTTATAGCTGTATTTTTTTTATTTTATTAAATAATTATACTTTGTTTTTATACAGTTAAGCCGATGCTTTAATAATATTTCGACTTTAAAAAAGTCTCTAAATTTATTAAGATTTTAATTGTTAATAATTAGTCTTAGCACAAGCATTGTGCAGTAAAAAAGGTCTTTTTTTTATATGCCAGGCGACAGATAGGCTATTAAAATAACAGGGTATATATTAAAAGTCTCCGGGAGTTCCAATTTATATGTTAAGCGACTAACCTATTATTTTATTTTTTAAAGGCCAGCCTTTTGCTATAAGTACTTTTTTAATAGCTTATTTAGCAAATGGTAGCCGGTATGTAAGCGTAGGTAGACTTTATCTTTTTTGCTAAACTTTATTAATTTATATTTTTTATTATAATAGCGCTTAGCTTTTGCGATAGCAAAATTTATAGCTAATTTAGCATTTTTGTGCAGGTGCTTTTATATAAATTAAAAGTTTTTAAATCTGTTAATTGCTTTTAGTTAGATTAGGACGTTGTTTAGTGTAAAAAGTTAAAATCTAAAAAGTTGTTTATAAAGTAATAATTTAATTAAGTCGAAATAGGCGATATTAAAGTTTTATTGCAGAGCAGATAAAATGTTAATTTATATTAGCTTTGGGTGTATAAAAGTATAATGCTAAATTGCGATTTTGACCGTTTGGTTTTTTTGCTTTAACAGCTTATTTTTTTACGGGTAATAAGCTGTAGTTATAAATAATCTAGCGCTTATACCTTTTTAAAACTTTTGCTAGAACTTTAATGTGAATTTATAGTCTTTATTTAAAATAATGCCGTTAGATATTTTTTAGTTTAATAAAAAAAGCTGGCGTGCTAAAGCGAAAGTTTAATTTTTAGCTATATACTTTTTATAATTAGGTATTAATAAAGTGCGTTTTAATATAGCATAGGTAGTAAGTATTAATATATTATAAATAAAGTAACTTTTAATTTATTATAAAATATTTGCTAAAAGAACTTTTAATAGTTTAATAATAAAGTTAATTTTAATAGTTTTTATAGGTTTAGCATCCTTTGGTTATATTAAGGTATAGTTGCTGTAAAGCTTTTTATAGCTGGTGTTATATATTTTATACCTGTTATAATATTTAAAATATTTAAATACTTTTTAGGTTTTGCTTATAATAAAATATTGCTTTAATTTTTATATTATATATTTTTTTTTAAAGTAATGTTTATAATTGTGCGCTATGCTAAAGAATTTATTAAGCTGTGCGTTTAAAACGTATAGCTAATACCTACTTTTTTTATTTATATTATATAAAAGCTTATTAATAATTATAAATAAATAGCCGGGCTAAAAAAAGTTTTTAACATTTTTATTATTATTATAGAAAGTTTAAAAAATTTTACAGTATTTAAAATTTTTTTAATAGTTAGCGACTATTTTATTATAAGTTTTAAGGTTTATAATAGCTTTTATAACTTTAGCGTCGGGCTTTAATATAGTTATTTAAATCTTATTTAAAATAAAACGTTTGTTTATATGCTGCACTTTATTTATATTATCGACGGGGTCGGTAATATTATTTAATTAACTAAAGGCATTAGGTATAAAGTTAAAGCGGCCTAGCAGGTGGTATACCTATAAACCGTACTAGGACAGATAAATTAAAGCATTAACTAATCGTTTATTAGCTTTATTAATAAATTTAGTATTAAAATTAATTTAGTTAAAAATGCTTTTTATTATAAAATAGTTTATAAATATAATTATTAAGCTATGTAATGCTTTAATAATAGTTTATAAACGTTTATAAGCTTATATTATATATATAATTTTAAGTTTTAAAAGGCTATATTTTAACTCGGGCTATAAAAAAAGCTAACTAAAAAATATAACTAAAAAGACCTAAGTACTAGGTATAACTAAACCTAGCTTTTATATATATCCGTTTTTTAAATAAAAAAATATTATTTTAAATCTTTGCTTAAAAAAGCCGTCGATTTATATAAACAAGGTTTTTATTAAGTCGTGGTAATAAAATATTAAATATATATAAATAAGTTTTTAAACTGCTTTAAAAAAAGCTTTTTTTTTATTTATAGGTGTATAGACCGTTGACCGACAATAGGCTTACCGCTTATTTAAATTGTTAGCAATAATACGACTTAACTTATAACCCGCTGCTAATAGTTCCGTTTTACGTTTTTAAAAAAAAGCTAACGCTTATATATAATAAAAAAGCAGATTATAAAAAAAACCACTGCTTTTTATATACTATTTAAAAAATTTAAAAAAGTTAAAAAATTTAAAATTATAAAATGCAGCTAACTTTTTTTTTAAAGTCGATATATTAAAAGCGTCTATTTAAAAGTTTAATAGCTTTATAAATAAATATTTAATAAAAAACTTTTTTAAAAATAAAAAAATATATTTATTATAAAAAAGGATAAAAATAGTATATAAATAAAAAAAGTGCTCGTTTTTAAAGTTAAAAAATAAAACAATATTATTAACAAATGCTTTATAAAAGTGTTTATATAAGCAGAGCAACTTATTTATAAAACGCTAAATATAAGCCAGGAAATTTTAAAAACTTATTAACGTTATAATTAATTTTTTAAAACTATAAAAACTAACAATAATAAAATAATTTTAATGGTTTAAATGTACTTCGAATTAATAAAAAAAAATATAGCGTCGACTATTATTATATATTTTTTTTTTAAATAAAAAATATAATTTTTAATTATAAAAGCAAAAGGTAATTATTTAAAATAGCTATTTTGTTTAAAGTGCGTAAATTTATAATAAGTCGAAATTTAGCTTTTTTTTTTTACTGTAGCTAAATAATAAACGTTGCGTATATAAAAAAAATAAATCTATTAATTTATTTTATTTTGCTTTGCTAATAAAGTTTATCGAAAATTTTATCGACTGTTTTTTAATTATAAATATTTAAAAAATATATTTAAAAATTTAACTTTATTTTCTGCTAATTATTAATTAGTAAAATTTTTATTTATTTATTTTTAAGTATATTAATAATACCTTAGTTATACTATATTTTAAATATTTTATTAAATAAATAAAATATTTTTTTAGCTGTAATGTCGCCACTGGTATAAATTAACTAACTATTTAGCGCCTAAATTTTATTAATTTTGGCAAATTTTTTAATACCAAATATTAACAGAACTTTAATAATATATAGCTTATATAAATTATTAAAGTTAAGTAGCTAAAGGCTATCGATTGCGGCAAAAATATTAAAAGGGTCGATCGGGCTAATAACGTTTATAAAAATATTGTACTGTTTAATAGCGTTAATTACGTTAGCTATATATAAAATATTTATATTAAAAGCACCGGGGGCAGCTTTAAACAGAATTTTATAATGTTTTATTAATTTAATTATATTTATAATTTTTAGCTTTGCTTTAATAATAATAAATTTAATAGCAAAAGTTATAAATAAAAATTAGTTAATATAAAAAGTATTAAAAAATTAAAAATTGTTAAAGAGGTAAATCTTTATATTAGCAATTGCTATATTAGTATATGCAAAGCTAGCTACCGTTAAATTAGTTATAGTCGTAATGGCGGTGTTTAACACCGCATTTATAGCCTGTGCTACGGCTAAGCTGGCTATTAAAAGCACGGCTTTAAGCAATAACTTTTAAAAGCTTTTAATCTGCTTTTTTATATAAAGATTTTCGCTTATTATGCCTAGTCTAATGTTTTTAGGTACTATTTTAGCTTTAAAAAATAAATTAGCTATTATTACTAACCCTAATATAGTAAATTTAACTAATATAGCTACGCCGTTTTTATATATAGGTTTAAACGTAAAGTTTTTATTAGCCAGTAAAAGCTTATATAAAGCGGGTATTATAACAGAAGTGCCTAAGGCTATAGTAATATCTTTAGGTAGAATAACCTTTTAAACATATAGATATGCTTATAAAAAAATCTAAAAAAATAGTTTAAAGTTTTAGTTGTTAGCAAATATAATTTTATTTTTTAAATAATTAATAACCGCTTTTTTTAAGTTTAAAAAACTATTATTTAAAAGCAGTTTAAAAATAAAATCTTTATTAACGACCTATTTTAATTTTTTTACTTTAAAAAAAACTAAAAATCTATGCTTATTAAAACCTAAAAAATAAAGTGTAAACTTTGCATATTTAGTATAGTAAACCTGTTTTTTTTTAATATTTTTAATTTTGCTTTTATAAAGTTTGACCGTATGTTTAACCAAACTTAATAGTTTTTATAAAATAAGTGTGCAACTAGCTTTAATGTTAATATATACTATAACGTTATTACTTTTAAGTTAAGCATAAGCGGTAATTTAAAAGTATATATAATTATTGCTGCTGCTTTTTATAACCTTATTAAAGTTATAAAGTTTAAACAAAGCTTTTTAAATTTTTAGCAAAATTTGTTTTTTTTTTTATTTTTGCTAGTAATCTCTGTTATAATAAAAACTATTTTAGGACCAAAAAAGTGCTCGACGTATATTTTAAAGTGATAAAACAGTACATTTTATAAAAAAAAAAGATATAACACCGCTTATACCTATGCGTAGCTAGATATATAAATAAATTGCTTTTAATTTGCTTAAAAATCTGCTTAGCATATTTTTTAGTATATCGATTTTTAAAAAGGCTAAAATTAAATATTTTATTATAATATTTATAAATAATATTATAGTCGATTATAATAAAAGCGTTATTATTATTATTATTTAAATTAAATAAGCTAAATAATAAGTTTAAAAAAGCGGACAGCTTTTTTTTTTTTTATTTAATTTTTTAATAAAGTTAGTGCGTTTTTTTTTAGCTTTATTATATTTATTTTTACGTTAGTTATAACTATTTTTTTTATTGTTGCCTTTTTTTTTTAATTAGCGTTTTTTTTTTATTAATATTATCAGACTTATTTTTATTTTTATTTAATTTATTTTTAAAAAAAAGTTTAAAAAAGTGCTTTTGTTAAGCCGTTAATATTAGCAGCGGTCGAATATATAATATATAAATTATATATTTTTTTAGCGATTTTAAAAAGTCTAATATTTAAAAAAACTGTTTAATATCTAAGTTTATTTATAACTAAATAGTAGTTATTATATTATATTAATTTTAATTTTTTTTATTAAATGTTTTTATTGCTTAGGCATATTAAAGCTTATGTTAAATAAAGTTAATTATAGCGGCGTTATTGCGTACAACATGCTATAAAATAAAATAGCTTTTATTAAACTTTTCTATAGCTATAAAAGCCTATATAATAAATCGATTAATAAGCTTTTTTAATAGTTTATTTAATTTTTATAACTATAAATATATATAATAATTAATAGTAAACTTATTATTTTATTATTATAATGCTAGTTTTATAAATAAAACCTAAATTTAGCTAAAAATTTATTATATATTAAAGTTAGCTATAAATAGGTTTTTTAAAAACGATTTAATATGCTTAATAAAATAAAATATATTAATAAAAATAACCTTATTATTTTTAATAACTATTTTATTATTATTTAGGTCTTTTTTATTTAAATTAAATAATTTAATATTTAATTTTTTTAAATAATTAAATTTTAAAAATAACAATGCTAATTTTTATAGCATGGCGCTAACGCTATAAATACCTAATTTTAGCGGTAAAAAAAAAAATTTATTATTACGTTTATAATACCGTCGATATAAATCGTTATATCTGCTATTTAAATGCCTTGGTGCACTAAAAAGTTTTAAAAAGCTTAAATAAAAGTTTAAATTAAAATAAGGTAGTTTAAAACCGCTATTATTTACTAATAGGTTTTTATTAAAATTTTTATTATTAAAAAGCTTTTATTATACAGGGTTATATAAAGTATTAGCTAACAAATTATTGCTATTTTTATCGCTGCTTTTATTATTCTTATTATTAAAGTTATTTAGTACAGCAGTAACTGGACAACGCTAGTATATGCCTATATAATATAAGGTAGACCGACTTTTTATTTTAAAGTTATTAATATACCGATATAATATAAAGTATTAGGACAGTTTATTATAATATAACTGGCCGTGCGTTGGCAATACTTTAATACTTAGGGCTATATTGTTAAAGCGGACGCTAAGTTAACCGGGTATTAAAATAAGCTTAAAGCGCCTTTTTTATAAAAAAGCTATAAGTGCCACCGGATTAATTAAAATAACTAAAAATGCAGCATTATATATAGCTATTAAAAAAAAAGCAGACATAGGGGCGACCGGAGGTATATAAATATATTATATAAACGGGGTTTTAACTATTTTAAGTTATGCTTAGAATATCTAAACAGCCTATTATATAACCTAATTAAATTTTAATATTAGTTATAATAATACATTAAAAATTGGTTAAAAAGGCGTAAATAGTAAAAGCGCTATAATAGTTTTAACAAAAAGGTTAAACGCTAATAAAAGTAATAAAGTTAGGTAGGCAATAAGTTCGGCTAATCTTTTTTTATTTGCACTAATTTGCTAATAGTTTTTAAACGTTTTATTTTAAATTTAATCGAATTATTTTTATAAAGCTTTAAAGTTTAAAAGGTTTATTATAAACTTTTAAAATAATAAAATATAATTTATAAAACGTTAAAATTTTTAAAAACGTCTGCGCTGCGATTTTTTTTTATTAAATAAAATATTTATAATAAAACTAACACTTTTAATTAGTATATTTAACTATTTTTGCATAATAAATATATTTTAATTTATTTTTTTATTTTAAGCGTTTTATTATTTAAACTTTTTATTTATATAAGCTTAAATTAGCTAGTTATTATTATATTTGCTTAAAATAATATTAAATAAATCGAGTTTTATAGCATTGCTTTTTATATTTAAAAGGCCTAGGCTTTTTATAGCCGGGTCCGCACTTATAGTAGCCGATTAAGTCAGCCGCGCCGGTAGTTAAATCTATAATATTTCCGGTTAGGACTGTTGGAATTTAGCATGCCAAAGCGGAATAATAGCTGCAAAAGTAGCAAATCTATTAAAACTAAATTTTAAGCATAATAGCGGTTTATTAGGTATTTTAAATTATTTATTGTTAATAAATCCGGCTTTTTTTAATTTTAAAGTCGAGTTTTTAACAATAAAAAAGGTTTTAAAAATTTTAAGCTGCAATAATTTAAAGTTTTAAAATATATTAAAATCGTCCTGTTTTAATATTATAAATTATGCCGATTAAAAAGAATTAAATATATAAGTAAATTTAATTATAACGGCTTATAAATTATGCTAAATATATTAGCGGTAGCTTTTATATATATAGTAAAAAAATATAATAAAAATGTACTGTAAATATATAAAGGTATATAGAATTTATAGTATAAAGATATAAAAAAGTGTAACGTTTTTAATTTATAAAATTTTTTATGCTTTAGCTATCTGCCACTTATTATTAGCTGGTTTATAATAAATTTTATATTTACTTATAAATTTAATTTATATATAATTTAATATTTAAAAATTAAATAATTTAATATAAAGCAAATTATAAAAAAATTTATAATAAAATAATAATAAATTAAATAAACGTAAAGTAGTATATTTAATATAAATAAAAATAACTGTAAACATCGAAATACTCAGTATATATACCAGTATTTAAATATAATAAGGTTTTAAACAGCATAACTGCTAACAATATAATAAAAGTAAAAGTTTAAGTGCTTAGCTATAGTAAAAAAAAGTGTAAAAAAAATAAAAAATATAAAAGTTCGCTACAAGCTAATATTTTAGCGTTAATGCCAACGTTATTAAAATAAATTTTAACGTCGCAGATCTAACAAAAAGCTATAAGCTTAGCGTATATAATAAGGTCGGATAGGTCGATAGCAGTACTGCATTAATGTTTAATAGGTTGCGCAACTGCAATAAAAATTAAAAACTACTTTAAAAAAATTATATAGGTAATATAATTAAATAGCCTATAAAACGATTAAAATATGCAGTTTTTACAGCAAAAGTTAAAAAACCACTTTACTAAAGTTATATATAGCGTAAATAATAACTATTAAATGTTAAAAAACCAACCTAATAAAAATGCCGGTTTTATAAAAGTTTTTAAAAGTTAAAAAACCACTCTGCAGGCGCTTATTCTGCCGATAGCGAAAAAAAAAATAAAGTAACAATCTTTATAACGCTAGCTACTATTTAGTACAGTATACCATAAAAGGTATTATAATACTAATAAAAAGTAGTTATTTTAATTAAATAGAAAATATAGATTAAAAAGAGAGAGGCTTTTAAGGCCCTCCAAAGTGGAGGGCCCTAGTAAGGCAAGGTGGAGACCTTTAGTCTCCACTATTTATTTAATTTACTTAGAGACTAATAAGACATATATAGCTAAAATAAAGGAGAGGCCCTTTATTAGTCCGTGTTAATTATATTAAAATGTTATTTAATAAATATATAAATAAAAACCGTGCTTTAAAGCTAAATAAAAACTTTTTACGCTTTTTTTTTAATAATATTTTTATTTTTTTATTTTTATAAATGCGCTATATATGCTTTTTTTATTTTTAAATTATTTTTATTATAAATTTAATCCGCTATTTATTAAAACGTTTATTAATAATTAATATTTAATTATTTAAAAAATTTTAATTTTTTTTAAAAAAAATTAAGTTTTTTTTTATTTATTTTTAACTATTTGTTTAGCAACTACGGTTAAATTATATTTATTTGCTTTTTTTTTATTTTTTATTTTTTTATTAAATTTTTAACTACGTTATAATATTATAATTTATTTATTTATAATAGGTAGCAGTTTAAAATTTTTATATTTTTTATATTTTTTAATATTTTATAATTAAAAAAATATTTTAGCCGCTTTTTTATAGCTTTTTAATGTTTATATAAATTAAATATTAGTTTAATATATAAGCTATTATTTTTAATGCTTAGCTATATTTATATATAAATATTATTATTTTTAAAACTTTATATTTTATTAAATAGTTTATTAAGTTTATATATTTAATATAAAATTAAATAATTATAAAGCTATTTATTTTATATAAGCTTTTATATTTATTTAAAACAGTTTAATTTAAAAGCTTTTAAATAATATTATATATTCGTTTTATTGCTTTATAATTTTTAAACGCTATTTTATTTGCTATATAAATATTAGCTTATAAAAAATTAATAGCTCGATTTTTTATTTAATTTTTTTTAAATTAAATAAGTTTATATATTTTTTAAAAAAAAATTTTTATATATTTAAAATTGTTTATATATTTTTTATTATAATATTTAGCTATAGCTATTTTAAAAAAAAGTTTTATAAATATAAACTATATATTATTTTTATTAATTGTTTATATTTTTTTATAATATATTTATTAAATAATAAACTGTTTAGTTTATAATAATAATATATAATATAGTTAATAAGTTATAAATTAATTAATAAAATAAAAGCTTTTAATTTAAAATTTATTATTTAAACGTTTTTATATACTTTAATAACCGTTTAAAATATTTATTTTAAATAGTTTATAAAACTTTTAAAAAGCTTTTTATTAAGCGGTTAGCTTTTTATATTGTTATTTAATACTAAATAATCGACTTATAGCTTATTATTATTTTAATTACCGCGGTATAAATAAAATATAATTAAATAAAATTTAGTTTTTATATAAAGCAAATTAATTATTTAATTATAGTTACGGGATAACGCTTACCTATGGCTTATTGCGACTGGCTTTATCGCCGTAATTAACCTATACCTAAATGCGACTAGCGCACCCCACACCGCCCGGCAGAATTCTAAAAAGGTATACATAATTTCGAAATTATTGCAGTATTTTATTTTAATTTTTTTTTTTTTTTTTTAGCTTTAAATTTTCATATAAAATAAGCTTACTATTATAAAGCCCTGCTTTTAAAAAAAGTTATACTGTTATAATCTAAAACTTAACGTTTTATAAAGGCACTAGGACTGCCTTTTTAAATATTTTTTTATTTTATGCTAAATTTTAAATATCGTTTATAATAGCGCGTACAGCTAAAAAGCGAGCTGCTTTTAAAGCAACCGCTAAAAAATAGGTTTAATTTATTACTGCAAACTTTAAAAAAGGCCTGCTTTATAAAAATAAAATACTTTAATTATTAATATAATAATAATTCTTTTTTAATGCATATTTAACGACTGTTTAAATTTATTGCTATATTAAACTATAAAAATAAAAAACTAAATATTAGTGCTTTTATAAAAATAATAAAAAAATATTAAAAAAAAATAAATTTAGCTAAGTTTAATTAAAAAAAATATTAAAATATTTTTAATAATGTTTATAATGCTACATTTAAATTAATTTTTAAATTTATAGCATTATATTTAAAAAAAAAACTAACTTATTTTTTTTAAAGCATTGTTTAATAAAGCTATTAAACTATTTTTTAATTTTAATAAATTAATAAATAAAAATGCGTTCGAGCAGCTATTTGCCGACTTTAACGCTTGCTATACAGAGTTTAAGCTATATATTATATTATTTATTATATATTACTAACAAGCTTTAAATTTTTATAAGCTTTTATATAAAACTAATTTTTAGCTTAGCAATATTATTTAATAAGGATATTTTTTATATAATATTAAAAGCTATAAAATTATAAATTTAATGTTTAAAAAATAAATATAATAATAAAAAATTAAAAACTTTAAAAAAGCAAATATATAATAGCAGCCTATTTTAAAAAAATTAAAGATTTTTTAACTTTTATTTTAATAACTTTAATTTTAATAATTTTTAAAATAATAATAAAGCTAAAAATAGCTTTTAATATAAAAAAAAAACTTAACTATATGCTTAATAAAGTAAAAACTATTACTAAAAAATATAACTAGCTTTAAAAATAATTAAATACTTTTAACTAACTAATAGCTGATTTATTTACCCGTCGCGAAACTACACCTAGATTTAAACGTACTAAAAAAAGTATTTATAAGTCCGCCAAAGTATTTATAACTATATTTTATAGCAAAAAATAAAATTAAATTAAATTTAAAATATGGTATTATAGCATAAAAAACCGACTTTTTATTAATAATGACTAATTTTATAATAATACAGCCAAACTTATTAAAATTAAATCTAAATTAAAAAATAAAACTATTTTTAATTTATAACCTTATTTAAAAAATATACACTTTAATATAATTATAATATTAAACGACTTATTTAAATATTTATAAAAGCAGTACTATAATATTAATACAGCTAAAAAATTAAAAACTAATTATTGCGCATTAAATATAAAAAATTAAAAAATAGCAATTAATTAATTTTTTAAATTTAAAAACTAATTTATTTATTTAGCAAATAAAATTTATTTAATAAAAAATAAATAAAAAAAATTTAAAAAATAAACTGTTTATGCGTTTATATAATAAAACTATGTCGGAATATTTAAAAAATAACGTTATTTTTAAAAAATATTCTTAGTACTATATTAAAATCGCTTATTATTTTAATATTAAAAAAAATTTTTTTTTTAAAAAGCTAAAAAAACAATTAACCTTTTTAAGCTGTCAAAGTCGACTAATATTTTTTAAACCGCTTTTATTAATTAAAACCTTATTAAATGCAGTTTTTTTTTATTAGCGCTAAAAAAATAACTATATCCGACCTTTAAAAAAATATAATAATTAATTATAAAAAGCAAATGTTTTAACTATTAATAACCCGGCTATATTATTAAAAATTATTTTTTAAAGGTTAATTTAAACAATTAAAAAGCTTATATTTCCACTATCGTTTTTAAGTTTTATTAAAAATCTAATTAGCAAGCCGACGCTAAAACAAAAGGTTAAAAAAAATAACTTTAAAAAAAATCGACTTTTTTTAAAGACTTTATTATAATAATATATATAAAAAAAATAACTAAATAAATAAATATTTTAATAGTTTTATACTATTATATACTTATATACTAAGTAATAATAAATTATTTTTAATAACTTATAACGCTTTTAATAACATAAAAGCTAGTGCTTATATATATATAAGCATCCGATTTGCCGAACTTATAAAATAATAACTCTATTTTTATATAGCTTTAACTATTATACCGTTATTTATAGCAAGCTATAATAATAAAAATAAATAATAAATTATAAACGCACTAATAATAAACCTAATAATATATTATTAAATATTTTAACAAATATTTATATTTATATTAAAAATATAATATAATATTATTTTAAAAAAGCTTTAGTTTATAAAGCATAATATTTTATTTAATTATTAAAAACACTAATTAATTTTTTTAACACATTTTTTTTTTAAAAGTTAAAATATTTTTTTAATATAAACAATGCTAACAACTTTTTTTAATATTTATTTTATTAATAAAACGCTAATTAAAAAAACTAACGCTTTAATAAAAAATATAACTATTATTAATTTTAAAAATAAACAGCTAAAAAAGATTTTATTACTAACAACCTGGCCAAAATATAATAAAACTTTAAAAAACTGCCGACTTTAAATACTCCACCCTTTATATATAAAAAATAACAGCAACAGCGTCGCAAAGCTAAATAAATAAAAGCAAACGAAAATATATTAGCTTGCTAATAATATAATAACTAAAAATTATACTAATTATAACATAATAAAATCGGGTAATATAAAAAAAAGCCTACTAAAATTATTTTTATTAATGCTATTAATTTTAATATATACTTTAAATAAAATAAGTTTTATAAAAAAACTTAAATTATTATTTTTTATAAAATAAATAAACTAATTAAAAATAAAAAATAAAAATTTAAACTTTAACTTACTTTATATAAGCTATTTCTTTTTAAAAAAAAATAAAAAGTTAAAATAAGCAGCAATAAAATTTATACTTTTTAAATATTATAACCTTTTTAAAACTTTTAGCAAAGTCGACTTAGATATTTTACCACTTTATCGACTTAAAATCGATTATAAAATTAATTTTAATAAAAATAAATTAGCTAAAAATTTAAAATATAGCTTTTTATATAAAATATTAATAAATAAATTAAAAGCCGTTTATAAATATTTAATAAAAAACTTATATAAAAAGTTTATTAAATTAAATAATGCTTTATATATATTTTCTATTTTATTTATAAAAAAACCTAATAGTAGCTTATACTTTTATATAAACTATTATAAGCTAAACGTATTATTAAAAAAAAATTAATACTTTTTACCTTTAATTAAAAAAACTTTATTTTATATTTTTTAAACGAAAATTTTTATTAAAATCAATGTACAACAAGCATTTTACTAAATATAAATATAAAAAAAAAAAAAAAAACCTTATTATATTTTATACTTAATATAGCTTTTACTGTTATTATATATTTCTGTTTAAATTAGCAAACAGACCCGCTACGTTTTAAAAATATATTAATAATACTTTATTTAATTACTTAAATAACTTTTATAGCGTATATATAAATAATATTTTAATTTATTTTAATAACTTAAAAAAATATAAAATATATATAAAAAAAATATTAAAGCGGCTGCATAACGCTAGTTTATAAGCTAACCTTAAAAAATTTAAATTTTATATTATTAAAATTAAAATTTTTAGCTATATTATTAAGACCGACAGTATATATGTTCACTTAAAAAAAGTTGCTATAGTTTATTATTAAAAAGCTCTAATTACTATTAAAAAAATTTAATTATTTTTAAAATTTTAAAATTTTTATTAAAAATTTATAAAAAAATATAGTTAAATAATAACATTTTTAAATTATTAAATAAAAAAAGGCGTATTATTTAAATAAATTTTTAAATATAAAAAAGTTTTTAAAAAGTTAAAAATAAAACTTATTTTAACTTTAATATTAAAACATTTTAATTATAACTTATTAATTAAAATAAAAACTAATACTTTTAATAAAATAGCTGCTGGCGTGCTATTATAGCTACACAGCAAAACCTAACATTTAATAACTTATTATTTAAAAACTATATATAATATTAAATTAAACTATAAAATTTATAATAAAAAAATACTAGCTATTATTTTAAGCTTTAAAAAATAGCGCTTTAAACTAATTAGCAAAAAAAACGACCTATTTTTAATAATTATTAACTATAAAGCTTTAAAATATTTTAAAAAAAAACAGCGCTTTAATTTACAGCAGGCAAAATAAGCCATTTTTTTAAATATAACTTTTTAATTATTTATTAACTTAAAAGCAAAAACATTATTGCCGACTTATTATTTTATAAATAAAAAAACTTAATAATTTAATAAAAAAAAAGCATAAAAACATTTAATAATATTTTAACTAATTTAAAATATAATATTATAGCTAAAAACTATTTTTAATATTTTTATAATTGAAACTTTAACTTTATTTAAACTAAAGCTTAAAATAAAATTATTAATAATATTTAGTTTTAAATTAGTTAAATATATATTAAAAAAAAACTAATTTAACTTAAGTATAGAAATTTATTATTAAAAAGCTTAAAAATAAAAAAAGAATTATAAAAATTAATAAATTTTAAACTTATTATATATAAAAAAAGGTTAATTATTTTTAATATTTTTTATTTAAAAACTCGCTTTATATATAAAGCTTATGCTTATATACTAACGGCCTACCCGGGCAAACAGAAAATTTAAATATTAATAGCTTAACGTTATTAATAGCTTAAATTAAGCAAAAACTGCGACTTTTATATTATAAATTATATATAATATAAACTAGCTAAAGTGTTAAAAAATAAAACTTTAAATAAAATATAACTTTTATTTATTGCTAATAAAGTTTAAAAATATTTAATTATAAATTTTAAATAAATACTTAAAAATAAATATAGGTTTAATAATGCTTTAATAATAATAAATCGTTTAAATAAAAAAGCATAAACTATTTTTTATACTACCTAAGCTATTGCTAAAAATGCTACAAAAATATACTATAAAGGTCTTTTTTAAATTTTTAAACTTTTTATAACTATAGTCTTTAACTAAAAGCTTTAGTTTATTTCCGCTTTTATAAATAAATTATATAAGTTAATAAAAGTGCAATATATACTAGCATTAGCCGGCTATTATAAAACGATAGGCTAGGCAGAAATTATAAATAAATATATCGACTAACAATTATATTTTTATATAAGCTATTATTAAAACAATTAGTTTAAAAAATACTAGCTATAGATTATGCCTAGGCTGCACTGCTATATAAGTTTATAAGCTTATCGCTATATAAAATAAAAATAAGGTTTTTATACCTTTTTATTTTAATTAAAAAAACCGTATTATTAAAAATAAATTAAACAAACTTTTAATTAAAAAAAAAGCTTTAAAAAAATGCATAAAATAAAGCAGAAAAACTAGCTAAGTATATAGATATAGCAAAGGCGTACTTAACTAAAGCATAAAATTAAATAGTTAAATAAGTAAATAAAACAAAAAAAAAGCCGGATTTTAATATTAGCAATTATATTTTTATTTTAAAACAAAATAAGCATAATAAATTAACCGACTATTAAATAAGTTAAATTATTTAATAATAAAACAAAGGTTTAAAATTATAAACTGCTATAATAATACCTTTATTTTAAAGGTTTTTAATTTATAAAAAATTATTAATTTATATTATGCAGACAGACTATAAAAATACTTTAATAACCTATTGCTAAAATAAAAAGCTAAAAATTCTGCAAAAAAAATCGTTAAACCTAACGGTGTAAAAAAGTTCGTAATTAATAAAATCTTTACTTTTTATATATATTATAGCAAATTATAATATTAAATACAATAGCAAAGCTAAAATGTAAATAATAAATAATATTATACTAAAAACTTTTATAATAGCGCATCAGCATTAAAAAAGTTTTATAATGCTAACCTTAATGCTATAAAACTTTTTATATAACTGGATAACTAATTAAAAGCTATAAAAAAAACCTAATTTAAACAGACCTATAGTAATAATAATAAGCCTAAAGCTAAAACTAAAAAAGTACTGCAATAATAGCATATATAAATAAATTATTATATAGGCTTAAAATTTTAACATTAGTTATAAAAAAGCAGTTATATAATATAATAAAATAAAGGCCTAAACTTAATTATAATATATAAAAACCTAAGGCTATTTTTTTTAGCTAAAAAGCATTAAAAAACCTTTAGTTCGACTTATAAATAAGTCTTTTTTTTTAAAAAAAAAAGTAGTTATAAAATAACGCCTACTTATAGCTTATTATAACTAGCTTTATCGCCGCAATTAACTTACATTTAAATGCGACTAGTGCACCTCACACCGCCTGGCAAAATTCTAAAAAAGTATATATAATTTTAAAACTGCTGTAGTACTTTATTAATTTTTTTTTTTTTAGCTTTAGATTTTTATATAAAATAAACCTACTGTTATAAAGCCCTGCCTTTAAGGAGAGTCATACTGTTATAATTATATATATTTATTTTTTTAGCTTTATTTAAAAAAATTTATAATATTTTTTTTATTTAAGCTAATAATTAATTATTATTTATAATATTTTAATAAATATTATTAGCTTAATTTTATAACTATTTATTATAATTAATTAAACCGATTTTAGCTTTTTTAGCTTATTAAAATAAATAATATAATATTTTAATAAATTAATTTAAAAGCTATGCTTTTTATTTTATTTTAAATATATAATATATACTTTTTTAAAAATTTTATATATATTTTTTATTGTTTTACCGGCGGCTAATAAGTTAAAATTATTTATATATACTATTTTTTATAGCTTTTAATCGGTTATAAAGCGTTATATAATAACCTTATATATAAAATAAACAGTATAAATAATAGCAGTAATTTGCCTTCGTTTTTAACGTAAAAAAGTATAACTAAAATAAAACAAAGGTTTTTTTTACTTTAAAAAATTCTTTTTGCTGTAGATTTTATAATAAAAATTTTTTTTTATTTAAGCCTAGTTATTATTACCTATTTTAAAAAAAAATCTATATTAAAAAAGTAAATATTATAAATATTTAAGTATAATAATATATAAATACTAAAGTATTAATATTTTTTACCCTATTTTATTTAGCTTCTAAGCTTTTTAATTAGCTAAATTATATTTAGCTTTTATTTATTCTTTTATTACTGTTGTTATAACAGCATTGCTAGAGTAAAAAGCGGTTTTTTATTGCCTTTACTGCAATATATTTAATTAACTATAATGCACCTGCTTTGCTATAATATATTAAATTTAATACTATACGCTAAATTTTATATAATATATTAAGTTAACTGCTATATATTAAATTAATAATTAAATTAGTTATTAAATAATAAATTAAATAACTAAATTAATTAATATATTATATAATAAAAGATTTTATTTACCTAACCGCTAATTTATTTAAATATAAAAATATTTAAATATAAAGCTATTAAATTAATTAATAAATTATATAATAAAAGATTTTATTTATTAACCGCTAATTTATTTAAATATAAAGATATTTAGGTATAAAGCTATTAAATTAATTAATAAATTATATAATAAAAATTTTTATTTTTTTAACTATTAATTTATTTAAATATAAAAGTATTTAAATATAAAGCTATTTAAATATAATTTTTTAATTTAAACTTTTTTATATAATAAAATATTAGCAAATATTATAAAAGTTATTAAATTATCGGCGTCCGGCCGGACTATCCGCTTTATAAAATCTTTTTATTAGTATAGCATTTTTTAAACTTATTTTATAATAAAAACATTTTAAATAGCAAAGTCGCTATAATATAAATATTATTTTTAAAGCTTTAATAAATAACTTTTAAGCTTTAATAACGCTAATTTTTATTATTTTAAAAAATATGCAAAAGATTTTAGCATAGCATATATAGCTATTTTTTTTATTATATTAAAAAATAAAAAAACTTTTATTTATAGCTCGGCTAATAAAATTTAATTTATATAGCCTAAATATTATATATAATAATATAATAAAAAAATAAATATTTTTTTAACATTTTAACTTTATTAAATTAGCTTATATTTTTTTATTAATTATTTAAACTAATTATATTATTATTAAGTTTTTATAAATATATTAAAAATAATTATATTATATATATATAATTAAATAAATTTAATTAATTTTATATATTTTAAAAAACGCTTTAAAGTTAAAAGCTATATTAATATATTTTAAAAAACGTTTTAAAGCTAAAAGCTATACTAGCTTATTTTAAAAAACGTTTTAAAACTAAAAGTTATATTAGCTTAAACTAATTATAAAGTCCGCCGTTTTAATTTTATATTAATAATAAGCTTAAATAATATAAAAACTATTATATTATAAACTATATAATAATAAATAATTATTATTATTTTAAATATAACTATTATTATTTTAAATATTAAATATATTTTTTAATTTAAAAACTTAAATAAAATTTTTAATTATAAATAAAGCATAAAAAGTTTTAATATTTTAGCTTATAAATACTATTTATTTTTTATTTTTATTTTTATAGCTATTAAATTTTAAATAATTAAAAACGTTAATATTATTTATATTTAAATTTTTATAAATATTAGCAATAATAATTAATTAAGCGCTAATAGTTATATTATTAGCAATTTTAGCTTTAATGTTTAATTAATTATTATAATATTATTTTAATTAGCTTTAAAATAAATTAGCTAATATATTAAATATATAAATTTATTTTATATTAACTTTTTTATATTAATATTTAAAAATATAAGTTAATATAATAATTAAATATTAATTATAAAATTAATTATATAAATTTTTTTAAAAGCATAATATTTAATAGCTATAAAAGCTTATTTTTTATTAAAAGTTTTTTTAGCTTTAAAAATAGCCGGCTTTAGTTTGCTTAAGGTATTAAAACGGTAGCTTTTTTTAGCCGGCTATTTTTAAACTATAAAATGTTAAAAATAGCAAAAAAAAAGCTGTTTTAAAAAAATAAAAAAATAAAAAAACGTAAGCATAAAAAATAAAAAATAAAATATTTAATAAATAAATAAAAAATAAAATAAAAAAATAAAAAAACGTAGGTATAAAAAATAAAAAATAAAAAAATATAAGTTTTTAACTGCTTAATTATAACTGCTATAAACCGCTGCTATAATATATTAAATAAACTATAATATATTTATTTTATTATAATATATTTATTTACTTTATTATAATATATTTATTTTATAATAATATATTTATAATATATTTTTTTATTTTATTATAATATATTTATTTTATTATACTATATTAAATTTAATGCTATATGCTAAATTTTATATAATATATTAAATTAATTATTATATATTAAATTAATAATTAAATTAGTTATTATATAATAAATTAACTAATTAAATTAATTAATAAATTATATAATAAAACTTTTATTTGTTTAACTGCTAATATATTTAAATATAAAAATATTTAAATATAAAAGTATTTAAATATAAAAATATTTAAATATAAAGCTATAAAATTAACTAATAAATTATAAAATAAAAGATTTTATTTTTTTAACCGCTAATCTACCTAGGTATAAAGGTACCTAGGTATAAAGCTATTAAATTAATTAACAGATTATATAATAAAATATTAGCAAACACTATAAAAATTATTAAATTATTAACGTTTAGCTAAAATATTATTAATATTTTTTAAATTTATTTTATAATAAAAATATTTTAAATAATAAAGTTATTATAATAAAAATATTATTTTTAAAGCTTTAATAAATAATTTTTAAACTTTAATAGTGCTAATTTTTATTATTTTAAAAAATATATAAAATATTTTAATATAATATATATAGCGCTAATTTATAAGCTATTGTTTATATTAGCCGTTTTATACTTAGCTTATTAATATTAAAACCATTTTTTTAACGTTTATATTAAATATACAATTAAAAAACTAATAATTATATATATTATAATTTAATATTATAATTAAAGCTAAAAATATTTATTAACATTTATAATTATTAATTTTTTATAATTAACGTATTATTTAAATAAAAATAGCAAGCTTTTATAATAAAAATAAAAATAATTAAAATTATATATAAATATTAATAAAAAAATAGTTTAAAGCTATAAATAAATACCGATTTTATTTAATAAACCGGAGATTTATTTAGCTATAATTAATATTTAATTAAAATTTTAAACTATTTTTTGCTAATATTTATATATAACTTTAATTATTTTTATTTTTATTATAAACGTTTATTATTTTTATTTAAATAATAAGTTAGTTATAAAAAACTAATAATTATAAATATTATAATTTAATATTATAGTTAAAGCTATAAAATAAAAAATATTTTTTTTTTAAAAATAAAAAATTTTATTAAACGGTATAAGCTTGCGTTAGTTATTTTAAGTTTAGCTTATTAATACTAAAAGCATTTTTTTAACGTTTGCTATAAAATAAAATATAATTATTTAAAAAAAAACTTTTTTTTATTATATAATATGCTTATAATAATTTTTTAAAAAAAAGCTTATATAAACTTTATTAAATTTAGCGTATAAGCTATTATATTTTAATTATTAGCTATATTATTTAAAAATTAAAAAATATTTTAGCTATAATTAATAATTTAATTTATATAACGCTTTTATTAATAATATTATATTTTTTATAAACTTTTTTAAAATTAACGTACGATATAAATAAAATAACAACATAAATGAAATAATAACTTTTTAACACCTTTATATATATAATTAAAATAACTCAACTATAACGCATTAAATTAATTAAATTTAATCGGATATATCTTCGCTAGACGTTTTTATAGCGTTTTAATAAGTGCGCGCATTATGCCCGGGCTTGCCGCATGTTTTACATTATTGTACGCGCGCTAGACCACCTTTTATATAACGACTACCTGCATATACTTTTTATAAAATCTGCACATTTATAGCCTGTTCTGTCTTAATATCCTATTTTTTTTATATAATAAAAAATCTTTTTTTTTAAATATGTTTATTTTTTATACAGCAATATTAGCTAAGTTTATAGTTAGCTATATAAAGTGCAGCATTTTTTTTTTTTAATAAGTAAACTTTATATATAAGCATAGTTATACTTTTTATAACTTAGTTAACCGTTTTTAGAATTTTTTTTAATAAGCTATTTTAGTGTTATACGACCTTTTTTTTAATATAGTTCGCTTAAAATTATATATTTTTAATGTTATATAAAGTTTATAATTGCTAAAAAAAAAAGTGTTTTTTAGCTAATAATAACAATTTAGGCGGCGTTTTAGTCGGTAACTTTATTTTAAGCTATAAAATTATATAATTTAAATTATATAAAACTAATTTAGCATTTTAAAAACCTTTCCAGATGTTCGATTTAGTTATAAAAGCTTTATATGCTTTATAAAACGCGGCAAAAAAATCCTTTTTTAAAACGTGCATAATATGCAGCTAGGCTAATTTATTAATTTCCTTTACGTACGCGCGTTTTAACAGGCTAAAATAACTAATATTAAAAGGCTAAAAATAATATAACAAATAAGCAGGCATATAAAGGGTGACAATTTTATATTTTTTAGCGTATAATTCGAATTTAATGGAATAATAGCTTTTATAGCCGTTAAAAATTAAAAGATAATAAATACCTTTTATATAACGCGTAGTATATTTATTAAAATGCTAAATCTAATTAAGACCTTGTTTATTTATTATTTAGCTGTTTTTTATTGTTATAATAACCTAGTCGGACAATAAATTGCTATTTTTATATTATAATAAAAAATAGTTTTTTACTGCTAAAATAATATATAAAAAGATTATAAAGCTATACGATCTAACACTTTAAACTACTAATAATTATTTTTAATTATTTGCATATATAGATTTTAGTTGTTTATGCCGGTTAAAGGTTATAATAACCATTTCGGACGCTATTTTGCCTATTATAAAGCCGGTTTTGTCAAAGTTATAAATATTTTTTTTAAAAATACCAAATTTAGTAATTATTAATTATATAAAGGTATACCATTTTTAATATATATTGGAATTTTTATAAAAAACTTACTAATGATCGATTTTTTAATAAAAACATATTTAAAGGTTAGATTATTGTTATACAAAGTTTAAAGCTTAGTTAATGCCGACTGCGGTTGCGTCGCGTGTATATAAAAGAAAATTCGCTATATTTTTAACACTGTTTAACCGAAAAAAAAACGATTATAAAACTAAATTTATTATATATTGTACGATGGTTTGCTTTTTATATTTTATTAATTTTCGCTATAGTAGTGCTATTATTTATTATGCAAATATACCGAGCTGCTGATTGCAAAAGGTTATATAAAAAACATTATAAATTTTTACTGCACAATTAACAATTAATTTTTTATTTTATATAAAAGCTTAAAGTGTAAGCTGCACATTTTTTTCGTTTTAAGAGCGCGTTATTATATATTATTAAAAAAAATGTAAATAAAAATGGTATATATAAAAAAAAAAAAGTTGTTAATTCACTTATGTTGTTATTTTATTTATATCGTACGTTAGTCGACTTTTAAATATAAGCTATATTAGCATAGTTTTATTTACTTTTTTTAATTTAATATCTCGCCGCTAACTATTATTTTTTTTTATAACTGCTTATTTTTTATATAATTATATATATTTTTTTGCTAATATAATAGTGTTTTTTTAATAATTATTTTAATTATAATATATTTATAATAAAATAATAAAGCTATATTTACGTTATATATACTAATAAAATTTATTACTTTAAAATTAAACTATTATTTAATTAAATATTATATATTATGCTTTATTATATATTATAGCTAAAATTAGCTTTATACCGAAATAATATATAAAAAATGCTAATAAAGCAATTATAAATTAAATTAATATTAATTAAATAAAATAAAACCTTATTATTATTATTTATAATTTTAATATATTAATATATATAGTAAACTTTTTAATTAAATTATAATAGCAAACTTAAAAAAGTAAAAAATTTTGCCAGGCAGTATACGTTATACGCTAGCCGCTTTAAGCTTAGCCTGTTAACGCAGAATGCAGTCTGTTTAGTATGTTAAAGTTACGGTTAATAAAAATCGGTTAGTCGGGTTTAGCGCTTATATTAGCTGTTTTAAAGTTAGTTTTTAAAAACGAAAGCTTTTTTTACACTTAGTTTAAAAAAGCTTTTAGTTTATAAAATGTCCGCTTAAATTTACATTAATATAATTTTATTTTTATTAATAGTAAAAACAGTCGGTTTATTTAATAAAAAACTTTATATTTATTAAATAAGCTATTTTAAAAAGCTTATTTTTAAAAAAATATTTAATAGCTTTTTATAAACTAATAAATTAAAAGCTTTTATAATATTTAAACTTAATATAAAAATCTGCTTTTAAGCTGTTTATATATACTTTATTATAAAAATAATAAAATATAAAGCTATTTTTATTAATTATATTAAAGAGTTTTTTATTTATTTTAGTAATAAAAAATTATATATTATTATTATATATTATAACTTTAAAACCAGTTTAGCTTTAACTAATTTATTAATTATATTAAATAATATAATTAGCTTTTATAAGCCGACTCAGTTTATTTATAGCTTATTTTTATTTAATATTATTATATATATAGTTTAAAAAGATTTTAAATAATATTTAATTTAAAAGCTTGCTTTTATTATATTAGCTATTTATTTAATAAAAAAATAGCAGTACTTATTTATTAAAGCGCTTTTTTATAAAAAAAAGCTTAAAGTTTTAAATAAAGTGTTTAATAGGCCGCTAAAGCTTAAAGTTTTTTATAGTTTAACTTTTTTTAAAATAAATTAAATTTTTTAATAATATAATGTACGATATAAACATTTTAATACTATAAGCATTTTAACACATTTTTACACTTTTATATGCACTATTTTATTTTATTTATTTATTTAATAATTAATAATGCCTATTATTTAAAATAAAAAAAATATATAGCTTATATTATAAGCTTTTTAAAATAATTAAAAATTAACTGTTATATATGCTATAAAAATTTTTAATCTTTTTTATATAACCTTTTAAACCCGACAGCTTAATATTATGCTAAAGTAAAAAATACCAGCAGCAACGCAAAAATTATTAAAATATAAAAAGCAAACCATTATATAATATATAATAAACCTAATTTTATAATTATTTCTTTTTTAATTAAATAATATTAAAAATATAGCAAATTTTTTTTATATGCATATAATTTAACCACAGTCGGCATTAACTAAGCTTTTAACTTTATATAATAATAATTTAACTTTTAAATATATTTTTATTAAAAAATTAATTATTAGTAAATTTTTTATAAAAATTTTTAATATATATTATAAATAATATGCTTTTATATAATTAATAATTATTAAATTTAATATTATTAAAAAGATTATTTATAATTTTAATAAAACCGGCTTTATAATAAGCAAAATAGCGTTTAAAATAATTATTATAACTTTTAACCGGTATAAACAATTAAAATTTATATATATAAATAATTAAAAATAATTATTAATATTTTAAAGTGTTAAATTATATAGCTTTATAATTTTTTTATATATTATTTTAATAATAAAAAATCATTTTTTATTATAATATAAAAATAGCACTTTATTATTTAATTAAATTATTATAATAATAAAAAATAGCTAAACAATAAATAAATAAAGTTTTAATTAAATTTAACATTTTAATAAATATATTATATATTATATAAAAGATATTTATTATTTTTTAATTTTTAATAGCTATAAAAGCTATTATTTAATTAAATTTAAATTATATATTAAAAAATATAATATTATTACTTTTTATATGCCTGTTTATTTATTATATTATTTTTAGCTTTTTAATATTAATTATTTTAGCTTATTAAAACGCACGTATATAAAAAAAATTAATAAATTAGCCTAGCTATATATTATTTACGTTTTAAAAAAAGATTTATTTTATTATATTTTATAAAAAATATAAAGCTTTTATAATTAAATTAAATATTTAAAAAAGTTTTTAAAACATTAAATTAATTTTATATAATTTAAATTATATAATTATATAGCTTAAAATAAAGTTATTAATTAAACCGCCGTTTAAATTATTATTATTAGCTAAAAACATTTTATTTTTTAATAATTATAAACTGTATATAATATTAAAAATATTAAATTTTAAACTAATTATATTTAAAAAAAATTATATAATATTAAAATAGCTTATTTAATTTTTTTTTTAAACTATTAATTAAATTATAAAAAATATAACTATATTTATATATAAAGTTTATTTATTAAAAAAATGCTATACTTTATATAGCTAACTATAAATTTAACTAATTTCATTATATAAAAAATAAACATATTTAAAAAAAATCTTTTATTATATAAAAAAAACAAAATATTAAAATAAAATAAGCTATAAATATGTAAATTTTATAAAAAATATATATAAATAGTCGTTATATAAAAAGTGGTTTAGCGTATATATAAAAATATAAAATATGCGGCAAACCTAAACATAATATACGCATTTATTAAAATGTTATAAAAACGTTTAATAAAAGTATATTTAATTAAACTTAATTAATTTAATATATTATAGTTAAATTATTTTAATTATATATATAAAAATATAAAAAAATATTAAAATGTTTATAATGTTAAAATATTATATTATATATTATATTATAACTAATTTATATATTTTAATATATAAGTTTATATTTATTTTATAAAAAAAATATTAAAAAAGTTAGCTTATAAAAAAAAAATTTAGCTGCTAGCGCGTCTGCTTTATTTTTAAAGCTGCTAGTTATTATTAGTTTATTTAAATTTTATTTAAAATTAAAAAAAATTAAACCGTTTAAAGCTTATATACTATAAGTTTTAGCTTATTTAGCGGTTTTTTATATTATTTAAGCACTGTTTATTTTAGTTAGGCTTTTTATACTGCTATTTTAAATAAAATAATATAGTTATTATTAAAAATAGCTTTTAAATACGACGGTTTAAGCATATTTATATACTTTATTTACGTTATATTATATATAGTACGCTTTTTTATTTTTATTTATAGCTACGCTTTATAAGCTTTTTTTTATATAAACCGCTTTTTAAATATTTGCTATTTATTAATTATATTATAGTATGCTTTTTTTTTAGTATATATATTATAATAATTTTATTAATTGCTTTAAATAATTTTTTAATAATTAAATTAAAATGCTTTAAATTATTAATATTAATAAAATAAATTATAAATAAAAAAAATTAAACTTTTATATTAATTAGTGTTTTATTTATTAGTTTTTAGCTTTATTTAAAATTAACGTTTTTATTTAAATTTTAATTAATTAAATAATATTTTAAAAGTTTATAATTATTATTTATTATAAATAGTTTAGTTAAATAAAAATATTATATTTAAATTTATTAATATTTAAGCTAAGTTTATAATTATATTTAAATTTTTAAAGTTTAAAAAAATATTAATATTTTTTAATATTAAAAGCTTAAAGTTTTAATTTTATATTAATTATATTATTATTTTAGCTTTAATATAAAATTTTATAATATTTATTTATTATATTTTATATAAATTAAAATTTTTTAAAATAATATATTTATTTATAAGCTAAAAGCGCTTTAGCTTTATTTTTAATATTAGCTATATTAAAATTATTTTTAAAAATAAAAAAAAAAATAAAAAAATAAAATAAACTTTTATTTTTTTATTTTTTTATTTTTTTATTTAATTATTATTATATATTAATTTTTATATATAATTTATTTTTATAATTTTATATTTTTATTTATTATTAATATAGCTTATAGCTATTTATTTTTATTTTATTATAATATTTTATATTTTAATAATATTAAATAATTTATAAATAAAAAATCGCATAATTTTATAAATAGCTTAGCTATTATTAATATATTATATTGTTTTTATTTAAATAATAAACTTTTAAATATTATTTAATTTTAATATATATTTTATTATAAAATATTATATTTAATTATATAATTATTAAATTAATTATATTATTTTTATTATTTAAAGCATTTATTATTATTATATTTAAACTTAAATTTAATAAATAAAAAATATTTATTGCTTATATTTATTATTAAATTAAATTTTTAATTAATATTTATTAAACTAATAAAATTAAAAATTAATAAATTAATAAATATTTTTTTATTAAAAAAGCTATTTTTTTTAATTAATAAAAAAAACTTATTTTTTAAGCTTAATAAACGTTTTAAGCTTTAAATAATTAATAAAAAGCTATTAAAGCCGAGCGTTTAATCGGGCTAGTTATTTTAGCTAAAACGTCCGCTTTATTTTTTTATAAAAATAAAAATAAAAAAACTTATATTATATTTAAAAATAAGCTGCCTGCTATTATAGCAGTAAATAGTGCTGCTTTTTTTTATATTAATAAAATTATTTATTTTATATTTACTATTTTAAAAAAAGTTTAAATAATTATTACTGTTTTAAATTTAATAAGTTTATAAAAATAAACGTTTTTAGCAATATTATATATTTTTTATAAATAAAAGCAAATTAAAGCTTAAATAAAATATATTTTATTATAATGTTAATATTTTAAAAATTTAGCATAAGCTAAATATTTTATTATTTTTATATTTATATATTAGCTTAAGCTATATTAGCTATAGCAGTTTTTTTATATAATAAACGGTTTTATAGCTTTACTTATAGCATTTATAATATTAAATTATATAAACGTTATTTATATATAAAGCTATTTAATAATTATAATATTTTTAAAAAGCTTTTTATTTATATAATTTATTAGCTTTTTTAGCTATTTTAATTTTTATTTATATATAAATTAAACTAATATTTTATTTTTATTTTTAAAATTTAAAAAAATAAAAAACTTTTATAATTTATATTTTATTATTATTTTAAAGCTTAGCTTATAATAACTTTTTTTTAATTTATTTTAATTTTTAAGCCGGCATATTTATAATAACTAATTAAATTCTTTTTTAATAAACTTTTATTTTAGCACTAAAAGCTATATATATTTAAAATAAACTTTAAATATAATAAAAAAAATTTTTATTAAATATTATTTTTTAAATATTATTTTATAGCTTTTATATAATTTTAATTATATTTATATTTAATATTTTATTTAGCTTTTATTAAATCGCCGGCATGTTAGCTATAACTGCTTTAAAATATAGTATATAAATGTCCGCACATAGACGGACATAATAAAAAATAGCCCGTTATATTTACTAATGCTATATACTAGCAAAGTTTTTATAAAAAGCATATTTTTTTTATATAAACATATTTTATTTTTATAATATTATAAAAAATTTATATAACTTATTTATTTTACCGGTATATTAATAAAAATATTCTGTTTTATTATATAAAATCTATTTAATATTAATTAATAGTTATAAATATATTATAAATTAACAAAAGTAAAAATAAAATTATTTAAATATATTAAACTTAGCATTTTATATTATATTTTTAATTAAATTAAATAAAAGATTTTAAAAAATTATAATAACTTTTTATATAAATAGATTTTTATATAAAAATTAAAATAATAATATATAATTATATTTAATAATTTAATACTTCTTATAATAACATTTAATAAATATTAAAACGCTAGCGAAATTTTTATTAAGCTAGCGGCAGCACTTCGATTTTTAAAATAACAGCTATATAAAAAATATAATAAAATAGCAGATAAGCTAGGCATAAAAAAACAAGCTATATAAAATTATATTAACTTTATATAATAAGACGAAAAACCCGACCTAGCTTTAATTAATAAAGCAATACTAATATTTTAGTTTGCTTTTTATTATATAAAATATATTAAGCTAAATATAACTAAAATAATATTATATAATATATATTTTAAAAATTTTAAAAGCTAAATATAAGCTTAGTTTAAAATAATTTAATAAATAGCTAGGCATAAGCTATTTATTAAGCTTATTATATAAAAGTTTTTTTTATTAATATATAATTATATAAACAAACGTTAAATTTTTTTTAAAAAAATAACTGTTAAATTATTAAAATATTAAACAATATATGCGATTAATATATAATAGCTTTATTTATTTTAAATAACTAGCTTTATATAATGCTTTAAAAAATTAATATTTTTAAAAATAATAAAAAAAGCGCTTATATAATTAAAACTAATATAGTTTATATTTAAATAAAACTTTTTATATAAACTATTTAATTTTAAACTTTTTAAATTATTATATATTTAAAACTTATATAACTATTAATTAAGCAGACTTTAAATTTATTTTATAAAAAATCTAAAAAATTAAACTATAGTTATAACATATAATATAAGCGAGTTTTATATATAAGCAAGTTTTGCATTATTTTTATTAATAATAAAGCTATAATTTTAAACGCATATATTTAGCCGAAAAATAAAATAAAAAAGGTAGGGTTTTTAAAAAAACATTTATAACTATATAAAATATTTTATTATATTTTTTTTAAAATTTTTTTAGCTTTATTTAGTCGAAAAGTTTAAAGTAAGGCTAATTTTAAATATTTAAATAATTTTATATATATAAATTTATAAAATAAATTTAAAAAAAAAATAAAAAAATAAATAATAACCGGATTTAAAATTAGCATATTTTTATATATTAAAAAAATATTCTATTTATTTTATAAATGTTTAATAAATATTTTTTAAAAATAGTATAAATATTTTTAAATATTTAAAGTTAAAAAATTTTTAATAAAGCTAATACTTTAATTATTTTAAAATAAAAAGTTATTTTATATAAATAAAAGCTATATAAATTATATAAAATTAAATTTTTAATTAACTAGGCTTTTTTAAATTTTTTATTTAATAAATATAAACTTAAAAATATTATAATTATAAAGTATTTTTTTAATTAAAAAACCTTTAAATAATTAATAACTTAATTTTATATAATTTATATAGCTTTTATTAATATAAAATAACTTTTTATTTTAAAATAATTAAAATATTAGCTTTATTAAAATTTTTTTAATTTTAAATATATAAAAATATTTATATTATTTTTAAAAAATATTTACTAAGCATTTATAAAATAAATAAAGTATTTTTTTAATATATAAAAATATATTAATTTTAAATTTAGTTACTATTTATTTTTTTAATTTTTTTTAAATTTATTTTATAAGTTTATATATATAAAATTATTTAAATATTTAAAATTAGCCCTACTTTAAACTTTTCGACTAAATAAAGCTAAAAAAATTTTAAAAAAAATATAATAAAATAATTTATATAGTTATAAGTGCTTTTTTAAAAACCTTATTTAATTTACTTTATTTTTCGGCCTAATACACGCGTTTAAAATTATAGCCCTATTTAAAAATAAAAAATGTTTTAAATGTTTATATGTTTTAAGTGCTTATATATCTTAAGTGCTTATATATTTTAAATGCTTATATGTTTTAAGTGCTTATATGTTTTAAATGCTTGTGTATTTCGAATGCTTATATTATATATTAGCTAACTTTAATTTTTATATATAAATAAAAAATATTTTATATATAAAAAAAAAGCTGCTAATTAACTAATTATATTTTTTAAAAAAAATAATATATAAAAAACTTATATTTTAATATATATAAGCTATACTATAAAAACTATTTATTAATTAAAATTTTTTTTTAACATATTTAATTAAATATAAAAAAAACTTTAATTTAAATAAAAATATTAAAAATTTAAAATATAAAAATAAAAAATAAACAATTTAATTTTTATTAAATTAAGCATTTTTATATTATATAATAAATAAAAATATTTTAAACTATAAAATAAATATTTTATTTAATTAATTTATTTTAAACGATTAAAATTATATAAAGTATTAAAAAAAGCTATAAAATATTAACACGTCGAACTTTTTAACAGTTAGTAAAGCTTAATTAAAAACATACTTTTAATTATATTTTTATATAAAAGTTAATTAAACTTTAAATAGCGCATATATTAAATTTAATAAAAGCGATTTATATATAATAATTAGCACTATTAAAATAGTAAAAATAATAAATATAACGACGTATTATATTTTAAATATTTTAACGCTATTTTTATTTTTATTAAAAAATGCTAATAAAGTTAACGCTTATTTTAATAATATAAAAAATTTAATTAACGTACGACATAAGCATTTTAATATTATAAGCATTTTAACACTTTTTTATTTAATTTTTATATTAAACTTAAATAGCGTGTATTAAAGCGAAAAATAAAGCAAATTAAATAGGGTTTTTAAAAAAACATTTATAATTATATAAAGTATTTTATTATATTTTTTTAAAATTTTTTCGGGCCGATTTAGCTAAAAAATGCAAAATAAGGCTAATTTTATATATTTAAATAATTGTTTATATAAAAACTTATAAAATAAAATCGGAAAAAAATCGAAAAAATAAACAGGTTTTAAATTTAATAATAGCATATTTTTATATACTAAAAACGTACCTTATTTGTTTTATTAGTGTTTAATAAATATTTTTTAAAATTTAATTAAACTTTTTTAACTATTTAAAATAAATAAAAAATTAATAAGCTAAATATAAGTTTTAAAATTAAATTTAAAATATTTTTATATAAAATAAACTTATATAGTTATTATAAAATTTAATAATAGTTTTTTCGCATATTATTTAGCTATAAAACCTTTATATAAATATAAAGTACGAAAGTATATACTTAGAAAAAACTAGGCTAAAAAAACTCCGGAAATACTTTAAAAAAATTATAATAACTATATAAGTTTTTTTTATATAATAATACTTTAGTTTTAATTTTAAAACTAATATTTAGCTTTTTAAAAAAAAATTTATTTTAAATATTTAAATAAGTTTAATTAAATTTTAAAAAATATTTATTAACTATTTATAAAGCAGGTAAAGTATACTTTTAACATATAATAATATGTTTATTTTAAATTTAAAAGCCGTTTATTTTTCCGATTTTTTTCCGATTTTATTTTATAAGTTTATATATAAAAAACTATTTAATATATAAAATTAGCCCTACTTTGTATTTTTCGGCTAAATCGGCCCGAAAAAATTCTAAAAAAATATAATAAAATATTTTATATAGTTATAAGTATTTTTTAAAAACCTTATTTAATTTGCTTTACTTTTTGCCTTAATGCACGGTTTTTAAGTTTAGTGTAAAAATTAAATAAAAAAAGTGTTAAAATGCTTATAGTATTAAAATGCTTGTGTTATACGTTATATAAAAAAATAAAACTATAGTTTTTATTATATATAAATAAAAATATTTATTTTTTAATATTAGCTTATATAAATAAGCTATTTATTTTATTAAAATAAAATTATAGCGATTATATCGACGTTTTAACTATTTTTATATAAAAAGGTTATATATGCTGCTCGAATAAGCGGGCTATTAAATAAAGCTTTTTATATTAAAAAAAATTTAAAAGTTTTACTATTATTATTAAATATATAAAACAGCGCTAAAACGTTTTAAATATTTAATTAAAAATAATCGCAAATTTAATTATAAAATAATAATTAATGCTATATAAATTAATAATTATTACGTATTATATATTATTAATGCTATAATAAAACTTTAAATAATAACTTTTTTTAAATTAATATTTGCATATAATGTTTAAAAAATATTTTATAAATATTAAATTAATATATATTAAAAACTTTTAAACTTAATTATATATAATTTTAAAACTAACTTTACTTTTAAAAATTTTTAAAAATATGCTAAAATTACCGGCATATAATGCCGCTAAATGCCTGTTAAAGCGCACTAAACTATTAATAAAATTAACAAAGCATATAAACCGCTTTAACGTGTATATAATATATTAAAAGCTAAACTAAGCTATTATATAAAACTAAAGTCGATTTTATAAATAGCTATTAAAACGTTAAATAATACCGCTAGATTTAATAATTTAATATTTATATTTTTTATATTTAAAGCATATGTTTAAATTAATTAAAATTTGCTATTTTTATTTAATATTATATAAAAAGCTAAAATAATTAAAAAAATAATAAAAATATTATATAATAAATATATAAAAATTAAAATTAATTAAGCAGTTTATAAGCGCAATAAACTTTTATATAAAATATTTTTATTTTTATTTTAAAACGAATTATTAATATAGCATAAAAAAATAGTTTATATAATATTTAATTTATTAAAAACACCGATATTATTGTTAAAACAGTAAATAAACCGGTAAAATATCGCTATATATAAGTTAAGCTGTATTACTATGCAATAAAAAACAAAACGGCAATAAAAAAAACTAATATAAACAACGTTTAAACCGTTTAATTTTTAGCTATATAAAAAAAAACCGCTTTTAAAAAGTTATAATAAATACTTATATATAATAAGCTTACGCATTTTTATATACTTTTATTTCTATAAAAAAACAAGCGTATAAACTAGCAATTAAGCTTTAAAACGACAGTATAATTAATATGCTAAAAGCTCCGTTCGAAAAGTCGGACATAACTAAAATTAACGATTTTATTATATAAAAAATATTTTATTTTATAAAATATATACTTAAAAAGCATAATAAAACTTAGATTTTTATATTATATTTTATATAAAAAATAAAAAAAAACGACCTAATTATATAAAAAGTTTAAATTAATTATATAAAGTTATAATAATATAAAAAAAAACTATATTAATTTAATTATTAATAATTTTTTATATATGCTAGCAATTACTGCTTATATTAAAACTTTTTTTATATACGACTTTAATATTATTAAAAAAATTTAAAATATTATTTAAGCTTATATATAATTAAAAAATAAATTATTATATATAATTTTTATATAATTACTAGCTAAACTTACTTAAGTTTTATTATTATAAAAATATAATTTTATAAATTATATAGCTATTATATAAATTAAAAAAATTAAGTTTATATTAATTTAAAACTTATTATTAATATTATTATAAAAAATTTAAAATACTTATTTTTATATATAATTTTTATTTTTTATATATTAAAAGTTTTATTAAAAAGTTTAATATAACCGGCTTATAAATAAATAATATATTTAGCTTTATAATTTTTAAACTTTTATTTAAAAAAAATAAAAGCTTAACCGGGCAAAGTTTTATATAAAGTTTAAAAAAACCTTTTATACAGATTATTTAGTCGAATTTAATAATAAAAAAATCATTTTATTAAATAAAAATTATATTATATAAATTTAAAAAAGTTAAATAAATTAATTAATAAAAATCGATTTTTATATATAAAACGCTATATAGCAATATATAGCCTAATATATAAAAAGTATATATATTAATAATATTTATTAACTTAAAGCTATATATAAATTTTTAATTATAAGTTAAATTATAAAGCTAAAAAAAATATCGAATTTTTAAATAATAAAATCTATTAATAGATTAAAAACGCCGGCTAAAAATTAACTTTTATATTATTTAAACTTAAATATATAAAGCGATTTATTTTTATAAACAGCTTATTTATAAATAATATTAATATAATTTTATAGCTTATATTTATAATTATAATTAGTACTAAATAATATATAAAAAATAACTAAGCTTTTAAAATTAAAAATAATATTATATATTAAAACTTAAATAAATATTAAAAAATTATTTAAAGCATATTAATAAATAAATTATATAAAATAATTAATAAATTTAATAATATAATTATATTTTATATAATATTA